>JAJTJO010000032.1:1356757-1550601 GCA_024550625.1 Dendroctonus valens | reverse complement strand
ACACCAGACGTTCTACGCACAGAAGAAACTTAAACAAATACCATCAACAACATAAACTTAACCAACGAACTTGGATCTGACCACCTGGCTATTACGTTAACATAGACTTACAACATACGCAACCTACCTCCAGTCCACCTCTATAGAGAAAAAGTTAAACCTAAACAAGACTGACATAGACAAAGTGAAACAACATATACATGACTACATTCAATCGCAAGCACAGCCATTTCAATAGAAACCATACAACAACAACTTTCACTAGCCATAGGAAAATTTAGCCCGGAAATAAAAAATGCTTTCTAACGAAATACACTACCCAAATTCATACTGAGACTCATAAAACAAAAAGAGAATTGTACAGACTATACAGTGTGTCCAGTATAAAATGATGTACATAGGGATATTGGAAACCGTTAGAGTTACAGGGTGGCCAAATGGGGAAAAAGTTGCGCAATCAAGTACCTATAAATAATCTGTCTTCAACTTCTTTGAATCGGAATAGTAACGGAATACACGGGAAAAAAAGAAAAAAAGTGCGTTTTATAAAATCCTTTATATCGTGTTTATTATAAAGAACATAAACGAATTTTCAGGGTGGGGTAAGAAATGAGCGGGATTTGAAAATAAAGTAAAAATAATCTAGGCCCACTATGTTCAATGAGGCCGAAGTCAACTTGTGTTTTCTTATGGGCGCCATTTGAATTTCTGCATTTTTAGATTCCCTTTAAATATGCTCTTCAACCATGTATAACATGTTATGTTCGATAAGATAAATAATTAAAATTCACAAAATTACGATTTAGGGTAGTAGGCATTGAATTTCTATTAATTATTATTTAAATTATATTGTTCATACATCGAACACCGCAAAGAACAAGTAATTTTAGGATTAAAGTAGGTGTTCAAATAAGCCACACGTTTTTCACACGCACAACGTACATGTCTCATACTCTTCACAGGATTTTTGATCACTTCTGGGGAATTTGTTAACGCATTGCCCCATGCAAGAAATCAAGCGGTTATGTCAGGGGATCTCGCAGGCCATTACTGGTCCCAGGTTGCCTATCCACTTATTGGGAAATTCGTGATTAAAAATTCTGGTGATAATACGTCCATTATTGGCGGCGCGCCCTTTGTGGAATACAAGTTTTGCAGGGTAGCTACTGGAACATCATAAATGCTTCCGCTACGTAGTTGTAAGAGGTTGAAATATCTCGGAATTTAAGTTCCTTTTAAAAAAATGGTCCAATCACGTGGGTACTCACATACCTAACCAGACGTTAAATCCAATCCTAACTTGGTGCCTAACTTGACGAACTAGCCGGGATTTTCATCTGGCCAAAAAACGGTATTTTTACGATTAAATAGTCCATTTAGTAAATTGCCTCTACATGACCAAAGGACTTTTAAGAGAAAGTTTGGTATCTCGTTATTTCTTGAATAAACCACTGACAAAATGCCATTCTTCTAATCGCATCGCCATTGGAGTCCCTGGCAGGACCGTTAAAATACTATTCGCCGTTGACCGCGCAACAAACCTGTTGGGGCTTCAATTGTGTGTAAGAACGTACGAGTGTGTCTCAACCACGCTTTGCATTACCCAATTTTCTTTATTTTGTCTGGAAGTTTTGTTTCTTTACCTTAGCAAAACTCTCGTAAGCATCAAGGTTGTCTTTCAGACGCCTAAACATAGTTCTACAAGGTTATCGCCTTTCTGGATATTTATTTTAAATAAATTTCTTCAGCTTTCGCTTCATTTTCATTCATTTTTCTTCATTCAATATTTGAAAAGTGATTCATTTTGAAAACACACAATGTAATTACAAACACTTGACACTGACAATAAATTACTTTGACAGTTTCTAGGTAATTAAAACCACAACAAAAGTCACTTGGGGAAAATTGAAGAAGAATATCAATGCCTACTACCATAAAATCTTTCATTTTTTAACTTTAATTATTTTCTTGACCGAGCATAAACATGTTATACATGGTTGAAGAGATATTTAAAGGGGAATCTAAAAATGCAGAAATTAATATGGCGCCCATAAAAAAAACAAAAGTTGACTTCGGCCTCATTGAACATATGGCCTAGATTATTTTTTACTTTATTTTCAATTCACGCTCATTCTTACCCACACTGAAAATTTCGTTATTGTATCTTTTATAATAAACACAATATAAAGGATTTTATAAAACCCACTTTTTTCTTTTTTTCCCTGTATATTCCGAGTTCGAAGAAGTTGATGATAGATTATTTATAGGCACTTGATGCGCAACTTTTTCCCCATTTGGTCCACTCTGTATCTTAACGGTTTCCAATATCCCCATGTAAATCATATTATACTGGACACACTGTATACAAACACTCAAAATAACGACCTAAAAAAGACACTGAACCAACTCAACAGAAAAATTCAAAACTTGATTGGACAATTCCGACAAGACAAAGGGGCAGAAACATGTAAGAAATGACAAAGGACAAATACAGCGCAAAGGAATTTCCGACAAATTCAAGATATATATTGACGACTAAAGTAAAATTAAGTTTTTTCTAACAAGAAGGGCAGAAATATTTTCATCTTCCTTGCCAGCAAACAATTCTCACTCAAAGTCAATAAAATGACTCAAAAAATGGTTTTCGCCGTTTCACAGATACCAATGGATAGCTGGTAACGCAGGCACACACTTTTGGCATGCCCACACAGGGCCTGCAAAAGATGGACGGTATTTACGGCAGTTTGGTGATTCGTCAGCCTCCTAACAAAGACCCAAATAGTCATTTGTATGATTTTGACTTGACGACCCACGTAATCGTATTGTCTTGATTGGATGCACGAAGACGCTGCCGAACGTTTTCCTGGAAGATTAGCAGTCAATACTGGTAAGGAGCGAATGATGATTTATTTTATTTTTTGGAAAATGTTGATTATTTACTCTGATCAGACCCTGGTGATTGAAAACGGGAAACATCAGGGTTTTATATATCAACGATTTATAAAACCCTGCGGTATATGGCTCCTTTTTTCCGCCAGCAAGTGAAAGTTCATTAATATCAATAACACACAATTAGAAAATCAATTGAGCGACACGTGCCTAATATCGAACAGAAACAAAACGAGTTAATTATATCGCGTATATGACTTAACAGTATTTATTCACACAAAAACAGCCTGCATTTAAATGTTAAATTGTCGTTCAACTTGTAAACTGACATTGATATATTATTTATTCTACAGAATATTAATAATTGCTGAAGGATATTCAACTTTCTGTTTGTTTCATAGGACAAGACCCTGAGAATGTGCTCATCAACGGCAAAGGACAGTTTAGGGATCCTAACACTGGATTTATGACAAATACTCCTTTGGAAACTTTCACCATGACGCCAGCAAACGCTACAGATTCCGAATGATCAATTCGTTGGCTTCAGTTTGTCCCTGCCAATTGACTTTCCAGGGGACACACGTTTGACTTTGATTGCTACAGATGGAGAACCGGTTCATCCAGTTAATGTTAACACCATCATTTCTTTCTCTGGTAAGGACAAACTGTTCCCCAAAAAGTTCATAAGGATATTTCACCATTTTGCATAACATTTGCTCTTTCGCAGGTAAAAGTGGAAGTTGTCACAGAAAACAGCAAAATCAACTCGATATAGTTAGATAATAATGATTGACAAATTAATTGTTTTAATTAACATATTTTTGCGTAATCTTTGAAAGGTCGCCATACTTTTCAAATATCGGTACTTAACTAAGTCGAAGGTTTCGTTTAAAAAAAATGAACTCCATGGAACTTTAAAAAGTCTTTAAAAATATACAGGGTGATTTTTAAAAAAGTAAATGAATTTTATACTAGTAAATTAAAGACCACTAAATCAAAAAAGGCGAACTTCGTTAAAGGGACTTTGAATTCGTCACTCTAATCAGTTCAGAAAATTCAAACTTTTAAAGTGTATTTTTCAATTGAGCTCCAAATTTCCTTCAATGTGGAATTTTTAACAAACTGCTCAATTTATCGAGGGAACTGCTTGAGCTTCACCTGATAACCCCACTTCACAACATAAGATTTACATATTCACAGGAATATTTAGATCCAAGTTTTAGTTTTAAAGAGAAAGCAACTCCTTTGCTGGCAAAAATCTATTATGACTTGGCTTACCTAAAATGAAAAAACTTACGCTGTTTCCTTTGCTGCATTTTTTTAAGGAGAGAGATACGATTTCCGTCATCAATGCTGATCAAGCGGTAGGAGCGTACTGGATCCAGTTCAGAGGGTTGGGAGAATGTGGAATCCGAAGAGTTCAACAATTGGCCGTTTTGCGATACTACAAAGGGCCTTACAACTCCTTTCACTGCCGCTCCCACTTACGATTTCGGTATTCCTCAGGGTGTGGTGGAGTGTAATTGTAAATATGTGTTAGTAAATTTTATAGGGCCTTTATATATGATGAACAAACGCCCGGAAAATTACAAAGCCATATTAAAAGAAGCAAGTGCTTCAGTGTTAGATGAGTGCACATCTTTTAGGAATTGTTCCGTTATTAGTGCTTGGTTAGATTAAAAACCAGGCTGTACATAATGGGTTGGAACAATATTGAATGAATAGAATTTAGAGCCATTAGTTGCAATGCTAGATGGTCAACAGACCTGCTTCATCATGTATATATATATTTATATTCTTGAGCTATTTGTATATAATTAAAGCTTCAAACAGGATCGAAAAAAAATTGCCATGGCCAAGGCTTTTCACGCAAAATTATGTAAAAATGTATTATACATTGAACGTGAATTATTTATTTATCCAGACCCAACCGAATTTTATTTGTACAATTACTGTAATACTGTAAATTGTAAATAGAAAAATATCCTGCCAAATAGGTGCTCAATCCTCTTGACGCCAGATGCAATGAAACAAGACCAGATGCTGTTTGCATCAATCAGCTGAAGAATGCTCGAGAAGTCGATAGGGCGCTCCTCATTGAAAAGCCCAATGTGAAGATCTTCTTGCCCTTCAGGTTCCACGTTTACACTCCTGAGGATCTGTTCAACCCAACACCCTACAACAGGCATTTAGGTAAGCTTTCGCAAAATTGTATTGAAGCTGCTAGACTTTCCTTCTTCACTCTAGCGAGCCATTACGTCATCAAGTCATCGTGATCTCTCTAAATCAATGTGATTAAAACGGGTTTCGTTACAATTTTAACAACATTGGGTGTTATCGCGCATATCCATCTAAACTCGATTAATTAGTCTTCCGGTAACTAGTACAACTACTTTCGATTACACGAGGTCCACGATCGAAATAATCAATGACTAAATTAAGTCTAATTAACATCAATTGAAAGTAAGATTTAATTAGGAGCTACAGTAGTGCGTCACTTTTTGTCTTCTTTTCTCGTTTGTGAAGAGAAATCGAGTCAAGCTTTAACTAAAGCGGTCCATCGTTAACGGAAACATTGCGATTATATTTTTTCAATAGCTATAAAAGTAGGCTTGATGAGTTTTTCCACCCATTTTTACTTTTGCTGCTATACAGTTTGATAGTGAGAAAAAAAGGGTAGAATATGTATATTTATTGGCCTTATAAAGGTAATAAGCTATAAAACCTTTGAAGAACATTTTCAGGAAAATATTACCAATTGGTTTTATTGATGTTTTAAGCCACCCTTAACTTGATGGTCAGAAAACTTGTCGCGACTCAAACCCGAAAGGTTAAAAAACGTATTAATATAAGTGTAATAAAACGAATTCCTTTCCATCTTCTTAGTTTTTGTAGATTTTTCAAAAAATTCCGGTATCAGCAGCATGTAATAAACACATTTACTTGCGTGAGTAAACGTTTATTTAATTGTTACTTTACTGTACGCCGTTGAATACCAAATTACCAATTATTAATCCGTTTTACACTACCACGCTTCGATACTGTTTTATTAAGATACCGATCTGCAAACACACCTTCTTCAAGTTAATACAATTAATAACTTTTAAATTGTAAACGAGTTCCCGTAATGGAGCAATTATTTCAGTAAAAGAACACTCCTTTTGACTCATTTGATAGGCATTAGCATATAGTTTTTGCGAGTTTTATTAGGGTACTTCTTGCTAATTAATTAGCATAGATGAAGAACTATGAAAGTTAAAAGGAAAGTTTTCATAACTGCTTTCAATTTATAGATCAGAAATAAACACATGTTGTTTTTTTGCAGTTGCGCCCAATGGTGATCATGTTATCAGTTTAATCGATGAAATTTCGCATATGTCACCACCAGCCCCGTTGCTTTCTCAGTACGATGAAAATGATCCCTCGCAGTTTTGTAATGGAGATAACCGACCACCGAATTGTGGAGCCAACTGCATGTGCACTCACAAAATTGATATTCCACTCAATGCTATTGTTGAAGTGGTTTTGGTAGATGAAGGTGAAATGGCAGGTTTTTAAATTGCAGGAGATTTATAAATTGAGAGTGTTCTTGCAGTTCAAGCAGCCGAATTTGTCTCATCCATTTCATCTGCACGGTTACGCTTTTAACGTGGTGGGCATTGGTCGGTCTCCCGATCAGAACGTTAAGAAAATCAACTTGAAACACGCCCTTGACTTGGATCGACGAGGGTTGCTGCACAGACACTTCGACTTGCCACCCGGTAAAGATACCATCCGCCGTGCCAAATAACGGTTACGTGAATTTTCAGGTAAATATTACAAGGTTGGGTAGAAAGACCGATAGGTCGAGCCAGAGATTAGTAGTCTAACCAGAGATTAGTTGACTAATATCTGGTGTAACTAATCTCTGGTACGACCAGGATAGCTGTGCGTGTCAGTCATTATGTTATATTTGTGCGCGTTGGCGAAATTGGGCGGAACCAGCCGAAAGCCATCTCCGAATGCTTGCTCTATTACACCCGCGCATCTTCGCCCAAGTTAGACCCGTACAGCTATCCTGGTCGTACCAGAGATTAGTTACACCAGATATTAGTCAACTAATCTCTGGTTAGACTACTAATCTCTGGTCGTACTATACTACTACTATTACAAGGTTGGCTCATCAAACGGTATCGTAATGAACGCATTTTTCTTTCAGGTTTAGAGCCGATAATCCTGGATTCTGGCTTTTCCACTGCCACTTTTGTTCCATATAGTGATAGGTATGAATCTTATTCTACAAGTAGGTACTCACGCAGATTTGCCACCAATTCCACCAAATTTCCCTACTTGTGGCGACCACACGCCGCAAATTAATCCAGATCCAACTCAGATATGAAGACTTGATAGTAACGAGTAAAGTTAAGTCTTTGGAAGTTGGTGCAAATAAGAATACTATTTGATTTGTGTGCTATGGGTTGTTGCCGCGTTCTTATTTCCACCAACTAGTGTTAGAGTAAAAGTTACCAAATTGTATTAATTTTGCTAAATGCGAGTTAGTCTTGCCATTCAATAATATCTGCAAAACTTTGTATATCTTCTGGATTATTACCATTAATTAGTTATCTAATATTTATCTGTACTGTACCAAATGGTCCTTACTGCCATATTATTTAAGTTTAAGTGTCCTACCTCTTCTCTGCGTTCTTTTTCACTTTTAAGTTAAATGATTGGTGCTTTTCTTTGTGAGACCTTTTAGAACTGAAATTATTTTAGCTCAAATTACGTTGGAATTCTCTCGGTCTAGAGTAGGTGATTCAAAATCTGCAGTCGATGAACTTTGTAAATTATTTTGGTATGAGTTTTCGTAGCTATGTATTTTGTTTTAGCTAATTATTTTAAGTTTACTGTAAAAAATGTATAGAAAACGAAATCAATGAGAATGACTATGCCTACAGTATTGAATGTGTTACCATTTAAAAAAAGAAGACGAAACATTGTTACTTGAAAATTGTAACTAGTCTATCACATTCTTAAGTAACGCTGTTGAGTCGCTGTTGTTGTAATTATTTAGATGGAAAGTATATATATTTAAGCAAATAAATACAATACTATTTATGTAAATAGACTATTTGGGGTGTAGGTATATTTTTTTGGAGGGAGCTTATCCCAAATCCTGTAAATAATGAGTTATTTGAAATAAAGCGCAGCTTTGGATTCAGTAGTGGCGTGATAATTTAAGCTGTATATTTGCCATGGAGAAAGTGAATCAGTATATTTGCTTGTACATAAATTGAATAAAATAAAACAGGTAGGTATTTTGCTTGTTTAAAGGCAATTGCAATTAATTTTTTCTTTACTTTAGGGCTTTAATGAAAATGGATTTTTTTTGTTTCAATTTCTATTTTAGTTTTACATGAATTTTACCTTAAATTTTACTTGATATACTTTTGTATAATTTCTTTGATAAATTGAATCCGCACGGTATTCTGACTTTGTCCGAAGAATGGCAATAGCAATAATTAGTAATAAAATTCTGGGACGAATATTCAAATCAATTTAATTTTTTTTCTCAATTATCCCAAATCCTGAATTAATTGAAATGAAGAGTACAGTAAGAACAGAAAGGCGAATGTTTTTTCTAGAAAAAGGACATTAAATTCGAGAAAAAAAATTGTTTAAGTACCGAATTAACCCAACACAATCAAGTTTTTTCCTTAATAAAACCCTACCAAACACCGATAAAAATCTAGGCAAGAAATGGTCACTCAATTTGCTCCCATTGAGGGCTTCCACAGTTGATTCTTTTGATAAAAAGCAGAAAATCGAGCAAAATCGTTTAAATTTCAATGATGTTTAGAAAAAAAATTAGGGTTTTGTTTTCTGAACATTTTTCATAAAATATATAACTTTTTTATGTACATTTACAGGATATCGATTTGAACGTTGACTTTATAGAATTTTTATAAAATCTATAATTTATTTTAGACCTTTACGGGCTATCCACAAGAGCTTCACATGCTCTAGCAATTTCTTTTTGCTTAAAGTCGCTTATTTTCTTCTTGTTACTATATTTTAAATGTGTTTTTCCTTCATTATCAATGATGCATCAAAAATTAAAAGATACATTAGTGGCATTGCCTTTTATCTTCAAAAATAGTATTTTTGAGGTTGCGTTTTGCATACTTTTAACATAGATAAATTTCTCTTTCTGTGAGCGCTGTAAAAAACGCTGCAAAAAAATCTAAATCCCGTTTTTTGTGGAGTTTCCAAGATCACATTCACGGTAGTGGAATGTTTCATCAAACTTAAGTATCCTTAAAATTCCTGCCAATGCCGATTAGTTAGTGGGAGCAAAATTCTGAGCAGCTACAGTCAAATAAAGAAAGGATCATTCGAAAAATTTGCAATTCATTGGCAAAACGAATTTCCTTTTTTCTTTCCTCCCTTTTTTCCACTGATTTATCCAAATACCTGCACATATAAAGCTTTTGAACAATCGACAACTGCAATCGCTTGTTGCTACCGTAAATACTTGATTATGAGACCAGAAAATGAAGCCATTAGAAGCCAAATATAATTGTTAAATGCATTAGCTTATGGTGAGCTGAGGTCAATTTATGCTACATAAAGTGTAAATAATTATTGCAACATGACCATACCCACAGCTATGCAAATATGGCCTTAATGACAATTTCCAAAAAGTTGCTTTGGTATAAAATTCTGTAAAAATGGTGGACAACTGCTTTAAGACAAGAGATAAAAAGTTGGTTTACATGCATACTTGACGACTTCAGCAGTACAACTTTAGCTCAAACTATTGCAACTATAAATAAAAACATTCAACAGGTTCTGAATCCACTTGATGCCATTTGCCATAAACCCAGAGAAGACGCGATTTGCGTCAGTCAATTGAGAAATGCAAAAAAAGTTGACGAAGCCATCCTGCAAGAGCGTCCGGATGTGAAAATATTCCTTCCGTTCAGATTTTTGTTTTGGAAGCCCCAAGACCTATTCAAACCCAATACGTACAACAGATTTTTGGGTAGGATTTTGCTCTAACAATGCTTCTTTCGAACGATGAACATTAAGTGTTGCAGCTGCCACTGGCGGTGACCACGTGATCAGCTTGATCGACGAAATCTCCTTCAGATTCCCGCCATCTCCTCCACTATCTCAAATTGACGATCTTCCTCAAGAGCTGTTTTGCAATGGAGACAACCGACCAGCCGATTGTGGGCCAAATTGCGAATGTGTGCATCAAGTTGATATCCCATTAAATGCCATTGTAGAAGTGGTTTTGGTAGATGAAGGTAAAAATTTTGCTGAGTTTTGAGTTCCTTTTCGTACAAGTTTTAATCTTCTTCAGTTCAGTCCCCAAATCTTAGTCATCCATTTCATTTGCATGGCTACTCGTTTAATGTTGTGGGAATTGGAAGATCTCCCGATCAGAATGTGAAGAAAATCAACTTGAAACATGCTCTCGATCTGGATAGGCGAGGACTTTTGCATAGAGAGTTCAACTTGCCACCATCCAAAGACACTGTAGCTGTACCAAACAACGGATA
The DNA here is from genome assembly GCA_024550625.1 of Dendroctonus valens. NCBI lineage: Eukaryota > Metazoa > Arthropoda > Insecta > Coleoptera > Curculionidae > Dendroctonus > Dendroctonus valens. Next base: position 1,540,165 of record JAJTJO010000032.1, on the reverse strand, counting down.
CGTTATTTTTCGATTTAGGGCCGACAATCCAGGTGGGAAAACTTTGTTGGGATCAGACGCAGCTGATTTTATCTGGAAACTTAATTAATTCCAGGCTACTGGATTTTCCATTGTCACTTCCTGTTCCACATAGTGATTGGAATGGATCTTCTATTCCACGTAGGCACCCAGCATGATTTACCTCCAGTACCGCCCAATTTTCCTAAATGTGGACATCATTTGCCGCCCATCACGTTTGATAGCGGGTACCACTGAAGAAAGTTTTTGTTTTGTGACTGAGAACTCTAGATGGGACGCCTTCTGGATGTAAAAGTTATCAAGGCGACTTTTTTACATCGATTTCATCAGCAGGATTTAACACAGGGTATTTTAAAGTAAGTTACTCTCCTTTATAATGGCAGCAGTAACTTAACGTTATACCTCACACTCATTAGCACACAGAAGCTGTAAATAGGTAATACTTTGTTGATTATGTAAGAAGTTGATGCTTTCAAAGACTTTTTAAGAGCACTCGTATTTTACTTGTTGAATTATTTCCAAATTTCCTTCGCTGGTTCACATTCAAGTGAAGTTAGGCACCCTTAATTGCCGTAAATTTAAATGTAGGTAATTTCATAACAAGATCCCACTTTACCATATACGTATATGTTGCTATGAGGGTTAGTATGTCCAGCAGGTTTTCGCTAACATTGATTAAAACGGGTCCCTACTGTTTTCCCTAAGAGCAACCTCATGTACTGATCCTCAGGGCATCCTGAAGTGTACATATTAGTCAATATTGTAGCCATAAGTAGGATAAGTTATCTTGTGGCCTGTACATTTCAATGTTACGATTTTATTTTCTATAAAACATTAAACAAATTTATGGTTAAATCAATGGTGTTTTCTTTTGTTAGATTTCCTTTGCACACAACAAATAGAAGAGCGAAAGCATGTTATGATTACACTTATAAAATTGAAATAAATCTCATGTTAAGTTCATTCTATTTCTCAGTAAATTACGCGCAGAAATAGCGATTTTAAAAATCTTTAGGTAGCGAGAAGACCCTTTTTCCAAGGGTCGATCATCTTTTGACCTGCTAGATCAAGATGATGCGGTTTTGCTCCATTCCTGGTTTCTATAACTCTAAAGTTAGCCGACTTTTAGAAAACTGACCTTTGGCAGTCAAAGAAACAATCACCAGGCCATTTTTTTTAGGATTTAGTTTGGCCTTTTAACCGTAAGGTGATCCAAAAAAACTCTTTTAAGGAGATCTTCCATGCTCGAACTGATAAATTCCAATTGGGAGATATCAACAGCTTTTTTAATCTTCTCATATTTAATTCGACTAGAAACAGTCAAAAAAGTTAAACCAAATTTTTAACCGTACCTTAACGTGAAACTAACGATAAAAGCAAAAGCTCAAGATAAAATATGTGCACTATGAAATATAATAAATATTATTTAAATGAAACGCTTTAGTAACATTGATCACTTTATTTTTAAAACATTCCCTGAAAATTCCGGCTGTATTTTATTGTCACTCAATCACCTGAATTTATTGTCTTCAGCCGCAAAAATAGTCTCATTTTTGAAAGCGACGTATAAAATAGCTATAAGTGATTTCAGCTAAAAGAACCCCAACTGAAAAAAGCAAGCTGAAAAGCCAAAAAACGAAAATCTGCTTTAAGTCACTAAAAGTAAGCATTTCGCTGCGTAAAGCAGACTTTTTGTGAACATATAAATACACCCCATATTTGATTTTTGCAAATTCGTTATGAAACCACCCGTTTGATAAGCTTCGTAGAATTATTTCGCTTGATTGAGGAAACAGTGGATGACCCTTGGTAAAAAGAAGCTGAACGTGAAAATAATATACTACGGCTTCGGATAAGTGAACCAAAATCTTACCGTCTGCCATAAAGTATTTTGGTATTGTGTAGAATGATAAAATACCATGTCCTCCCACTGTAATGGCATTTTGTTGGAATGCGGTTTTATTAAAGCATGTCATGTGGTAAGAGCATTTGTGCACGTTCCCAAGATCATACTTTGGGTCCATAAACGGTTTTATATCAAACATCGATTGTATGGGCAATTTGGAGTTAATAATATCTTCTAGCGTGTCTAGAGGTTCCATGTTCATGGAAGTGGCCGTTATAATTAACATGGAATTTTTAAACAAGTTGGAAAAAATCGTGAAATAGATCAACCAGGCTGCAAAAAGGGTTTTTTCAGACACGCGCGTCGAATGCAACCGAATCGGAGCTCCAACCAGGATGGTCAATAAAGCAAAGCATTTATCCAGTAAACTTATTTGGTAAAACAACTTTGATATTGTCGAAGAAATAATCGTTGCTACTAATAGAAGCATCCAGAATCTTTGGGGAACCACTCTGTATAACCTCTTCCAGACTGGCATTGGTAGGGGTCTGGGAGTGATGAAACGCATAGAATCGTAAAAATACGAGGGCGTTATATCAAATCGTACAACGTCACTTGAAATTGTTGTAATGTGCCCTCCAAGTATATCGGCTCGATAACTTTCCAGTTCTTGTTTCTGTTTCAGGTATGGAACTGTAGTTGTCTAAAGCAAAGTAAAAAATCGGTTTTAAAATCGCATTCTACTAGCAGATATTTAAAAGCTATTCTAATTGTTCAGGTAGTTGAAAGTTCCAAATTGCAGCAATTAACAGCATAGTGGGAGTGGAGAAAGCCATATCTACTGAGTTCTTCGATTTCTCAGGATCATGCCAGGTAGCAAACATACAAGATACGGTCTAATCCGTCTTTTGGCATTTTGATTATTACTACATCAGGGACAACCTTTTATAAATTTTGTTTGCTTTATTGTCTTCAAGGCAATGGGCTTACAGTAAATAAGATTGAATACTTTGGTTAACTGAATTAGAGTCAAACTGAATACTTCCATAATGAAGGTCACATCAAGATTTATACCTAGCAGTTCAAGGGCGTATATAAATGATTACCTAAAGAATGAAGGGGAATCGGCGTCCTCATGTCTTAGAGATATTTTGAATCAATTTCTGGAATTTGGGTTTAGATATCACAAATTCTTATTGCTATTATGACATTTTAGCGGAATAAGTATGGAATTGTCTTTAAAATTGACCTTAAGTTTTGTTAAGGTAATTATTTGTTGGTGAATTGAAATAAATGGGAAATAGTGGTCATGGGGATTCAGTCTGGGCAGTGGTAGACCCAAATTTCGCAGGTACCAAGTTTTCGACAATTTTTATTTTTTATGGTGTTCAGGATGCTAAATGTCTGGTTCGGAAACTTTTTAGAAGAACGTTTTGATCAGAAAAGATAAGTTTATATAGAAATATATGTATTGTAGTTATGAGTATTCTAGCAAGTTCTAAAATAGCAAAAAACAAGGTCAAAGACAGCATTAATGTTTTGTTTGTTGATGCAGTAGTTTGTGTGTTTGTTCTTTTAATTTGCTCATTTTTAGCATAAATTTAGTAAAAAAATGTAAGCGATCCATCCACTTGTCATACCAGCGAGACTTTGAGTCACAATTCTCAACGGAATGGTGGATTTTATACAGAAAAACTCATGTTATTAAAGTGAACCATTAAGTTGCACCATTTTTATTAGTTTGAGAAAATTGAATAATTGCGGGATTTGTATGCTTGATCTTCGTCTTGCAAATCATCGGCAGTCTTGGTCTTGGTCATGGTCTTGCATGTTAAGTCTTGGTCTTGGTCTTGGTCTTGCAGCAAGAGTCTTGCAAGTCTTGCTTTAACATATGCCGTAAAATTAGACAAAATGTATTTAATAATAACTATAATAATAATTAAATTAAAAGATAATAATAATCAATAAGAAACAATTTTAAAAATCTCAGACTATTTGCTATTTCATCTAATTGTTCATCGGAGATCATGAATCCAGAGAAATCGAATATATTTTCAAGTGGTGTAATTTACATATTCTAACGAAACTACAACCACATAGAAATATCTACAGTAAGATGTAGATATTTAAACAGTTTAGTTGGGCTTATATAATTTAACTGATGGAAAACAAATTCAATGATTAATAATGCACATGATTCGTCGCAAGGTTAGTCTATAATTTATGAGGTTTTTTAGGAGTTTTTGTTAAGACGTAAAGTCACCGAATAGGCAAAGTCGCATTTCGACAGGGTCGGTCTATTCTCTAGAAACGTATGTGCATAAATCATGTAATCCATTATCAGGATATTTTAAAAGCCACCACCCGCTATCTTCCAGAATTAAGAAGGGTTTTGGAAACCTTGGACTCTTTTTGAATTTGCTCACAGTTCGGTCTATTCTTTAGTAACATAAATCTCATCAGAGTAAATGGAGTGTTGTTAGGATGTTTTAGCCACCGCTCTTGACCTCCCAAGACGAATGAAAACGGATTTTCGGAAATCAGCCTGCACACAATCAGTATCCGATTACCGTATTGGCCACAGTTCGTTTTGTTTTATCGTTTTCTGCAGGGGTTATGACGGGCTAGGGTCCGTCCGAATAATTGCATATAATTCTGTTTATTGCATTATTGGAGGATAGCGCGTAAACACGTCGCGTGCGACCCTGGCCAAACCATTTGGATTTCGGACTGTTTTTTCAAATTTAAAAATTTAAACAAATTATTTTTTTTGTACAATTCGTGGTAAGGATTTTCAGGGGCTGGAATCCGTCCGAATAATTAATTTTATTTATGCATACTTTGCCCCTGGTTGCCATGTAGATGTAGATTTTTAGTCCCATATTGTTGACTTGTGTTTTAATAAATATATAATTGTTTGTCATATTTATTCGACGTAGAACGACGAGGGAGTTTCTGGGTTCTGGGTTGAGTTTTTCAAAGTTTTTATTTGATTTCTATGAAACTAATTTAAAGTCACATTTTATACACAAACTATAAGTTTTCAATGGTAATCGATTTTAATATGAACTTTTTCAGTTTAAATATAAAATCAATTAGTTCTGCTGTGAACTACACTTTCTATCGTCTTGTAACAAAGTTTGTTTCAATTATTGCAGTTTTTCTGTTGTGAATCATACTCTAAATTAAACGGTTCTTGGATTCTTAGAAGCGATTGCTCAGATTTTAAAATTTAAACTTTTTTCTTTAGTTTTTCAACTTTAAATGGTCAGGTTTTCCACAGTAGGATAGGGGTGTTCTGCTGCGAACACATCTTCAATCATCTTCAGAGCAAAGATATCAATTATTAGTGTTTTTTTTGCGGTAAATTTCATTTTTTGAAGTTTCGAAATATAATAATACCCCAGAATCCAGATTAAAGTGCCGAAGGGTAAGTGAATATTTTTAAAACTTTGTGATGGTCTAGCGGATAGCTCCTTAAGAGGCTGCGAGTGGTCCTGGCCTCCTAATGTATAGATTTCGCACAATTTTTCCAAATTTCACAACTAAACAAGTAATTTTTTACAAACATTCGTGTTAGAGATTTTCAGCGGCCAGGATCCGTCCGACTATTCCCGTTCTTTACTGTCCAGCGCCTTCCTAGGCTGTAATCGGTCCAGATCAAGATTATAATCGCACTTGCGCCTGTTCTTCTTTTTAACTAATTAACTAATAACTTTAATTTAAGCCATTAATTGGCATTGAGTTTTTTGAGGAAAAATTTCATTTTGGTAAAAATGCAAAATACACCGAGTGATCGAATGGATCAGACACAACTTGTTCTTTTGCTAGTTGGTCTGAACATCGCCTGTAGCAGCCATAGGGTGAATTGTGTAGCCAGTTGAACAACTGGGGGTTTTTGGGCCCGGTTAGCAGCCTACCCATCGTTAAAGAAGCCCGCTCAAAGCACCGGTAAGGTGTCTCGAAACCCGAATGGATTTATGATGAGCCGTTTTCTTTGAAAGTGGTGTGAGTCCATCTTGTCGACAAATTAGTTATTGATAAAAATGAATACGATTTACTATAAACTTTTTATTTATAAACTTTTCCCAAAAATATCTGTTAAATTTCTCATTGTTTATATAATTACAAATTCTTGTAGTTAATGAAGTTACAAATATAATTACTTTGAAAATGGTGTAAGTCCACTTTTCTCAAAGACGGACTACTATTTAGTTCAAAATTGTACTATATAATTTCTTTAGTGCATTTTTACATGTGTAGCAACATTGTAAATGACGAAAACATTTTTATAGTTTCCCGGAATTTCCTTTTTTTATAGAATTATTATTATGTTTGTTATAGAATATATAATTTATTATATATAGTTTATTTTAGAATATAATGTGCGAAATATAGTAATCTGTCGTATTTGTTCACTTAAACTATTAAGTGTTGGCAATAAAGCCATTCTATTTTGTTATTTTTAATATTTTTTATTGTTGAACAATTTAATAAACATTTTATAAAAATAAATTGGTTTGTTTCAATTGCGATCGATATGTTAATATTTTGCAAATGTAAGATTTTTGCTTTCTGCTGACTTTGAAAGTGGTCCTAGTCCATTTGAAGTTATTAAAATTATAATTTTTTAATCATAATTTAAATCAATTTAATATTTATAAATACAAAATTAGTGTAATAACATTTATCCATATTTTTTAAATAAATAAATAAAATACATTTACACCACTTTCAAAGAAAACGGCTCAAAAAAAAACTGGTAAATAGAGTTGACCCTACTTTTGACTTCAAAGAAGAGTGATGATCAAGCGAACTATTATTGTATTGGTCCTTGGAATCTTGTAATTTTATTCTTCCGCAACCTTGAACATGTAGGTAAAATTTCATTTATGAGTTGTTAAAAGGCAAACAAAATCTGGAAGCAGTAACAATTCATTGGAGGGTCTACTATACTAATTCTATACTACTTCTAAGAAAGCCAGCCCAAAGTGACTACATTTTATTACATAAAGGTTCTTCTGAACCATAATTTCGCAATTTTCGATTGTGGCAAAATTTAAAAAATATATTTGTAACTTTATGTACCTTCTAAACTATACAGACGTTGAAGCAAATAATTATTGCTACTGCAACCATTTCAGTATTATGGTTTTATTTTCTAATAATCTTACCCCGAACTGGAGGTATTCTATGGAAGCATTAACTTTCAAGTATTTTTTGAATAGTTTTATGCAATTCTCTTCCATTCCATCGTTGTTGCCTGTGACATAAGGAGCTGTTACTCTAAATAACACATTAATCGTCGTATTTTCCCATGATTTTGGTCTTTGGCCTATTAAAGTCAGGTTTATATCTTGCGAGCTGTTGCACAAGCCAATTTTTATCGGCACCAAGTCCGGATTATTTACATTTCCATATTTGTACGGAAAGTAGGAAAATATCCCTCCATCTTTATCCAGAAGAAGCACTTTGTCGACATAATGTCTGGCTAGGAAATGTAAGTTGAAATCCTCAATGCTTTTAACGAAAATTACAAATAAAGCAGTCGGATTAAACACATAGTTGGCAACCAGGTGGTTGAGAAAATCTTCAGATGACACATGGCGTAAATCCAGAATGTAGAGATTGATTTTAGGGCACAGATTCAACCGACACTTAATTTCCGATGTTTTCTGAACAGTCATCCAGGGCACATTTCTGCTCAGATTTTCAACGAAATTCGTTACTACAAATGTCTGAGATAATCCCAAAAAATGTTTTCTGTTGATGGTTTTCAGGCACTTCAAAACTGAGTCGGTTCCAAAGTCAGTTTGGTTGAGCGATAATAATTTACAATTGCATAATAAACCCACAGATAAAGCGATATATAATTTAACAAAATACATTTCACCATGTGCAGTGAACAAAATAAACTAATGGAGTGAAAATTACTAGATATTTCGTGGGCATTTATTACGGCCATTTCACACAGCACTATGGTTTAGTTAATGTATGCCTATTGCTTGTCCATCTAATTTAGGGGGCAATTTTTCATATGGGTGCTACGAGGGCATGACGCGTATACAAACAGAGAAATTAATTTTTTTTTCTGAAATAGAACTGAGTATTTTTCCATGTTGCCCCAGCCCATCCAGCTCAAGTAATGGACATTGATTCAAGCCTAATATTGACTGGCTTATTTCTAGATGAGCAAACAGGTCGTTATAATATTGCGGGTGTTTGGACACAATTAATTTGAGCAACTTTCAATGTTAAGTTTATGCCTGGAGTGGTCATTAGACCGGCTGCTATCATGCAATTTGCAGCCATTTTCGTCTGCCTGATAGTCAGTAATTATGTGCTAGCCAATGAAATACTAGACAAATGTCTCAATTTGATGCTTGATAAGTATTCCGGTGTTAACAGCGCAAAAATTATCCAGAATTTTGATGCTGCTCTAAAGTACCCAGTCTACAAAGTGAAGCGCGTCCACAGGCAATTATTTCATGGAACCAGGTTCGACTTGGCGATTATTCGGGGCAATCAATCCGATTTCGAAGCTTTTGCTCTATGGAACTATCAAAGACAGTTTTTCAACCCCAAAGCTAGTTACATTATTATCGCAGACAATGCGAGTAGAGAAATATTCCGACTTTTTAGTACGTATTACATGGATAAAGTATATGTCATCGACAACAAGCTGGATGTGTACAGTTACCATCCGTATAGAAGCGAAAGTGTAGACAACCCAGATACAACTCCAATTAAAATTGGGGACTGTTCCCGAATGTTTTCAAATTCGACACTTTTTGTTGCAAACAGCTCGAGATTTTGGAGGAACACCACTTTAAGGGTTTGTCTTAGAATTCTGGCCCCGTATACAACAGCCGAAAATGACGGTCTGGAGGATCTGTTTATGCAGCTGGTGCAACGCACATTAAAATTCAAACGCAAGAGCATTATTCTGGATGATACGTCTGATCACACTAAGGTAACTACGAATGTTTTACTTTATTTTAGAAGAATTCCTTTAAAATTTCGTGGTTTTACAGAGCATTCTTACAATTGATCAACATCTGAGCATTCAGGGTATGAAAAAGCTTCGCGATCAAGAAGCTGACGTCCTAGTAGGATATAACAGTCCAACAGCAGAAACTCCGAAAAACTTTGATATAACTGGAGCATTTTATTATGACGATATCGCATGGGCAGCTCCAAATCCAAAAGAAATGAGTTATGTGAGAAGGCTCTCTCATATTTTCTCGCTGCAGTTTTGGCTCTTCCTGCTGACCTCAGTGCTTTTATGGGTCGTGGTGGTTCATTATGTACAAAACGCTACTCAATTTTTCGATCTTATTTTTGTGATTTTCCAAATACTACTAGAGCATGCGGTTTCTAAGCATTTGATCAAGCGTATGCTGTTTATGAGGATTAGTCTCATATCGTGGATGGTTGCCTTCTTAGTTCTTTCCACGTTGTTTAAAAACTCCATTCTGGTCATTCTGGGCACAGAAAAGCGCTATCCACGTTTGACCACAGTTGACGACGTGTTAAATTCCAATTTACAGATAACTTCCTATGTCAATCTCTCCACTCTGTATATTAACTCAGAAAATCAGGTCGAATATCCGTTTGACTTTGAAAAAATTCAACAATGCGAGTCGGTTTTAGGGTGTGTGAATAAAACAGCTTTTCAGCGAAACTCTGTGACAACAGCTCCCAGAATCATAGTCTGGTATAACTGGATTCCGAAATATTTTATCACGAAACATGGTGAAGTTTTGGTGAGAGTGAGCGACGATTCCATCACTCCCATTCATATTCACCTGATTGTTTCGAAAGGATATCCACTGTTTCCCCAAATAAATGATATTTTATGCAGAATGAGAGCAAGCGGCTGGTTCAATCATGTCTACACACAAATGAGGCTTAAAATAAAAAGAGCTACCAACCCTTTGGTTTTCGATGCTGGGAAGATTGGCTTGAGTAAATTCAATTTTGTGTTTCTAACGTGGATTATTGGACTAACTGTAGCTGCGGTAGCGTTTGTAGCTGAACTTTTATGGTTTAAACAAAATATTATAGTACTAAAGGATAAATAATTAATTTGTTCATGTTTACTTGTCATTTTTATTTGTTCATTTTTACAATAGTAACCGTTTTCGGTATCCTAAGCTAACTATTTTATAATACTAAATATAATTAGTTTTGTGTGTGCTCACATTTTTTTATTTGACGGTGTTTCTAATAGACACTTTTTACTTGACTTTACTTTATAGGAAGACATGCATTACATTCTTTTACGTTAATTCTGCTTGCTTTAGAATTCTAGAAATAGACTGAGAATGGAAACTGTCCCTTCAACTAGTCAGCAAGCTAAGAGCAATCGCCAATTTCAGTGCAAATGTGGCTCAAACTTCTCTCACAATCATCACCTTTTATTTCACCAAAGAAAAGTTCACGATGCAATAACAGAAACCAGAAGAAAAGTAAATAAGCAATGTGTTTTGTGCAGTTTCAGACCTTATTCTGAACGAGAAATTATTACACATTACGGAATTGATGAATTTGAATCAATAAATCAATGTAACAGTTAGAAAAACGTGATGGAATTAAAAACATTCTCTAGATTTAGTAACTCTGTAGGGTCCAGGAAAACGAAAACTTGTATAGTAACTCACTATAAGTGTAATCGATCTGGTTAAGTATTACAATTCAAGGGGAAAGGAATAAGAAATTTGCAAATCCCAGGAAGCGCTAAAATAAAAGGATTATGTCCTTTAGCTATAATGCTGAAAATACAAAATGATGGACAATGTAAGGTCTTGTATACCGTTACTCATGTGGGACATAAACATGAATGAAAAGATTTAAATCTGACGCGTAGTGAAAGAGATAATATTGCAAAAAAAATTGCATATGTGATAACGGATAGGCTCCTTGTCCTGCCTGACAATACTAAACACATTACTACTTTTTCTACAACTTTGCAACATAACTTGCTTTTTTCTCGGAATGATGTGGAATCCTCAAGCTCTTGTGTCATTTCATGGTAGGGGGTCTATTGACTCCCTGCATCTTAAATGATGTCTCATTTTTACATTCCCCTAAACGGAACCCTAATGGAAATCAAATAATACGTAACTAGTGTTAATGTACATCAGGTTACAAGTACGAGCTTTTATAAATTCCCTGTTTTAATGCTGATTAAAGCTATTTGTTATCTACGCATGTTTTATCGGTCGATGATGAACGTTTTACAATTTAACGGGAATTACTGATCAGGAAAGAAAAAAAAGTTTGTTGCCTTTGTTGCAAGGACATGCAAAACATTCAACGAAATGTATCCTAATTTAAAGGAAATGAATGCAAAGAAGTTTGTGCGAATATAAGACAATTTAGTTATTTACGATATAAAACTGGATTGAAACATGTAAGCAAAAACGTCTAAATTGTAATTGAACGAAAATTTCCTCTCTAAACTGGTATAAAGTTTACCAAACGTTACTTACAGCTTTTTTACAAAGAGCAAGTGTAAGGATGAGCTAATTGTGATATAAAAATTTAAAAAATGTTATCCTGATGCCGTTACAGATTTAGGAAAACTATAATTATTTCAAAATTAAAATACTTGAAACAGTTTCACTAAATTTTCGTTTATGGTGCTATTACCAACTTAATCCAAAATAAATTCCTGCGTTCCAGTCAATTTTATTGTTTATTATTTAAAATGTTGCAAATACGATTCGGTGTCTTTCTCCACCATCATCAGTTTGTCTAAGATACACATTCACAGTCATCATTAATTTAAAACAAGAGCTCTATTAATTCTATTTTGTTTTAAATTAATGATGACTGTGAATGTGTATTTTAGACAAACTGATGATGGTGGACAAAGACCAGATTTTAAATAATAAACAATAAAATTGATTGGAACCCAGGAATTTCTTTTGTATTAAATTGAAATACAGTCAGGAAAATATACACAGCAATTACCAACTTAGCTGACTAAGTAATGTTGAAACTATAAAATGATTCATATTTTTTGCAAGGAGAAAGCCAAGTGACAAATTCAAAATCACTCCCCCTGAACTTGCTCCAAGCAAAAAATACAAATTCCAGCACTAAACCGGCATAAGCTTTAAAAAATCATAATTAGCCGGTCAAATTGTCAACTACAAACTACTTGATTTCGCTTGCATGACTATTAGCTGAGTTAAATTTAATGTTAAGTAATAAAGTTAAAATTAATATGACTAAACATGCCATCAACAAAACGAATGAGCGGATACTGCAAAAACATTTTGACGATGATTTTACTACACCCTTTTTTCACGGTACAAGTTTTGGGACAATTTAAATCTATGCCCCAACACCTGTAACATGCAAAAAGGATAAGCAAAAAGTGCGAAGGAAAAATTAAAATTTCCTCTCTAATCTGAAATAAAGTTTCCCAAACATTATTTACAACTTTTTACAAAGAGCAAGTGTAGCCCTACGGACTCTTGGAAACACCCCCAAAATCCATAGTCATGATCTGGCAATAAACTCCCAACATCGTCGATTTAACTACCTCAATTTTGCAAATGGCAAATTTAGTCGCAATTTAAAATTAATATGACTAAACATGCCATCAACAAAACGAATGAGCGGATACTGCAACAACATTTTGACGACGATCTTACTACACCCTTTTTTCATGGTACAAGTGGGGGACAATTTAAATCTATGCTCCCACACCTGTAACATGCAAAAAGGATAAGCAAAAGGTGCGAAGGAAAAATTAAAATTTCCTCTCTAATCTGAAATAAAGTTTCCCAAACATTATTCACAACTTTTTACAAAGAGCAAGTGTAGCCCTACGGACTCTTGGAAACACCCCCAAAATCCATAGTCATGATCTGGCAATAAACTCCCAACATCGTCGATTTAACTACCTCAATTTTGCAAATGGCAAATTTAGTCGCAATTTAAAATTAATATGACTAAACATGCCATCAACAAAACGAATGAGCGGATACTGCAACAACATTTTGACGATGATTTTACTACACCCTTTTTTCATGGTACAAGTGGGGGACAATTTAAATCTATGCTCCCACACCTGTAACATGCAAAAAGGATAAGCAAAAAGTGCGAAGGAAAAATTAAAATTTCCTCTCTAATCTGAAATAAAGTTTCCCAAACATTATTTACAACTTTTTACAAAGAGCAAGTGTAGCCCTACGGACTCTTGGAAACACCCCCAAAATCCATAGTCATGATCTGGCAATAAACTCCCAACATCGTCGATTTAACTACCTCAATTTTGCAAATGGCAAATTTAGTCGCAATTTAAAATTAATATGACTAAACATGCCATCAACAAAACGAATGAGCGGATACTGCAACAACATTTTGACGATGATTTTACTACACCCTTTTTTCATGGTACAAGTGGGGGACAATTTAAATCTATGCTCCCACACCTGTAACATGCAAAAAGGATAAGCAAAAAGTGCGAAGGAAAATTAAAATTTCCTCTCTAATCTGAAATAAAGTTTCCCAAACATTATTTACAACTTTTTACAAAGAGCAAGTGTAGCCCTACGGACTCTTGGAAACACCCCCAAAATCCATAGTCATGATCTGGCAATAAACTCCCAACATCGTCGATTTAACTACCTCAATTTTGCAAATGGCAAATTTAGTCGCAATTTAAAATTAATATGACTAAACATGCCATCAACAAAACGAATGAGCGGATACTGCAACAACATTTTGACGATGATCTTACTACACCCTTTTTTCATGGTACAAGTGGGGGACAATTTAAATCTATGCTCCCACACCTGTAACATGCAAAAAGGATAAGCAAAAAGTGCGAAGGAAAAATTAAAATTTCCTCTCTAATCTGAAATAAAGTTTCCCAAACATTATTTACAACTTTTTACAAAGAGCAAGTGTAGCCCTACGGACTCTTGGAAACACCCCCAAAATCCATAGTCATGATCTGGCAATAAACTCCCAACATCGTCGATTTAACTACCTCAATTTTGCAAATGGCAAATTTAGTCGCAATTTAAAATTAATATGACTAAACATGCCATCAACAAAATGAATGAGCGGATACTGCAACAACATTTTGACGATGATCTTACTACACCCTTTTTTCATGGTACAAGTGGGGGACAATTTAAATCTATGCTCCCACACCTGTAACATGCAAAAAGGATAAGCAAAAAGTGCGAAGGAAAAATTAAAATTTCCTCTCTAATCTGAAATAAAGTTTCCCAAACATTATTTACAACTTTTTACAAAGAGCAAGTGTAGTCTCAGTTTAATATCAATGCAACTTACCCTTCCACTTACAAACCACTTGAATTCGCTTGCATGACTACCAGCTGAGTTAAATTTTCCAAAAGCCCTACGGACTCTTGGAAACACCCCCCAAAATCCATAGTCATGATCTGGTAATAAACTCCCAACATCGTCGATTTAACTACCTCAATTTTGCAAATGGCAAATTTAGTCGCAATTTAAAATTAATATGACTAAACATGCCATCAACAAAACGAATGAGCGGATACTGCAACAACATTTTGACGATGATTTTACTACACCCTTTTTTCATGGTACAAGTGGGGGACAATTTAAATCTATGCTCCCACACCTGTAACATGCAAAAAGGATAAGCAAAAAGTGCGAAGGAAAAATTAAAATTTCCTCTCTAATCTGAAATAAAGTTTACCAAACATTATTTACAACTTTTTACAAAGAGCAAGTGTAGTCTCAGTTTAATATCAATGCAACTTACCCTTCCACTTACAAACCACTTGAATTCGCTTGCATGACTACCAGCTGAGTTAAATTTTCCAAAAGCCCTACGGACTCTTGGAAACACCCCCAAAATCCATAGTCATGATCTGGCAATAAACTCCCAACATCGTCGATTTAACTACCTCAATTTTGCAAATGGCAAATTTAGTCGCAATTTAAAATTAATATGACTAAACATGCCATCAACAAAACGAATGAGCGGATACTGCAACAACATTTTGACGATGATTTTACTACACCCTTTTTTCATGGTACAAGTGGGGGACAATTTAAATCTATGCTCCCACACCTGTAACATGCAAAAAGGATAAGCAAAAAGTGCGAAGGAAAAATTAAAATTTCCTCTCTAATCTGAAATAAAGTTTCCCAAACATTATTTACAACTTTTTACAAAGAGCAAGTGTAGCCCTACGGACTCTTGGAAACACCCCCAAAATCCATAGTCATGATCTGGCAATAAACTCCCAACATCGTCGATTTAACTACCTCAATTTTGCAAATGGCAAATTTAGTCGCAATTTAAAATTAATATGACTAAACATGCCATCAACAAAACGAATGAGCGGATACTGCAACAACATTTTGACGATGATCTTACTACACCCTTTTTTCATGGTACAAGTGGGGGACAATTTAAATCTATGCTCCCACACCTGTAACATGCAAAAAGGATAAGCAAAAAGTGCGAAGGAAAAATTAAAATTTCCTCTCTAATCTGAAATAAAGTTTACCAAACATTATTTACAACTTTTTACAAAGAGCAAGTGTAGTCTCAGTTTCATATCAATGCAACTTACCCTTCCACTTACAAACCACTTGAATTCGCTTGCATGACTACCAGCTGAGTTAAATTTTCCAAAAGCCCTACGGACTCTTGGAAACACCCCCAAAATCCATAGTCATGATCTGGTAATAAACTCCCAACATCGTCGATTTAACTACCTCAATTTTGCAAATGGCAAATTTAGTCGCAATTTAAAATTAATATGACTAAACATGCCATCAACAAAACGAATGAGCGGATACTGCAACAACATTTTGACGATGATCTTACTACACCCTTTTTTCATGGTACAAGTGGGGGACAATTTAAATCTATGCTCCCACACCTGTAACATGCAAAAAGGATAAGCAAAAAGTGCGAAGGAAAAATTAAAATTTCCTCTCTAATCTGAAATAAAGTTTCCCAAACATTATTTACAACTTTTTACAAAGAGCAAGTGTAGCCCTACGGACTCTTGGAAACACCCCCAAAATCCATAGTCATGATCTGGCAATAAACTCCCAACATCGTCGATTTAACTACCTCAATTTTGCAAATGGCAAATTTAGTCGCAATTTAAAATTAATATGACTAAACATGCCATCAACAAAACGAATGAGCGGATACTGCAACAACATTTTGACGATGATCTTACTACACCCTTTTTTCATGGTACAAGTGGGGGACAATTTAAATCTATGCTCCCACACCTGTAACATGCAAAAAGGATAAGCAAAAAGTGCGAAGGAAAAATTAAAATTTCCTCTCTAATCTGAAATAAAGTTTCCCAAACATTATTTACAACTTTTTACAAAGAGCAAGTGTAGCCCTACGGACTCTTGGAAACACCCCCAAAATCCATAGTCATGATCTGGCAATAAACTCCCAACATCGTCGATTTAACTACCTCAATTTTGCAAATGGCAAATTTAGTCGCAATTTAAAATTAATATGACTAAACATGCCATCAACAAAACGAATGAGCGGATACTGCAACAACATTTTGACGATGATCTTACTACACCCTTTTTTCATGGTACAAGTGGGGGACAATTTAAATCTATGCTCCCACACCTGTAACATGCAAAAAGGATAAGCAAAAAGTGCGAAGGAAAAATTAAAATTTCCTCTCTAATCTGAAATAAAGTTTCCCAAACATTATTTACAACTTTTTACAAAGAGCAAGTGTAGCCCTACGGACTCTTGGAAACACCCCCAAAATCCATAGTCATGATCTGGCAATAAACTCCCAACATCGTCGATTTAACTACCTCAATTTTGCAAATGGCAAATTTAGTCGCAATTTAAAATTAATATGACTAAACATGCCATCAACAAAACGAATGAGCGGATACTGCAACAACATTTTGACGATGATTTTACTACACCCTTTTTTCATGGTACAAGTGGGGGACAATTTAAATCTATGCTCCCACACCTGTAACATGCAAAAAGGATAAGCAAAAAGTGCGAAGGAAAAATTAAAATTTCCTCTCTAATCTGAAATAAAGTTTCCCAAACATTATTTACAACTTTTTACAAAGAGCAAGTGTAGCCCTACGGACTCTTGGAAACACCCCCAAAATCCATAGTCATGATCTGGCAATAAACTCCCAACATCGTCGATTTAACTACCTCAATTTTGCAAATGGCAAATTTAGTCGCAATTTAAAATTAATATGACTAAACATGCCATCAACAAAACGAATGAGCGGATACTGCAACAACATTTTGACGACGATCTTACTACACCCTTTTTTCATGGTACAAGTGGGGGACAATTTAAATCTATGCTCCCACACCTGTAACATGCAAAAAGGATAAGCAAAAAGTGCGAAGGAAAAATTAAAATTTCCTCTCTAATCTGAAATAAAGTTTCCCAAACATTATTTACAACTTTTTACAAAGAGCAAGTGTAGTCTCAGTTTAATATCAATGCAACTTACCCTTCCACTTACAAACCACTTGAATTCGCTTGCATGACTGCCAGCTGAGTTAAATTTTCCAAAAGCCCTACGGACTCTTGGAAACACCCCCAAAATCCATAGTCATGATCTGGCAATAAACTCCCAACATCGTCGATTTAACTACCTCAATTTTGCAAATGGCAAATTTAGTCGCAATTTAAAATTAATATGACTAAACATGCCATCAACAAAACGAATGAGCGGATACTGCAACAACATTTTGACGATCGATCTTACTACACCCTTTTTTCATGGTACAAGTGGGGGACAATTTAAATCTATGCTCCCACACCTGTAACATGCAAAAAGGATAAGCAAAAAGTGCGAAGGAAAAATTAAAATTTCCTCTCTAATCTGAAATAAAGTTTCCCAAACATTATTTACAACTTTTTACAAAGAGCAAGTGTAGCCCTACGGACTCTTGGAAACACCCCCAAAATCCATAGTCATGATCTGGCAATAAACTCCCAACATCGTCGATTTAACTACCTCAATTTTGCAAATGGCAAATTTAGTCGCAATTTAAAATTAATATGACTAAACATGCCATCAACAAAACGAATGAGCGGATACTGCAACAACATTTTGACGATGATTTTACTACACCCTTTTTTCATGGTACAAGTGGGGGACAATTTAAATCTATGCTCCCACACCTGTAACATGCAAAAAGGATAAGCAAAAAGTGCGAAGGAAAAATTAAAATTTCCTCTCTAATCTGAAATAAAGTTTCCCAAACATTATTTACAACTTTTTACAAAGAGCAAGTGTAGCCCTACGGACTCTTGGAAACACCCCCAAAATCCATAGTCATGATCTGGCAATAAACTCCCAACATCGTCGATTTAACTACCTCAATTTTGCAAATGGCAAATTTAGTCGCAATTTAAAATTAATATGACTAAACATGCCATCAACAAAACGAATGAGCGGATACTGCAACAACATTTTGACGATGATCTTTACTACACCCTTTTTTCATGGTACAAGTGGGGGACAATTTAAATCTATGCTCCCACACCTGTAACATGCAAAAAGGATAAGCAAAAAGTGCGAAGGAAAAATTAAAATTTCCTCTCTAATCTGAAATAAAGTTTCCCAAACATTATTTACAACTTTTTACAAAGAGCAAGTGTAGCCCTACGGACTCTTGGAAACACCCCCAAATCCATAGTCATGATCTGGCAATAAACTCCCAACATCGTCGATTTAACTACCTCAATTTTGCAAATGGCAAATTTAGTCGCAATTTAAAATTAATATGACTAAACATGCCATCAACAAAACGAATGAGCGGATACTGCAACAACATTTTGACGACTGATCTTACTACACCCTTTTTCATGGTACAAGTGGGGGACAATTTAAATCTATGCTCCCACACCTGTAACATGCAAAAAGGATAAGCAAAAAGTGCGAAGGAAAAATTAAAATTTCCTCTCTAATCTGAAATAAAGTTTCCCAAACATTATTTACAACTTTTTACAAAGAGCAAGTGTAGCCCTACGGACTCTTGGAAACACCCCCAAAATCCATAGTCATGATCTGGCAATAAACTCCCAACATCGTCGATTTAACTACCTCAATTTTGCAAATGGCAAATTTAGTCGCAATTTAAAATTAATATGACTAAACATGCCATCAACAAAACGAATGAGCGGATACTGCAACAACATTTTGACGATGATCTTACTACACCCTTTTTTCATGGTACAAGTGGGGGACAATTTAAATCTATGCTCCCACACCTGTAACATGCAAAAAGGATAAGCAAAAAGTGCGAAGGAAAAATTAAAATTTCCTCTCTAATCTGAAATAAAGTTTCCCAAACATTATTTACAACTTTTTACAAAGAGCAAGTGTAGCCCTACGGACTCTTGGAAACACCCCCAAAATCCATAGTCATGATCTGGCAATAAACTCCCAACATCGTCGATTTAACTACCTCAATTTTGCAAATGGCAAATTTAGTCGCAATTTAAAATTAATATGACTAAACATGCCATCAACAAAACGAATGAGCGGATACTGCAACAACATTTTGACGATGATTTTATTACACCCTTTTTTCATGGTACAAGTGTTGGGACAATTTAAATCTATGCTCCCACACCTGTAACATGCAAAAAGGATAAGCAAAAAGTGCGAAGGAAAAATGAAAATTTCCTCTCTAATCTGAAATAAAGTTTCCCAAACATTATTTACAACTTTTTACAAAGAGCAAGTGTAGCCCTACGGACTCTTGGAAACACCCCCAAAATCCATAGTCATGATCTGGCAATAAACTCCCAACATCGTCGATTTAACTACCTCAATTTTGCAAATGGCAAATTTAGTCGCAATTTAAAATTAATATGACTAAACATGCCATCAACAAAACGAATGAGCGGATACTGCAACAACATTTTGACGACTGATCTTACTACACCCTTTTTTCATGGTACAAGTGGGGGACAATTTAAATCTATGCTCCCACACCTGTAACATGCAAAAAGGATAAGCAAAAAGTGCGAAGGAAAAATTAAAATTTCCTCTCTAATCTGAAATAAAGTTTCCCAAACATTATTTACAACTTTTTACAAAGAGCAAGTGTAGTCTCAGTTTAATATCAATGCAACTTACCCTTCCACTTACAAACCACTTGAATTCGCTTGCATGACTACCAGCTGAGTTAAATTTTCCAAAAGCCCTACGGACTCTTGGAAACACCCCCAAAATCCATAGTCATGATCTGGCAATAAACTCCCAACATCGTCGATTTAACTACCTCAATTTTGCAAATGGCAAATTTAGTCGCAATTTAAAATTAATATGACTAAACATGCCATCAACAAAACGAATGAGCGGATACTGCAACAACATTTTGACGATGATCTTACTACACCCTTTTTTCATGGTACAAGTGGGGGACAATTTAAATCTATGCTCCCACACCTGTAACATGCAAAAAGGATAAGCAAAAAGTGCGAAGGAAAAATTAAAATTTCCTCTCTAATCTGAAATAAAGTTTCCCAAACATTATTTACAACTTTTTACAAAGAGCAAGTGTAGCCCTACGGACTCTTGGAAACACCCCCAAAATCCATAGTCATGATCTGGCAATAAACTCCCAACATCGTCGATTTAACTACCTCAATTTTGCAAATGGCAAATTTAGTCGCAATTTAAAATTAATATGACTAAACATGCCATCAACAAAACGAATGAGCGGATACTGCAACAACATTTTGACGATGATTTTACTACACCCTTTTTTCATGGTACAAGTGGGGGACAATTTAAATCTATGCTCCCACACCTGTAACATGCAAAAAGGATAAGCAAAAAGTGCGAAGGAAAAATTAAAATTTCCTCTCTAATCTGAAATAAAGTTTCCCAAACATTATTTACAACTTTTTACAAAGAGCAAGTGTAGCCCTACGGACTCTTGGAAACACCCCCAAAATCCATAGTCATGATCTGGCAATAAACTCCCAACATCGTCGATTTAACTACCTCAATTTTGCAAATGGCAAATTTAGTCGCAATTTAAAATTAATATGACTAAACATGCCATCAACAAAACGAATGAGCGGATACTGCAACAACATTTTGACGATGATTTTACTACACCCTTTTTTCATGGTACAAGTGGGGGACAATTTAAATCTATGCTCCCACACCTGTAACATGCAAAAAGGATAAGCAAAAAGTGCGAAGGAAAAATTAAAATTTCCTCTCTAATCTGAAATAAAGTTTCCCAAACATTATTTACAACTTTTTACAAAGAGCAAGTGTAGCCCTACGGACTCTTGGAAACACCCCCAAAATCCATAGTCATGATCTGGCAATAAACTCCCAACATCGTCGATTTAACTACCTCAATTTTGCAAATGGCAAATTTAGTCGCAATTTAAAATTAATATGACTAAACATGCCATCAACAAAACGAATGAGCGGATACTGCAACAACATTTTGACGATGATCTTACTACACCCTTTTTTCATGGTACAAGTGGTGGGACAATTTAAATCTATGCTCCCACACCTGTAACATGCAAAAAGGATAAGCAAAAAGTGCGAAGGAAAAATTAAAATTTCCTCTCTAATCTGAAATAAAGTTTACCAAACATTATTTACAACTTTTTTACAAAAAGCAATTGTAGTCCCCGTTTAAAATCAATGCAGCTTACCCTTCCACTTGGGGTGGTTTAGAAGAAATGTTTTTACTGATGATTTTTTGCAAGCGTCACATTATTATGTAGTTCAAGAACAACCGCTTGCAGAATTTAATGGCGAAAATAGAGAAGAAAGGCAATGTTTACCCATTTTAGTTATCCCAGAAGACATTATTCCGGTACCCACTATGCAGAAAAAAATTGCAACTAGGGGTGGAAAACCTGGAACGGCAAAAATAATAACTTCTACACCGAATAAAAAAGAATTAGAGAAGTCTATATTAATCTAATTAGTCTAATTCAAGAATAGAAAAACGGGAAATGGTAAAGAAAAAAGATTTTGATGCAGAACCAGGATGCAGTGCAATGCAAAGTAAACTTAAAAAACGAAAGAAGCTGAAAATTTCTGCTAGACGTCAAAAAAAGTTTCACCTTCATCGAGCTCAGAATCTAACAAAAGTATTTCCTTGCTAAATTATTCAGGCGATGAAGAACATTTTCCGCTTGAACCGTGCCCTGATGACACAATTTGTCTTTTTTGTCACCAAAGATTTTCAAATGATACTCGCGGAGAAATGTGGGTTACGTGTGCCATGTACAACTGCTGAGCATACGAAGAATGTGCAGGCGCCGAAAAAGACCCATTCATCTGTGATGTTTGTTCTTAGTAATTTTTATATTCTATAATGTAATTAAATAAATGTATGTTATTTGCCAATAAACCTTTGGTTTACTTAAAAAACCCAAACTATTTTAAAATCAAGTCTAATATTAAACCTATTCCACATTAGTGTATATTGGTATTCCACATTACCCACCCATTTTTCAGCTCGAAAAAAGTGCAATTTTTTTCGAGTTTTGTGTGTTTTTTCTTACATCATTTTTCTTTTATAATAACTTTTATTATTTCTGTTTTTTGGTTATAACACTTCACTCTATCTATATTCCACAATGCGTATAATATTAAATTTTTCATTTTTATTTTTCCAAAAAACAAAACAGTATTCCACAATCGGCTACTTTACTCTACTATGTGACAGCAAGTGAATTTTGAAATAGTTCAGAAAGTGATTCAAAACTCGATTTTGCTAGATTTTTTGTACCGTTTCAAAAATAGTAACCGTTCTAAATCCATGCGAGCACCTTTGTTACAGTTACCTCTTACTACTTACTTACTGTTTGCGCACATCCTTATCTGGACGCCGTTGTTACGTGGTTCAGGCTTTATTTTGTAAACCCGTCAGACGGTCCTTAACAATTGCCCTTATGGCGAATCTGAAGCCTGAAGAAGTCAAATTTCATTCTCTCATTCGAACGCTTTCGAGCAATAAAATCAATTTTCGGAACACTTGCAACGTTTTATTACAACCCCAAGAAGAAGCTTGCAAGTGTCTTTCAGTTCATACTCCACGAGTCCACTCCATTTCGAACGATTCAGCGTAACCGACCACCGACGACATTTTATTTGGGTTTAAGGGTAGCAAGCGCGCTCACTTACCTTTTTTTAATATGACTCGAACATGCGCTTCTTCTTTCTTCATTTCGTCACAATCAATCACTCACGTCACAAATCACAATTTAGACGTCGCAAATGTTTTTACACTGAAACTACTTAATGAATTTAAAAACGTTCAGCTCTACTCTCATTTCCACCTTCACTAATGATTTCGAGATGAATCTTCCAGAAGAACGCGGCCGAAACTAAGAAACTGCCATTTGGTATAGGGTGTACATGCTTTTGGCTGACCATCCCCACCCCCCCAAGTATTTGAAAAAACGTTTCCAGCCAAAAACTACCTAAATAGTCACCCTTCTCGAAAGAACAAGGCCAAGGACGAAGGTCGACCTATTTTCTTATCTTTATGGTACCATTGGCATTCGGCAGGTAAAGCTGCTAAATGCACTGCTCTCTAGTAATAAACATATTTCAATGTCATCTATCATTCTTGAAATCATTTAAAACCTCATTTACTCAGTGGGACTTTAGTTGGAAAATCATTAGAGAGTAATAAACATCTTTATTAGTAATAAAAAGCTATCGACCTATCGGATCATTAGAGTTTCGCACTAAAAGTCAATTTTGGTCTGGCCCAAATGGTTCAAGATGACTTTGAATGATGCTTTGTAATCCAATTTATGTATTATGGATTATGTATGTATTAGGTATTATGCGATACCCTTTTTTATACAACGAATCTGTTTTCTATCATCGAATTTCTACTCCATAAAATAATCTCATAGAGCATAGATTAAAAATTTGCATAATATAATGCTTTTCAACGCTTTGTTAATCATTCCATAATGTAAAATGGCCAATCTAAAAATTGATCTACATGGATTCCCAGGAATTTCGAACAATTAAGTAGTATCTGGTAAACCCCACACGATTAAGACGAATTTTGTTATCCGATTAGATATAAAATTATTAAATTATTAACCTAGAATAAGATCATTTTTACCTTTATTTTAATTTAAAGCCGTTTTTTCATGTTTTTGGAATTTTGTTATTTCTGATGCAGTTGTTCAATTCAGTTAGGATCAGTTTCTGTGTTTCTTGAGCTAGGCTTTTCAGGAGTTTTGCCTTTATTTTATCTTTTCCCGGTGCTGTTGTTGATATGCGCTAGGGCTTCATCGTACTCTGTGTCTGTGCTCAGTTTGGTGAGCTGCTGAAATAGTTCAAGTACCAGTCATTGACCAAGTTCCAGTTGTCATTGTCGAAGTTAGGGTTTGTGGATATGCTGAAGGCCCTTTGATAGTGTCTGGCGAACGCGTCAGCTTTCTCTTTGTCTGTGTACCGTCAGATCTCAACTTTTTATCCTTTATCGATTAACATGTAGTTTGTAACTTCAATTATTTTTTCTTTGAACCACTCACCAGAACTTAAATGATTTTTTGTCACAGATTGTCTGTGAAAAGAAGTTCCAAGTGGATCAACATTTGAAAACATCTATGCATAAAGCCAAGTTGCAAAAGATAAAATCTGGTCCCGTTCAGCAGTCTGTGAAAACAACATTTCAAAATGTCGGAGACAAAACAAGAAGCGAAACGGAGGTGTTTCATCAAGACTTATGCAAAGCTTTAGTCGCGGCGAATATTCCTTTAAAAAAGCTTCAAAATACCCAATTCAAAGAATTTTTACAAAATATTGTAACAAAAACATCCCTGACGAATCTACCATAAGAAAGAAGAATGTGAATATAGTATATAAAACGGTAATACAGGAAATTAGAGTTTGCTCTGGACAATCATACCTTTTATATTACTGTTGATGAAAGCACGGATGCTTGTGGTCGTTATATCGCACATCTTATGATTGGAGCCTTACAAGAAGATAATCCGAGTAAAGCCTATTTAATTTCTTCAAAAGAGTTAGACAAAACTAACAATATGACAGTAACCCGTTTTATTCAATCATCGTTATCAGAATTTTTCTTGCCAAATGCAATCCCAGCAGAAAAGTTTTTGGTGTTTTTGTCTGATGCAGCACCTTATATGGTAAAAGTGGGCCAAAACTTAAAAATATTTTATCCTAGTATGGTGCATGTCACTTGTCTTCTACATGGAATAAACAGAGTTGCAGAAACGATCAGAACTGAATATCCGTTGGTAAATAAACTAATTTCAAATGTAAAAATTTTTAAAGGCACCTCTAAGAGTGCAGCTATATAAGGAGCGATTGCCAGGCGTAAGTTTACCTCCGGAACCCGTAATTACCCGGTGGGGAACATGGATTAAAGCCGCGATATTCTACGCAGAACATTTCGAAGCTATTAAGGAATTAATTTTAGATATAGAGGACAACTCGCAGTGTGTAGTGCAAAGTCAATTAATGGTGAAAAATGCGGATGTAGCCAAGCAACTTGTTTTTATTAAAATTAATTTTAGTTTTATACCAGATATAATAGTTTTATTAGAAAGTAGGAATTTAAGTTTAAGTGAAGCTATTAATTTTGTTCAAGCATTTTCCGCTCAATGTAAAAAGGTTCCCGGAGATATAGGTGTTAAAGTTACAAAAAAATTAGATGCTACTATAGAAAAGAATGAAGGTTTTAAATCTTTAGAGTCAGTAAACAGTATTTTTGTTGGTAAATCATCCAACGCAATTACACCTTGGCTTTATAGCTTGCTACCCAAATTGCAATACTGTCCTATTACATCGGTAGATGTTGAAAGAACCTTTTCTGTATATAAACATATATTTACTGACAGGAGGCAATCATTTTTATTGGAAAACCTTGAAAAGTATTTAATTATAAATTCCTACTATACAATTTCAAATTAAAATGTTTTTATAATTCTGTTTTAATAATATCTTCGCTTTCCTTGACTTTTTCAAGAAATAAATATTTTCCATCAAATCAATGTTTGTATGTTTTTAAAAGTAATTTCACATGTTAAATAAATGCATACCATTACATATTTGGCCAAATAAATGCATATAATTGCATATTTGGAATAAAAATTATGCATATACAGTGTGTCCAGTATAAAATTATGTACATGGGGATATTGGAAACCGTTAGAGTTACAGGGTGGACCAAATGGGGAAAAAGTTGCGCAATCAAGTGCCTATAAATAATCTGTCATCAACTTCTTTGAACTCGGAATAGTAACGGATATACAGGGAAAAAAAGAAAAAAGTGCGTTTTATAAAATCCTTTATATCGTGTTTATTATAAAAGATACAATAACGAAATTTTCAGGGTGGGGGTAAGAAATGAAGGTGAATTTGAAAATAAAGTAAAAAATAATCTAGGCCCACTATGTTCAATGAGGCCGAAGTCAACTTTTGTCTTTCTTATGGGCGCCATATTGAATTTCTGCACTTTTAAATTCCCCTTTCAATATGCTCTTCACCCATGTATAACATGTTTATGTTCGATCAAGATAAATAATTAAAACTAACAAAATTACGATTTAATGGTAGTAGGCATTGATATTTCTATTAATTATTACTTTAAATTATTAATGATCATACATCGAACACTGCAAAAGAACAAGAAACATTTTAGGATTAAAGCAGGTGTTCAAATAAGCCACCGTTTTCTCGCACGCACAACGTACATCGTCTCATTACTGCTTCACAGGATTTTCTGATCACTTCTGGGGTAATTCTGTTAACAGCATTGCCCCATGCAAAAAAATCACGCGGTGTTATGTCAGGGGATCTCGCAGGCAATCTTACTGGTCCCAGGTTGCCTATCCACTTGTTGGGAAATTCGTGATTTAAAAATTCTGTGATAATACGTGCATTATGTGGCGGCGCGCCGTCTTGTTGGAAATACAAGTTTTGCAGGGTAGCTACTGGAACATCCATAAGTGCTTCCGCTACGTTAGTTTGTAAGAGGTTCAAATATCTCTCGGAATTTAAGTTCTCATTAAAAAAATGGTCCAATCACGTGGGTACCCACAATACCTAACCAGACGTTAAATCCAAACCTAACTTGGTGCCTAACTTGACGAACTAGCCGTGGATTTTCATCTGACCAAAAAACGGTATTTTTACGATTAAAGAGTCCACATTTAGTAAATTGGCTCTCATCTGACCAAAGGACTTTTAAGGAAAAGTTTGGTATCTCGTTATTTCTTTGTATAAACCACTGACAAAATGCCATTCTTCTAATCGCATCGCCATTCTGGAGTCCCTGGCAGGACCGTTCACGATAGGGGTGATATTTATAACGCTTTAAAATACTATTCGCCGTTGACCGCGCAACACCTGTTGGGGCTTCAATTTGTTGTAAAGACGTACGAGGTGTCTCAACCACGCTTTGCATTACCAAATTTTCTTTATTTTCGTCTGGAAGTTTGTTTTTCTTTACCTTAGCAAAACTCTCGTAAGCTACAAGGTTGTCTTTCAGACGCCTAAACATAGCTCTACCAGGTTGTCGCCTTTCTGGATATTTATTTAAATACATTTCTTCAGCTTTCGCTTCATTTCGACGACAGAGAATAAAACACTCCAACATATCGTATTTTTCATAATTTGAAAAGTGATTCATTTTGAAACACACCATTAATTACAAACACTTGACAATAAATTCTACTTTGACAGTTACCTAGGTAATTAAAACACACAACAAACGTCACTATGGGGAAATTGAAGAGAAATATCAATGCCTACTACCATAAAATCTTAATTTTGTTAATTTTAATTATTTATCTTGACCGAACATAAAGATGTTATACATGGTTGAAGAGCGTATTTAAAGGGGAATCTAAAAATGCAGAAATTCAATATGGCGCCCATAAGAAAAACAAAAGTTGACTCCGGCCTCATTGAACATAGCGGGCCTAGATTATTTTTTACTTTATTTTCAAATTCACGCTCATTTCTTACCCCCACCCTGAAAATTTCGTTATTGTATCTAGTATAATAAACACGATATGAAGGATTTTATAAAACGTACTTTTTTCTTTTTTTCCCTGTATATCCGTTGTTATACCGAGTTCAAAGAAGTTGATGACAGATTATTTATAGGCACTTGATTGCGCAACTTTTTCCCCATTTGGTCCACTCTGTATCTTTAACGGTTTCCAATATCCCCATGTACATCATTTTATACTGGACACACTGTATATGCGCATATTTTGATTGAATTTAACTGCATATATTCCGCGCTTTAGTGATAACGTATAGTTATTGCTACGTTGATTGATAGATCGAACTTTCCAAATGGGACTTCCTTTGTCCATTTGGGCGCCTCTTGGAATTTATTAGTTTCCCTTCATCATTTGTTTTCCAATGTCTTACACATGTTTCATTGTGAGGTACCGATAACAAGTGCATGCTGAATTTTCTCTTGTTTATGTTTTTCAATTGTTTTATACCATTTACTATAAAAAATGTGTTTTTACTATGATACATTAATTATCATTTGATATGTTTGCAACATTTTTAAAGCCTTAACTTCTTGTATTATTTTTTTTAAGAGTGTGAAACTTTGGTGGCTCTTAAGGTGCCGATAATATCTATTGGTAGTTAGCTTCTATATACAACTTTATTACTTTAAACTTAGTTTTGACTAAAGATTTGTCTGTGAACCAACAAATATGTGTTAGAAAGTTTCATGTAAAAAAAGGACTTAACATTGAAAAGAAGACGGGTTTATAGCACGGTCATAAAACCTTTGTCCGGTTGGATTTCAAGGACACGCACCTACAACCAATACTTGAAGGGAGTAGATAACGAAATAAACGTTTCCATAACGTAGAACCTGATGCAAAGGGGATGCGTGTTCTTCACCAGCTGTTGAAAGCTCATGTAAGGTCTGATCGGCTACAACATTATGGGGAATGTTGCACAAATTTATACATTTTCATGCAGGCATGCGCTTTTTTAATTACGGAATTATATTTTTTTGGATTATGTCTACCAAAGTGTTTTTTTTTTGTATTCCACAAAAGAAAGAAAGGCCACACGTAGTAACAGACAAAAGAACTGAATTGACCAGACATAACACTGAGGATCTACCGCCTAGTAAGTAAATATGAGATCAAATGCGTCATGAAGGAAATGAAAAATAATGGAGCAGCTGGACCAGATGACAGAGTAATTGAATATATTAAAATGAGTGAGAAAATTAATATAAAAAATATAGTAAACTGTATTTAATTACCTCGTTCGATGTGTTAGCGATGAAAAAAATGTATTGTAACAATAAACTTCATGCTTTTCACATCTCTTTTAACGAATTATTGTTATTATTAAAAAAAATAAAACATCGGGTTTTTGGTAAAGGAAGACAAAGTTAATCATTAAAGTATAAAAAATCAGATAACTGAAAATGGCCAAAATTTAAGGAAAGTGACTTAATTACACGGGCCACATTTAGGATAAACGCATAAGCAAAATTCTGATGAGAAATGAAAGCTTAAATGTTGAAAGAACTTTACAGGGCTAAAAAAACAACTATCTACTCCCTTTTTAAATAGTATTCATTGGCAAATATCTAGGAAGCCTTTAAGATTATGAAAATAAATGCACACAAGATTTCTGCGTTTTCTAATTCTACACTCAGAATATCGGTTTGAAATTATTGGGAAAAATAGCTTTAAATTGGGAGAACGTTTCTAATTAATTTTGGAAAACTTTCGTATGTTAAACAGCAAGCATTTAGTTATTGCTTGCTTGACTTGTTAGACTTAGTTATTCAAGCTGTTCTTCTTTAAAATTATGTATTTTTTAAAATTAATTTTCAGTGTAATTTTTTTAGATTATTTTTCAAGCCTTCAAAAATTTGGCCTAGCGCTTTCAACTGTTAAGACATCATCAGTCTTAAATGCCGCTCTATGAATGGCATTCAGAAATGGCGTTATAGAAATTATCAGTGAAAATTGAAATTGTATTAAAACAGGATGTAACATTAACAAATATAACATTAAAACACACGGAGTTTAGTTCATTTGATGCGCAACAACTAATGGTTTTCCAAAAAACTTCTTGAGCTAAATTGGAAAGAAATTAACACTTTTTTCTAATTCATCTTTATTTCGCCAATATATCTTAATCAAGAAGTTAAAAATATCATACAAAAAAGTTGAGGCCTGCACTTTCCACTTTAAACACAAAAACAACTTTTATTTTTCTGTTAAAATTGTCGTTTAAGATACCAACATTAATCGCTGTAAAAGCTTTATGGATTATCAAAAAAACCATTAAAGCCAATACAGCAACTAACAAGTTATCCACTATTGTCTCTGCTATGAATTGCTCCCCGTAAAAAATGCGACGTGTAAACCAGACTTTCTTCGAATGTTCGGTCTAGTCACAAATTTGGAATCAATGCGACTATAATCGAGCACCCGATGAAAATATGATTCGAGGCTGAAGACGAATTCAGTCATAAAAAGCATGCACCTACAAAATCAACCAAAAAATGAATTTTTGCATTGTTCGTTGGAAAAGCGTCCTGACTGTAATGGAAAAGTAACTAATGGCTGTGATATGATTTGTAGAAGGACAAATCACAGTCAAAAGTTGCTTTATCAAAACAGCATCCACACATGTGGTTAGTCCAGACTGGCCATCTTGGTCAACTAATCCTGGGAATTATCGAACCTACCACAGGGCTAGATCACCAAAGACGGCACAGTGCGGCACAAACTTGGAACGAATCTAGCTGCAACATACTTAAAAAAAAACATTTCTTAAATGATCCCAAAAATTACCTGGTCTTCCTGCAGGAAATAGTATTGCTATAATAGACAATAGGAAACAAAATATTCTAATTAAAAAAACAGGGTAATCTAATGCCAAAGAACAATACAATTATTGTCTATAATAAAGCTAAATTAAATACAAAATTAACTCACAGGAGACGGTGGTAGGCGCACCAGAGATAATTTCTTGAAATTACGACTTTTTTAAGCCAATACTTTTAGGATATCGTCAACACATCAGTCTCAAACTATACGGAACAAAAAAATATAATTTTCCGATGTAAATTGCCTGCTGAATAAAGTAACCAGTTAACAACAAAAACATTCTTTAAAATACACGATGCCCAATGTAACCAACATTGTAAGGAAACCAGAGGTAGGGAGTATAATTAATCAACACAAGACTCGCTAATTTATATTGGAAATGCTAACGTTTAAAATCTCTATGGAAGCAAATAAATATTAAACAAAACTAATAAAATTCTAGGAAAGAGCTCGTTGCAAAGTCTGTAAGATCCAAAGACTTACGCATTAGTTTATATTGGGTTAAATTCTACCTGCAAATTGCCATCTTCTGTCTCACCATCTCCAAAAAGCAGACGCTATATTTTTCGAGAAACGGGGAAAGCTGAAAGTAATAGCGTTAGCGGAACATCAATTAATGTCTACAGTTATTCCGGGTAAATTTTATTCAAACATTTACTAAACGTTAAATTAAAAATAATTTATTTCAAAAAATTCCTGGGTTTCCGTGTGCCTGCCAAACCAAAAAGTTCAATACACACTAGATAAATTTAATGCATTCCATGAGACCACTAAATTCACCATTGAGGAAGACAAAAACAAATCATTAAACTTTTTGGATATGACGGTTATATATGACGGTAATGGGGAAATAAAAACAAACTGGTACACAAAGGATGTGTGGTCTGGTAGATACTTGAATTACCAATCATATGCACCTATACAATATAAAAAAAGTGTTGAAACAGCTCTTACTGATAGAGCGAATAAATTGGCACATTATGGATATAGAACAAAAAATCTTGAAAAAATAAAAAAAGATACTAATAATCAACAACTATCCCAAAGCTTTCTTCGAACCAATTATAAAACAAAGAATTAATAAAATCTACAATTCAAATAAATGGAACAACATAAATAATATAAATAAGAAAAAGAAGGTGAAATCAAGTATGTATCATTACCGTACATACCAGAAATCAACACAAAAATAAAAAATGTTTTAAAACCACATAATATTACTATAGCGGAAAAAAACTAAAAACAACTTGGCAAAAGAATGTTTTACAAAATTTAAACCTAAAAGCGATAAGTTGGACACACCTAACGTAATATACAAGATTGACTGTTTGAACTGTGACAACACATACATAGGTCAAACAGGACAATATTTAAAGAAAAGAATATACGAACATAAATATAGCTTAAGAAAGGTTAACGAAAATGGAACAGCATTAGCACAACATGCACAACAAAAGTTACATAGGTTTTATTTCGATAACACAAAAATATTAGTCAATGAAAACAACTATAATAAGAGAAGAATCCATGAAATGATACAGATTAAAAAACATCAGAATGCAATGAATTTCAGATCAGACACAGACAGTCTTAGCTCTGTGTATCACACACTAATTAAATGATCGCATGCATGAACTGATTGGACCAAGTAAATGAAATTTAAACACCTGATATTGAGGAATTGCAAGAAATTCCTATAATGCAGAGAAAAGGCGAAGGATGAACAGTTTTTTTTGTTCTCTCGCTCGAAACGAATAAAATATGGAATTTCAATAGCCAGTCAAATGTGAAGGTAGAAACAACTATACACGTAAGTTAAATTTAAATCTCTAAACAATAGATTCTAGTCTTTTCCCAGACATGTTTGTCCTGACTCATCACCTGAAAACCAATGTTCTAAATGTACTTTTTAATATGTGTGTGATTTGTAATTTAATATGTGAATTTTGGTGAAAGTTTTCTATTTAAATTGATGAGAACTGTAAATATATATTTTAGACAAACTGATGATGGTGGAGAAAGACACCGAAACGTATTTGTAACATTTTAAATAATAAACAATAAAATTGACTGAAACCCAGGAATTTTTTTAAATAAATTGAAGTACAGTCAGGAAAATATACACAACAATGATTAAAAATCCATCAACTTCAAAAGCAGAGCCATTATTAAAAATTAAATCAGCCAAAATTAAATCAAGAAGTAGTTCTTTTAAATAATGCACCTTTAGGAATTTTGAATTACGTGTATATTCAAAAAGTAGCAGTAAATAAGAAAAACTATGTATTTTTTTGCAGTAGCTTTGGCCATTATTCACTTACATTTAACTACTTTTTTCATCTTAATATTTCTATGCTTCAAATGGGCAACTTTTTGTAGAAAATCATTTGAAAATGAAAACAAATTCCCGTGTTAAAAAGCCGAAAATCCCTTTAAGAAACTTTCTTAATAACTCTTTAATCAATAAAGTAATTTAAACGCAAAACCTGATAATAAATATATAAAGCTTTCTTTGTAAACATCGAAACAAACAACTAAAACTAATGAGGTAGAAATTAAACTATTAGCCACGTTAGAAGAACACTTCATATATTCAAAATAAAACTGCAAATTTTGACCACATTTGACCCATTTTAAACTTCACTACAAGTACAAGCTAGATGAAAACACTATATCCCTCTTAATTAGCTTGATGGCATGATTAAACTTGTCTTCCAGTTCAACATTGCCAATAGTTTTTGAGGCCTGCACCATTTGTCTTAATAATTCTTCCAAACGTCGCATGCATCTCACAATAGACCCCTCAAAGATTTCGGTCATACCGCATAATCGAGCAAAAGACGCTCCGTTACACCACGCAAATACTATATCCATTAGGAACGGTTTAAACTGTTCCACGTATTTACTTTCATCAATCGGTAATCGCGCTTCTGTGCTTACTTTTGCTATTCTCCGAGCCAAATCCTACCAAAAATATACCGAATATTAGCAACGCCATCCACAGATAACGGGTTAGATTAGTGCAGTTGACTGATCAACTTATCTTTATTGTACAATTGAGTCAATTATCGAAAATTTGTATTATTGCGAGACTGAAATCCAAATCGAAAAAATCAAACTTTTCAATTTCAAAATCATTTCCTATTGTAACGAAGTCACTCAGTCTATCGCAGCAGCGGATTTTTTTTAAACATCCATAAAAACATCTCAAACATATTGACGCCTTAGCAAAGCAAGCAAGTAATTCGCAAGAAAATTTGACTAACCCGCAGTAAAAAAAAAAAAAAAAACAGAAAAATAAAACGCTTACCTGCATTTGCCGCAGAAGTCCTGACAATTCTTCCGACAGTTTGGGGGCTTCGTTGCTTCTTTCGTCGCAGACAAAGCAACTCAGTAAAGCACATGCTTGATGAGGAGTCAAATTTACGAAAAGACCGTTGAACAACATTTCGGTGATCAACAATTCATCAGCACTGAAAAACAAGTAAAAAAACGTCAGTTAAAAAAGTAAAATACTAAAGTAAACCATAGATTTACCTGCTTAACTCACAGGCTACTCGGCCTTTCAGCTGGATCACATCCGCATTGGAACAATATCCCAATCGTCTGAGCACCCTTTTCCGGAACTTTAATTCGTCAAGTTGTAAAATTGATTTCGCCTCCAATAGTTTTCGCTTAGCTTCGTCCAATTGCACTTCCACACTTATTTTCTTTTCATACTTGTCGTATTCGGTATCCAGCACATCGCTTTTATGTAGAGGATGATCGTAAAGTCTAAACACCATTATTATTAACAAAAAAAAATGCAACTTTATCAAAATACTCCGTTTAACCATCCAATTAAAATTAGCTTACTTTTTCTCCATGATTTCAATTTTTTTAACAACGTCTAAAAATTCAGAGTCTTGAATCTTCATATCTTTAACTGGATTTAGCAATGGAGGCCCATCGGGAAATCGCTTTTTAACTTCCTTGATTGCTTTGAACATGCTCTTTCGGTCATCTTTGGACCTCAAATCGGGAGGGCATAAAAGACGCACTTGGGAAATGTGCGTTACAAATTGCGAATCGACACACACTATTTCGACTTCTCCTTTCTGCAAGAAATTTTTGATTGCCGGGCTCAACGTTTGAAAGACTTGGCTCGATGAACTTTCAGAAATTTTAACAATATCAACAGTCAAACAACTTTGAATCAACATCGAATTATTCAAAATACAGCATTTAAAGTCACAAGAACAAATCTCACCTCATTATCCAAACAGGGCTTCGGAATAGTGTTATCCTTAAAGTCACGATCATCGGGGATGACGTGCAGAAGAACGTCAATAAGAACTTTGGTAGTTCCTTTTGATTTAACTCTACCTCCGACTCGCGAAGTTTGGATTTCTTGAGACTTTTTAAAGTTGACAACAGCACCCCAGTCGTACTCAGCACCTTGAGATTTGATCTAGACACGTTATGAAATTATAGTTTATCTAATTGTTTCAATCTACCTAATTTAGATAAATATTACTCAAGTTTTAAAGTCTAAATGTTATTATAAAACAGTTTTTTAGATTTGCATTTAAAACTGATTTTACCTTAATAAGCCGACCAGGTTGCATATATGGGATAAGATATTTGGGCATTGTAATAAACTTTCTAAACTGAGTCCCTAAAAAGTCCAGCTCCCGTCTTATTGCGTAGTAGACCGAAATTTGATCTTCCATTTGGATTTCAAAAGTGTTATATTCTGCCAACTTTGCCAGATAATCTACCAAAGAACAATAAAATTTAGAGCAAATTAAATACTAACTGCCATGCAAGTAAAGCTTACTTTCATGTAATATGGGAATATTTGTTTGGTTCTGAAACTGGAAAAATGACCTTTCCAACATGTATTCCGGATTGATTTCTTCGACTCGCAGCAAGTTCAGAACCATATTGTACGTTAAATGGAAAGCTGAGTTTATTGGATCGGGCAATCCCTTCACAATGTCTCTACCGACAGATGGTGGAACTTTTTCGTCCACCATCAATATTACTATACCTTTATCATCCAAACCTCTTCTGCCTGCTCTTCCAGACATTTGAATGTATTCCCCAGAAGTTATCTGAAAAAGCCGTTAGTCAAATTGTTGCGTTAGCATAAATTTGCCGCTTTCTACCCATCGCATTTCTTGTCCATCAAACTTTTTCATGCCAGTAAACAGTACAGTTCTGGCGGGCATGTTTAAGCCCATGGAGAAAGTTTCTGTGGCAAAAAGGGCTTTGATTAATCCTTCGCCAAACATGATTTCAATGGTTTCCTTCAATATGGGCAATAAACCTCCGTGATGGATTCCTATCCCTCTGCGAAGGAGCGGAAGGATATTTTCAACTTGTGGTAAATTTTTGTCTTCGTCAGACAGCACATCCATAGCGTTCTTAAACACTTCGTCTACTAGTTGCTTTTCTGAGGCTGGAAATGGTGGCATTTCAAGAAAACGATATATTTTGAAATTATCCAGTAACTCACAGGTGTTAAAATCGAGTTTTGTCATTTGCATCGCGTACAATTCGCAGTCCTTTTTACTGAAACTGAAAACGATTACAGGAGCGAAATTCCGCTCCATAATCATCTTTACCACCTTGAACATATCAGATTGAGTGGGATCTTTGCCAGCAATGCCTCCCTTCCGGCCTTTTAAATCCCCTTTTGCGGCATCTCCAGCGTTTTGCAGAACCGCCATAGCAGCATTAAAACTGTCGTCTTTAAAAACTCCCTTAACATCCACCAAATACGTTTAAAGCAAAGGCCAAGCACTGGTTGAGTTGACAAGTATCTTACCGATTCCTCCACAACCATATGAATACCAGATCCGCCGGCAGGATAAATGAAATGCTGTAACGGTGTGGGTCGATACTCAGTGTAAACCACATGGCATGGTTGCTGATGTAAATGTGCTACCCATTCAACAAACTGTCGGGCGTTTGGAATGGTAGCCGATAAAAACACAAAATGGACATTGTGCGGCAGTAAAATTAGTGTTTCTTCCCAGACCACACCACGCTCTTTGTCTCGCATGTAATGAATCTCGTCAAATATCACCCAACCTACTTCGCGCATTACTTCTGAACCTCTATACAGCATGTTTCGTAAGATCTAAAATCAAAGTTAAAAAACCAAGTGCGGTTTAAAAATATGGATATTCGCCTAGAGCATATTGAAATAGCCAAATAAATGCCTTCAGCCTTCCGCAGTTTCCAGGGATTCACCCGAAAACTTACAACGGACTCGGAAAAACTCACGTAATTGCCGCTAATGCTTAACTCTTTTGTACATACCTCTGTGGTCATAATAAGACATGATGCACTAGGATTAATGGTAACATCCCCTGTGACCAGACCTACATCTTTAAATTCCTCCAGAAACTCACGATATTTCTGATTCGATAACGCTTTAATTGGAGTTGTGTAAATCACTCTCTGTTTATTTATTAGCGATTTTGCAACAGCGTATCTATAAACGATAATGAATATGTACTTAAATTTGCATCTATCCATGTGCTAGATAATAAGTGGCTAGTGAATTGTAACTTAATTGCTTCGGCTTTAACCGAAACGAGCTGCTAGAGCCAATAAATGAAATCACTTACTCAGCTATTACAGTTTTGCCCGCAGATGTATGAGCTGACACTAAGACTGATTGGTTGTTGTCCACACATAAAATGGACTCTTTTTGGAAAGGGTCCAATGTGAATGGGTATACTTTTGCTGGCTCTCCAGTGCGAGGTTCCAAAGGAGCATACGGCTGACCAGGCGGACATGCAACTTCATGAGTGCAAGAATCCAACGTATCAATGCTATGGACCACTATCCTGTTCCTCAATTCCTCGAAACTGTTTGGGACGTACATTAATTAACCAAAGGCAAGCTGTAAAGTTGAGATTTCCTTGTGCGGAGAATCATCAACGAAATGATCAGGACTCTAGTATTTCGATTATACAACGTTAATGAGAAAATTTCGAATGAATTGTCTATAGGATGTTGCTTTGATTAAATACTTGAAGGTATTTGGTCGAAGGTGCAGTATCAAGTGAGGACCAGTCTCTATAATTTCTCGTCTAATTAAATGAGCAATTTGCCATACGTTTGGCCAATACTCAATCGACAACTGTTCCTATTTAAGTAATTTAACACCTTTTTTTATTAGGTGTAAGACCAATAGAGCCCCATGCTAGAGGCAAATGTGATACTCACTTGATATCATCAACGTTCACTTCTTCGAGCTTAATTTTCTTGACACAAACTTTGTCAACGCAGTCATTTTCCCTTTTGCAGGAAGTTGTGGTGGCATGTTTGGGGCTTCAATGAGAAAAAGTCCAATTATCAACATTTTCAGGTTAGAAAAAGGCCTACAAACCTGGATGAAACGCTCTCATTGGCCTCTTTTTCAATCGGCAGATCGTCTTCAGTTTTTTCGAAGCATTCGAACAAATCGTCTATGCACTCAGCCATCCTAAATCGGGTTTAAAGCCAAATAATTGAAATAAAACTTCTCAAATGCCAGCGCGAGAACACCATTGACGGGACACCTTTGTGCAGAAAACTAAATTTGACGCACCGTTGCCAATATGTTGGCGGGTTTGGTCTTTTTGGTTGCATGGTGGTAACAAAACCGCTTAGACACGGATTTATAAAGTCAATTATTGTAACCCTGGAACAGTATAATCGGATAGTGACTTTCACTGTTGTGAAAACTAAACTCATTTTCTTTAAATTTAAGGTTTTAAAAAGCAAATTCTGATTGTAAAGGATAATTTATGCTACTTGGCGCTGCCGCCGGGTGCTTTAACTGCTCCAATACTTAGAAGGCCGCGGCCGGGTTGCCGGGTTTGCCCAGAATCATTTCCTAGCAGTGGCGGAGGTCAGGGTTAATAAACATGTTACTTATTTAATTTTTTTTATTTAAAATTTTTCCAGTCTTTTACAAGTACTGATTATCATTAAAGCACACAGTTGCATTTTTGCTGTTGTGCTAAATGTAACTAGTAGCACTTTAGTGAAAAACGTAGACACTTCACGATTATACCGGGTGTTCCATAAATATACCGGCAAACCTTTACGGGAGGTAGAGATCATCAAAACAAGCATTTTTGCTTCTTATATCATTGCCCAAAAAACGCAGCGTTTTTGAGACACACGGTGTTGAAATTGGAAAGTTTCATCGATATTTCCGTTCGGGCTCTTGCAGTTTTTACACTCTGGATACACTCTAGAGCCTACACTGTTCGACAGCTCAAACGATTATCAAAATTTTGAGGGTATTTTTTTTGGTGTCTGGTTTCCTTTTAATCGCCCCGAACTTTTTTTATCGTGCATTATTGAAATCCAATAACATTTTTAGCACTAGTGCCGTCTAGAAGTTGCACCGAAACTATAATTTACTTTATATTTTTAATTTTTAATTTAAAAAGGCTTGCATCCTTTCCACTTTAAAAAAGTACAAGAGTTATTACCAACAGATCATGAACTGCGAGACTCAGATTTTGCGCAGAAATTCTAGGCAATCGTAATAGAAACCCTCACTCCCAGCAAAAACTGTTCACCGATGAAGCTTTATTTACAAGAGGAGGCGTTTTTAATTACCACAATATCCACGAATGGTCTGCCGAAAATCCGAATTCTGTCATGACAACAAAATACCAGCATTCGTTTTCTCTCAACGTTTGGGCTGGAATAGTAGGAGATTATTTAATAGGACCCCAGATCTTACCTAGGCGCTTAGGAGGGGCTGAGTCCTTGAATTTTTTACAAAACAATCTTTTTGAGTTATTGGAAGATTTGCCTCTCCAACTACGACAAGTGTTGTATATGCACGATGGTGCCCCTGCTCATTTTTCCTTGCGGGTCCGACATTGGCTTGATCAAAACTTTGCAGGCCGTTGGATTGGGAGAGGTCAAAAAGTTCCTATAAACTGGCCTCCTAGATCTCTCGATCTAAACCCGCTTGATTTTTACTTCTGGGGCCATTTAAAAAGTACGGTGTTTTCAACAGAAGTGAATGCAATCGAAGAACTTCAGGAAATAATTTTTAATATTTCTAACGATATAAGGACTTCAGTGCAAACTTTACGGTCTGTAAATTTTAATTTCAGTAAAAGACTGCGATTATGCCAAGAATGTCAAGGTGACCATTTTGAACAGCTGCTAAGTTAACACTAGAATGGTTATTTAAATTTAATTTTGTTTGTTTATATCGTTGCTCATATTGTTACCATGTTATTATTTAAGTAAAATTTATTAAAACTCAATAGTTGTAATCTGAACCAAAATACACAATTTCATAAAAAAAATTAGATTGTTAGTAATTAACCAATAACTCGTACCAAAATTGTTATATTAAAACGTTATTAGATTTTAAAAAATTAACTTAATTTCTTATATAATTTGAGAATGACAAATAAAATGATTTTATTTTTTTTGCGAGCAAACTAATGGTCTTAGGAAAAAACAATAAGAGACAAAAAAGTTGGTAAATATCTTGTAGTAATAAAAAAAATTATGTTGCTGAAAGTTTAAGTGCACACAAAAAAGTTCTGAACAAAACAAAAGTAGGGGTTCCACATTTCTACCCTGTATAAAAGTAAACTGAACCACAAAACACTACCATAAAATGGCACTCAATTAGCTTATAATGTGTACCAAAATTGAAGTTTCTACGTTTAACCGTTTTAAAGAAAGATAACAAAAACTAATATTTTCGGCAATTTTGGAAATCAAATATCTCAACAATGAGACCTCAAATTAAAAAAATTCTCAGGAAGACCCCCTCTAAATTGACCAGGAGAATACGCTATTAAAATATTTTAACATATTTACGGAACACCCTGTATAATTAAAATTTCGTATAGGAAAGTGTTGAAACTTTAGTGACGTTTTTGGGTGCATTGAATCTCACTTGAACACACTCAGTGAACGCCGAATAAAAGATGTTGAAAAGCAGTAAACCATGCGACTTTCATAGGCTGAGACATTTTCATTAGAAGTCCACCCTCATGCTGTCCATTTGGGGCAATAGATAAAATGTATTTATTTTTGAGTAGGTAGGTGTGTTTCCTCTCGTGCTGATCAGTTAAGCGAGCTAAAAAATCATTTAAGCTCAAACTTCTCTCTATTTCGTATCTTTGCCAAAGAGTTGGAAATCTGCCAGATAGAAGAGTTTATTCTTTCAGAAAAGAGACCCTTCAGACCATCCTGGAAACGAATTGATCAATTCTAGTGCGAAATCACGACCCTATAAAATATCAAATGCCTTTTGGTCACGTCTTACTTTCAGATTTTCTGTTTTGAATGCAAAAGAAAAAAATTAACTTTAAAACTTCGTCATAATTGGTAGACAGTCTCTTCTAGGTACGACTTTTTTGCTATTTCGTCTCAATGTCGACTTCTTCTTTTATTTTATACATCATTAATTTCTCGATCCACCAGAAAATTTACCGTCTTGCAATTTGCGTTTCTGCGTCTTCTAATTAGAACGTGTTTTTTGTAATCGCCACTTCGTTCAACTGGGTTTCAAAGTGAAATACCTTAGAAACCCTGCGAGATACAGACTTTTACCAAGAACACTGTTTTCTGTAGAAAACATCAGAAAATAAGACCCAACCAAATATATAGAAGTTAGGGCTCCAAAAACTCCAAAACCCTCCAACTACAACATTCTATTGTAGTAGTCAAATTAGCTGAATTTGACTGGACAAACTGAGATGGTTGTGTAAAATTGTTCACCCTGTATCGAAAACTGAGCCCCAAATTGTGAAATTACATTATAAATCTCTCATTTATTTTGCATAAACAGCCTGCAGCTAACAATCAGCCTATTCTACCCCCCCGTATAAAGTAGCTGAGTAAGCAAAAGAAAAACTTTGCCACAGCGTTACGCCACTGAAGTTTCGAATATTCTGCTTGAGAGTTAGCACTGGCAAGGCTGCGTTACCCCCCCCAAAAGTCTCTTAAATTAAACACTGAACTGACAACTGACCAGCTGATTGACGATGAAATCGCTCAGTTCTAATGAATTATAGAATTAAGCCATATTGTGAAAGGCTGAGAAATCAGATGTTTTATAGCTATCCAAGGACGCAGATCTACCGGCCCAGTAGTGTAGATAAAATATTCAACTCGCACATTTTACTGTTGAAAGTGTGCGGTGTTGGACGTCTGATAAAGACCGCAAGGTCTGGCTCATTTCATTAAATCCCCTGTACATGAAAGAAATCTTCAATGGATCAGTTCTGTGGT
Source organism: Dendroctonus valens (assembly GCA_024550625.1). Lineage (NCBI taxonomy): Eukaryota > Metazoa > Arthropoda > Insecta > Coleoptera > Curculionidae > Dendroctonus > Dendroctonus valens. Next base: position 1,498,141 of record JAJTJO010000032.1, on the reverse strand, counting down.
TCCGAATTTTGGGTAAGGCCTATTTGCACCCTTACACCTCACTTGAATCATACCCACTTCTTGACAGTCAGACTCTAAATACAGCTCTATTTTTTTACTTGCAGAACACCTCCCTGACCTGGAATACCGATGATCCAGACTTCACTAAATGCTTTGAAAAAACCATTCTCGTGTGGGTCCCCTGTTTGTTTCTCTGCCTCTTTACCGGCCTGGAGATTTTCTACATCACCAACAGTACCAGAAAAGACATTCCATGGAATTTGCTGAACAGTTCGAAAGTTTTTGTGACTGCAGCCCTATGTATCTTAATGATCAGTGATTTTATTACAAGTTTGCACAAGTCAAGTTCACAGTTTGTGCCTAGTGTGGATCTCTGCCAGCCGATCGTCAAGTTTGCCTGCTTTGTAAGTACACTTATGTTTGCCACTTCAACTTGATTTGTTCTAGGAACTCTCACACACAGCTTTAATAAGACTGTAGAAAAATTAGCAGACCTATAGAAAATCTAAGCTTAATTTTACTTGCAGTTGTATTTTTTTGCAATACAAGCACTACAAGTTATTAATTCACACTGTCTTTTGTCTGATTTAATTCCTTTTACTCCAAAACACCGCACAAAAATTGGGAATTTTCTTGTTTATCAGGCCCTCGCTTTCGAAGTTTACAATCTGCTCAGCTTAAAGATAGTTACATTTTTAACAACTTTACTTAGTGGGGTTTTCTGTGAAAAATGCGGGTTTTGATCAAATTGACCAGTTTTTCATAAAATAACAAAGGATGCGCTGACGACTACCCTGTCTGTCACACCGATTTCAAGCTTTTTGGCAGTGACGCAATAATTGTTCTTTTTTAGCGCTTGTTTACCGCACGAGACCGAAATTTGGTGTTATTAACGTATGCCTTTCATCAAATTGTTACAATTGGTGGAAGTATCGAGGAATATTATAATTAGTGATCTGTTTTTTGGCCAGTTTTGGCAGTTTCTGCGAATTTTTCCCAGTTTTTTTCATTTACCGATACATTTTCTAATTGTGTTTCGGTTATTTTTGGGTACCAAAAATGCCGAAACAGCAAAATTATTTATTTTCCCAATTAATTGCTTGCATTCTGCGAATTTTACTTCAATTTTGCTACTTCAAATAATTTAAATGGCATTTTGTCGCTTGCTCTCGTAAAAAGTAGTTTGGTATTTTATAGAATAAAATAAAATTTCTTTACGTTTACATCAAGCAACATTAGTTCCGATTGTTTATTTATTATACACGCATTTTGTCCATATTTTGTGTGCAAGTGTCTGCTAATCTTTTTCAGTTTTACTTTTTTTTTTCTAATAACGCTAAGCAGCTACTTTTCCAAAAAAGGGGAATTTGGCCACATGTTATTGATTTTTCCCCGTGAAGCATCTGTATGATGGCAGGTGTTAGGATTGCAAACTAAATAGGCGAAAACTAGGGAATTTCAATGAGTGAAGACTGGCCGAAACCGCATTTCCACAAAAACACCACTAAGAAAAGTGGTTAGTAAAGAGATTTTCTATAAGATGAACATATTGTAACTTCAATAATACGGGCCTGAAAAAATAGTCCTGAAATTTCTTCGATGAAGCTGCCTTCTTGCGGAAAACTGTTTGCAATTTACAAAGTATTTTTTGCTTTGGATATACACCCATCAAGAAATTCTCTTTGCGAAATATTATTTTGCTTTCTTCCATCTTAGAGCTTTGCCATGCTCCTTATGGAAGCAAAACGCAAAATAATTGTCTCCTATTGGCATTCATAACCAGTTCATCGTGATTGCGGCTACATTAAATAGCGACTTCATTAAAATATACTTTTTGCTTTGAATGTACTGCCAGCGCAAAATTCTGTTTACAAATTGTCTGTTTACGCCTTAGAAAACAGCAACACCTTAGTTTTGGTCTCCTATTGGCCATCAATACGCCCCTATTTATCACCCATTGATTGTAGTTGGCACTCGATTTAACCAATCGCTTACAAACTACTACTAAACTGTTACATAACGATAAAAAGGGTACACCTTAAAATGTATTTTATGCCTTAAATAGGTATACGCCTACCAGACCCAAATATTTACGTCCTCTGGAAGCGTTTGATACATTCATATGTATTACCAGGACTGAAATGCCGCGGTTATTTTAATATACCTAAACAGGCAAATATTAAAATCAATATGGGTTTCGTGCCAGTCTTTACGTAAAATCTTCTAAATTGAACAGGAATTTGAAAATTCATCTTAGTTTCAGGAGAAACCACTGGAGTTTTGTTTATTTTTTAATTCTCCCAGGGCCACGCCACTGGTGAATATGAAATCAATATTTGTATCGCACCTGTAATGTGGCAAACTCTAAAAACCCCTAAAGTTTTCTTGAAATATTCTTTGCGGTTCCTCAAGATTAATACTTAAGTTTCAATTTGTTAATGACAAATGTAACACCCTGTAGATTGAGAACTACGCGTTTTAGGATGATAAAAATTATAATGCATATTAAGAAAGTATGTCCAAAATTACTTGTAATAAAACCTCGTTCAAGGAATGCACCAACTTATTAACACCCTATAATTATACAGGGTGAGCCAGTTTATACTCGCTGGACTCTGGAGATACTGATAAATTACTCGACAATTACGTGACAACGATAACAGCTACGATAAAAATGCAAAAGAGAAATTTTTTGACATTGAAAGCAGGCTAGTGGCGCTCCACAAATTTATAGGCAAGAAAATTGGTATAAACATTCCTAGAAAATTGGTATTTAAAGGGGCTGGGAACTCCTAGAAGGAAGAGCTGGGAAGGTGGTTTCATCGTAATATTTAAAGAACCTCAAACCCTAAAGTTATGAAATTCGGTAATAAATGGGAATGGTAAAGCATTTTTTTATGGTAATTGGAAATTATCCTCAGGGGCGTCCCCTACTAGAGACCTCCTGCATAACCATGATCTCATATTTTAATTCCGATATTTCCTAATTTGTGAAGGCAAATTACTGAATGGGATAATTTCAAGTTAAAAAGACCAACTATTTTCATCTTATTCTGCAATCAACGAGGGCTTGAGAATGCTGTGGTGATCTTCTGTGTCAGAAGCTTCTTCGTAGTCTACGAAGCTGAGGACCAATGGCTTTTTGAACTCTATGCATTTTTCAATAAGGATTTTTATTCTGAGGATCAGATATCCCTAAGGAAATCCTTCCTTTTCATTTGGATAATATAAATTGAACTTCGTTGTCAGCCCTTGCTTAAATTAAATCATAAAAACGATAGTCCGGATACGCTGCCTTGAACCATACTTAAAGTATTACCATCAGGTGGCCTGATTTATCAATTTTTTTTTGGGACACTGTCGATATGCTGATTTTTATCTAAGTATGAAGCTAATCATTTTACGTAATTAATCAGTTACCTTTCTTCTTAATGAATTTTCCATAAATAAAAAAAAGGGTTGTTATGTAAAAATGGAGTTTATTTCTTTTATTAAAACCATACTTGCCTTATCATAAAAATGTTTCCGTAATTTAAAAACTTAATTAATCTCGTGTTTAAGGCTGTTTAAAAAGATAATGGGATAACTGGCACGAAAATATTTCAACAAGCACCAATAATGCTCGATGAAATATTTTAGCATCGAAAACCTATACGTTTTTGCTTATCCTGATATGACTCGGCATTTATTTGGAATAAAATATCAGTTTGTTCAATGAACTCTGATAATATTATATTTTTTCGGATTATCTCTTCAGTTTCGCTACATTTGGAGTACCAAAAAGCCTAGATAAATTCGTTACGTTAAAGTTGTGTAATTTGTGTCCTCAAATGTGAAATTAACTGATTTTCTCAAGATGGAGCAAAAGCTTACAGAACACACTAAATCTTAAGCAAAAAAACACATCCAGTGTCGTTTAATTTATGAAAAAATTTTTTTTATTTCTAAATCCTTAAAATTAGGTATAAGCTAGTATGTAAATGTAAAAGTAGTATGGAAATATCGAAAACCGTAAATGAAGCGAAGTTGGCTATCTGGAGAAAAAATTGGGGCACAAAACTCATAAAATGCCGCTTTGGTATTTTAAAAGCCACAAAACCTTTTAACACCGTCATACAAGACTGAAATTTTTTTATATTGTCAGCAAGAAACAATTTTTTTATACTCCTTAATGCCTAAGGGATTGCTTGATTTCAACAATCTGCTAACGGGACATAAAGAATGTATCTAATAGCATAAATTTGTTTAAAAACCGTCTACGTTCTTATATACAACTTCTAACTCCAAAAATTCTTCGTCCGCTTAAGCCGCGAAAAACAATCCCTTCAACTTATATACAACTTGATTGCAATTTCGTAATTAGAGTTTTTATGTGTTTTACTATGTGTTTTGTAAATGCATTATTTTAATATCAGTTTTTAAAAATAAAATCCAGAAATTTGGGGCTCTTGCTGCTGGATTCATTTTCCCTGAATGTATTTACTCTCAAATTGTCTTGTTTAAGTTCTTTATTATAGAAAAGATTCTTTTCATATTATTTTTTAATCAGTACGATCCTACATAGTTCTTGGTAAAAATTTAAATAGCTGTCGAACTATTTAAATATTTTCAAGTTAAGGAACGAACGTTCAAAATGTTACGATTCAGAGGGTATTAATTGAAAAATTGCTTAAAGGTTACTAAATTTTGCTGTTATAAATCATTGAGTCTAGAATGCAAAGAGCTTATAAAATTAGCTAGAAAACAAACAGGCCTTTATTTAAAAAAAATAACAAATGTGATGATATCTTGATAAGTGATAAGGTCGTTCCTCTTCACGTAACTGCCTTTAAGAAAGTGTAGTAGGTAACGCAAAAAAATATTAATAGTAAAAAATCTTTCAAATACAAAACAAAATTCTTATCATTTCCTGTCTCTGATAAGCTCATTTTCTTATATTTATTGGACGCACAGATAGTGTTTATTTCGTTTAAACTGTGCTTTTAGGTCTTATTCTTCAACTGATCTCAATGTTTAAAACGTGCATAGTTTACATTATTTATGCGACTTAAAAAGAACGAAAATCCCTTTAATTAAACCGCTAATAAAGGTAATTTATTAGGAAATATGCCCTTTATCTTACAAGTTTTTCTAATGGAAATAGCAATTTTCAAATAATCTGCCCTGCTTTCATGGTTCGAAACTGACCAAACTTGACAAAACAAAATATTCACCTACAGGGTGGTGATTGACAAGGTATTCACCATCCTGTAGCTAATAAATTCGTTCATAATAGGTTGACAAAATGCTAACTATAGAAAAACGTTGTCCTTAAAACTAAACTATTTTATGTCCTAAATGGAAAATTGCGAGAGAGTCGTTGCGTGATCAATATGAATGATTCTTTAATAATTGTTGTGAACATAAACAACATAATACTATGTTATTGATCCCATTGCTTAATAATTCAGTCTCTATTCCATGTCAAGGATAAATCGATTTAAAAATAAGTTGGCAGGATACATTGTCGGGATATCTGAAATGCATTTGTAGGAGAAGTGTGATTGATTATGGAAAAAACAGTATAAAAAAAATAAAGTCACTTTATAAATATATTTTTTTCGGACAGATATACCGGTTTGGTCGATAACCTTTTTTTTAAAGAAATATAGATTATTTTTGTCAAAACTCATAATCAAACCAGACGAATTATGTAACACCAGTTCCCAGTTAAAATAAGATTTCCTTTGTCATCTAAATTCCTAATTAACTGCGTCACGCTAGTCCAATGCTAATTACTATCATCCTCCAGTCTTCATATGCAATTGTTCACTCAAATGCATCACTGTGTAAAGCAAAAAATCATCATAGATTAAAATCAAGCTATGAAAGGTCATTGTTTTCGGCTTTTTAGTGAGAGTAGACCTCAGCCGTGGATTTGTTTTGTTCTTTTGTTTTACGTTATCCAGTGATGCTCATCTACAATTTTTTTAATGTGAAATTTTTACAAATTTTTCGTTTGTTTTCAGTTGCTCACAGGCTTACTCGTCTACTACAACAAGAAATATGGGATTCGAACATCCGGCCTTCTTTTTCTCTTCTGGTTTCTGTTGGCCCTTTTTGGGGCTGCACAATTTCGAACAGAAATTCGGACAGTCCAGAGAGAAGGCGCCCCCGAGTCTTACTACCAATATGTCAGCTACTTGGTGTATTATCCTTTGGTTTTATTGATGTTTCTATTGAACTGCTTCGCTGACCAACCTCCTCGAGTTACTAAGTATCCAAAAAAACAGGTGAGTGTTTTCCTAAATTTGATCCTTAAATCCCAAAAAACATAATCTGATTTTTTAAATTTGGATAAATTACAAATAGTAGTTTTTCTGAATGCATCTAGTGAGTTCCATGTGAAGTTCAATATATGGAAAGATTGCAGAAAATATGCAGGTTTTTGCGCTGGAGAGTTTGCAAGATTTTTTTCTAGGGCAGATGCCAGTAACCACCTCACGTGGTTGATGACTTGTGGCTATAAAGTGTTACGTAAAGTGGGCCCTCATGTTCAGCTTTCACTGGGTGTGATTTAATTATTCAACAATCCAATTTTGGTTCGTTGACCTTTTTTATTCAGGTTTTTTTCAATTGGAAATTAATTTGTTTGAAGAGAATTTGATGAGACCGAGATTTACACGACGATACATTTGGGATAATTTTTTTAAAGGCTTAATTACTAACTTAATTCTGAATTGACCCCGGAAATAAATGAATTAGATGATTCAATATTCAATATGATTTTAACAAATCAAAATGCAGACTAAATGTAGAGAAACAATGGTTTTGTTTGTCCAAAGTCTTGCTGCATTTTTATCTTGCGATTGATTGTGCCTACTAATTAATATGGAAATATCATCTAAAATAGGCTCTAATTATCACCAATTTGCCAGGCGTCAGTTGAGCAACAATTTAAACAATAAGAAAATATAATTATAAATAATTTCTATTGGCAGTTATTTAACGTTAGCTGCAATCACCCAGGCAGGGTGATTCTCAACAAGTTATTGGTTCACGGTAGAATTTAAACTTGTTTACTTTGCAATTAGACAGGGTGATTTGTATGTTGAGGTTTCCCTTCTAACACCACCCCAAAAGCCAAAATTTTGACTTTAAAAACGACCGCACAGCGAACATTTAACGACTTTTTTCGCTTTTCGCGGTATTGGCAAAAATGTACTATCGCTCAATCATGACGCCGCTTTTTTCGTTATTTTTCACGAACAATTTGTGCCAGCGCTCTCATTTCTACCCCACTGGATAGAGAATTAAATAACACACTTATCACACAAAAAATTAAACACATCACGGGGGAAAATGGGCAGTTTTCACGCATAAAATTAATCAATAAAGTACCATCGACTGAAACATGACCGCTTTTTTGGTCATTCTCAGCAGATTTGACAACATTTGAACGGGTTTTTCTAGTTTTGCTCGGTTTTTCCGAAATGTGACTTTCGGCTGAAACATGAGGCCACTTTTTTGTTCATTTCTCAAGAACCATCAGAGCTACAGTGCTCGTTTTATTACCAGTGAGTAGAGAATGAAAATCCTCATTTATCATGTGGCACATAAAATAGGATTTTTTTTGGAACACAGTTTTCATACATTAAACGAAATCTGAATTTCACACAAGAACAGGGACAAGGGAGGACCGTTTTTTCAGACGCCACAGTTTTGTTTATATTTCAGAGACAAATTTAACCATCGAGCTCACTTTTACAGCACTGGTTAAAAAATATAATATTGGCAGTTTTGACTCAAAAAGAGAAATGCCTAGGAATTTTTAGGTTTTCGCGGTTTTGAAAAAAATGGCTCATCGGTTTAAACATGACAAGGTCTTTTTGGTCATATCTCAAGAACCATTAGCGCCACAGCGTTCGTTTTCATACTCTGAGATCCAACAGGTCCAACGGTCCAATATGACGCGGCAAAAAGTATCTTTGCATTGTTTTAATAAATTGAGGATTAAAGACACATTATGGAGCCAATCAGATGCTTAAGTGCCACTTTTGGACCCTAAACTTGTGATTTTAAAGCTTGCGTTCGCATTTTTGACTAGCCATCCAAGGGAGACTCTTAAATTAAGCTTCGCTTAGAATTCAGGGGCTACAAAAGTCCAAAGCGACCAAAAATCGTCCTCTTTTAGACGTCGAAATCTGTTTTTCTCGCACATTCGTAGGTTTCAATGATTCAAAATTAATTTTCATATCTTAATGTCTTAATTTCCCGTGATAAATATGCACAAGTCATCGATGTTTAGTTCCATTTGATTTTAATGTAAATAGCTAACTGAGTGAAAATAAATCATTTTTAATCAACGATATCGTGCAATGACATTACTCGGCAACTTTTGTTGATTAAAGCAAATCAATGTTCGACATTATTGGCGTGTGCACTTGTTCAGTGGGTCCGAGTGAAGAAATCGTTGCCTTGAACTTACGCATATCTTTAATTATTTAAAACATTTTTTGACTATCGATTTGCTAATCTTTCAACTGAATTTAAAATAAGAAACTGATTTTTTAATGAGCTTTAAAGTTTGACTGAAGCCCACGAAGGATGTTTGAGAATGTCGAGTCGTAAAAATACAACGGTTTCCAAATAAGCACGGTCGGTTCTTCGCTTTGCTATGACTCACATCTTCTAGCTCTTTGTCAAGTAATTTCCTCGACCTTTTCAGTCAACAGGATGAAGGAAAAAAATCGTTATTGTACATAGTTATCTACATTATGTGATTTCTTTGTTGTTAAATGCCCGAGGAACAAATTCTTGTTTCCATCGGTCAAGGTTAGAGAAGATACGTTTAAATGTTGTTGGTTAAATCTCAACTGGTTTTCATTATGTAATAACGGACTAATAGTTGTTTATTGCAAAACAAGTTGCTGTATTTAGTCCTGTTTAAGTGACATTGGACAGTTTGTTATTGAGGATTTGAAGAAATAGCGTTTTGATAATATTTTAGTAGTTTTTTTTGGACCAACACTTGGAACCAAAATTAAAACTTTTTTCGTCGGAATAATTTTTACATCTTTAATTTCCGGCTATGTTGAATGGTCAGTTATTGTAAGGCGTGTACAGTAGATTATGCTAAATTTGACTACTGTAAAATTGGCGTTGTTTAACACTTGAATAATTGCACCGAATATCTAACTTGCATAGTCATTAAATACTGCCTTGCATGTTTAAACATTCGCAATGCAATTTGGTTATTTGCCTGTGATAAGGAGAGCATTGTTTCATTTTTTGTTAACGCTATTTGTTATTTTCAATTGTATCAAAATGAGAAATTGCGAAAGAAAATGGACCCCTTAACAACGTTTAAGTTTGCACATCAGCAAAGAGAAGATAATATTATACAAACTATTTACTTATCATACCAGTGGCCATATTTATTTAAAACTTCGTTTGTATGCAGCAAAGAGTACAAAAACGAAACGATCTGATGTATAAGATAAGCTCAAACCTGAAAAACCGGCTAAGAACGGTATTTCGTTTCAAAAGCCGCAGAAAGTCTACTCATATTTGTACTGATAAAACAATGTCGAATACTGTTTGAAGTCGAATTAGGCGCTTACTCTGGTTAGATTTAGAAAATTAATTGCTATGCCAAGTCTTCTAATAAGGAATCAAAATTTGGCACGTAGTAACAGAGCCTTATTTTTATTTTATATCTAATCTATGGATTTTTTGCTCCATTATCCTCGATCTACACAACGAAACATTATTAGATACACTTTGCGTAAAAGCATTTTAATAGAAATAATTGCTGTGAATGAAAAAGCTGTTATACTAATCACACATTGCAATAATAATTAGTCATCAACACTAAAACAAAAAATATTTATTTAAACAATACGCATATTCAATAATTAGCGATGGGAAAACACAATTTTTCAACTATTTTTAGAACGAATGTCCGGAGGACGGTGCAGGTTTCTTGTCTCGAATGCTATTTTCATGGTTTGATGCGTTAACTTGGAAAGGATTTAAGAATCCCCTGGAAATGAAAGATCTTTGGGATTTAAACCCCGCAGACTCGGCTGCCGAAATTGTGCCAATTTTCGAAAAACATTGGCAAAACACGCTTTCAAAGGCCAAAGGGTACGGCAGCCACATTTGTGAGAGTATTGAGTTGGATTCTTAACTTTTTTTCATTAAGGGTGCCAACACAAGCCCGAGCCCAATTTAAAGGCTCAGGCCAGGTCGACTTTCTCCCGGCAGCAAAAAAGGAAGCTTCAGTACTGCCAGCATTATTAAAGTCCTTCGGGCCCATGTTTCTCTTTGGGGCTATGTTGAAGTTAATGCAAGACATCCTCATGTTCGTCAGTCCTCAGCTTTTAGGGCAAGTTATCTCGCCTGAATGCTAAGGTGATATTAAATAAACGGTGTTTTAGGTTTATCATCAATTTCGTAAAGAATGGCGGCTATGCTTGGCAGGGCCCATTTTTTGCAGTTTTGATGTTCCTAACGGCTACCATACAAACGCTGTTTTTAGCCCAATATTTCAATAGAATGTTCATTGTTGGTATGCGCATCAGAACTGCTTTGGTCTCAACCATCTACAGAAAATCTCTAAATATCTCGAATAAGGCTCGAAAAGAACGAACAGCAGGTAAATTTGCAATTAAAATTAATAAAGCAGCTAGTTTAAGGTTGTGGTAAAAGTGAACTGAGCTTTTACATGTTTCTCTCAATTCCCAGGTGAAATAGTTAATCTCATGTCGGTCGATGCACAAAAATTCATGGATCTGACAACGTACTTAAATATGATTTGGTCAGCCCCATTGCAGATCTGTTTATCCATGTACTTTTTGTGGCAAGAACTCGGCCCGTCCGTTTTAGCCGGTTTAGCGGTGATGATCATTTTGATCCCAATCAATGGATTCATCGCCGACAAATCAAAGAATTTGCAAATTAAACAGATGAAGAACAAAGACGAGCGGGTGAAGTTGATGAATGAAGTGTTGAGCGGCATGAAGGTGCTCAAGTTGTATGCTTGGGAGCCAAGTTTTGAGGCTCATGTGTTGAAAATACGAGACAAGGAAGTGAAGGTGTTGAAGGAGGCGGCGTATTTGAATGCCGGCACCTCGTTTATTTGGTCATGTGCTCCATTTCTGGTAAGTTTTGATTCATTAAATTGCTTTTAACTTTTGAAAAAGGTTTATTTCGACAAATAATTATTTATACACACAGTACGTTAAATATTTAATGGAAGGTCATTTGAAAATTTCTTCCCTTATAATTTTCTGTCAATAAAATCAATATCCGCGACCACATCACATTGTGCAAGTTGCCCTACTAAACTGAATTGAACAAATTTGTTTTCAGATCATTGTTTAGTTAAGTAAATATATACGGGTTTTTATACGGACATGGAAACTCAACTGATAACAATCAGAAGAACATCTATTTATTTAAGCCTTACATTGACTTATGTACTTATGTATTTTTATAAATTACTGTTTACATTAGGTTGTTTTGGCCACCTTTGTCTCCTTCGTATTTAGCGACCAGAAGAACATCCTCACTCCAGTAATAACATTTAAGGCTTTAAGTCTTTTCAGTCTTATGAGTATGCCGATGGGACTGCTGCCACTCTTGCTGGTTTTCACTGTGGAGGTAAACCGGTCATCAACTTGATTTAACCAATCACGTTTTCTTCTCATTTTCAATTTTCGGTGATTGGACCTGGTATTCATGTAACTGGTCAAAGGTATCATTAGTGATGCACCTGGTTAAAAGTTGGTTTTTAAAGCTTTTCGTTTTAACTTTGTGAAGTTGAAGATATTTTGATGATTGGTCTGGGGTGGTCGTAGCAAGTTTTGGAAAATTGTCCTTATGGTTTAACGGATGATTATTTGGGGCATCTTAAAGCAGCAATCTCTTGAGATAATGGTTAAATTAAGCAATCATCGCAAAGAAGTTGCTACGTTAACATGGAGTTAAAGGTGTAGATTATTCCAGTTAAACCCTGGAGAAGTTAAACCAATTCCTTTGAGAGCACAACAGACCGATCTCCAAAATCTTCCATTCCCCAAAGATCCTCAACGTCTTGTTAAGTACCATTACAATTATGTTTTCTTAGCGAGAGTAAATAACATGAAAGTTATGTTTTGTTTTCTCTTTTATTGACCCCATGGACATTAGCGAGTCACCAAAAGTGTCTTTGATTCATGTTAAATACAGCAAAAGGCTTTGACGCAAAAATTGGCTGTACATATTTATTTTTTTGCAGGCTTGTTACATATTATAAATAATTTATTTTTATTACTATTGATTATAAGAATCTCGTAAAAGAATCTTCAAGTCAATTTAGTTTTCATTTTTCTATTGCATGTCCTAGGTGTCACTGGTCACTTTCGCTACTTATGTATTAGTGGATGAAAGAAATATACTTGATGCGAACAAAGCATACGTTTCTATTTCGCTTTTCAATATTTTAAGGTTCCCTCTCAGTATGTTGCCTATGATGATTTCCAACATGGTTCAAGTAAGCACCTTTAATCTAATCATTGCGGAAAACAACCCATTTTTAACACCTACCTATTCCAATAGTTCAAGCGTAGCAGAAAATGGGTTGTTTTCTTACATAACTTTTTCATTACAGTAGTTTCAGTTTTGCATTGTAATTTAGCTATTCAGTAGACTAAAAAAGTTAATCTAATAATGGCTCATGGCTGATGATAACTGCATAGTTAGCTCATTTTAAACTCACATGAAAAGTCATGCATATTATTGCTCTTTTAATGCTTATACTGTATTTTTGTATTTTACTTTTGGTATTAATCGACTGTCGAGGTGATAAATATGAGGGCAACTAAATGAAACTTCTATTAAAGTTGCAGCTTATTTGTCACCCATTGAATTATTGTTTAAAGGGTTTTATGCGATTTTAGACATACGTCTCAGTAAAGAGAATAAACACGTTTATGAATGCTGAGGAGTTGGACCCTGATAATGTTAGTCATGATGAAACAGAAGGTAATCGCTGCATTTTCCATAAGAGAAAGATTTAAGTGTTGTTACATAAGAGATTTCTAACAATTGGATTGGTTTTAGCTGATCCTCTTGTGATAGAAAATGGGACTTTCTCCTGGGGCGAAGACCCTATTTTAAAGGGCATAAATATAAGAATTCCCCATAAGACTTTGACTGCAATTGTTGGCAGTGTAGGGACTGGAAAAAGTAGCTTAATATCCGCCTTTCTTGGGGAAATGGACAAAGTGTCCGGAAGAGTGAGTAAACCTGGGACTTTTACGTTTCCTCCACCCAATCCAAAACGGAACTAAATGAAAATAATGCCCATATTCTAGGTAAATACCTTTGGAACTGTAGCATACGTTGCGCAACAAGCCTGGATTCAAAACGCCACTTTAAAAGATAACATCCTATTCGGAAAATCCTACGACAAGGATTTATATGATAAAGTGATTGAGGCTTGTGCTTTAAAGCCCGACTTTGATATGCTTCCTGGTGGAGATCAAACGGAAATTGGAGAAAAAGGCAATTTCCTTCTTTAGAGTTCCATTATCCCTGATAACACTCTTCCACTTGTAGGCATAAACTTATCTGGAGGTCAGAAGCAACGAGTGAGCTTAGCTAGGGCGGTTTATGCCGACGCGGAAATCTACTACTTAGACGATCCACTTAGCGCTGTGGATTCGCATGTAGGCAAACACATTTTCGATCAAGTTTTAGGACCAACAGGTGAACCATTTTGGCTTGTAGCTAATCGTTTAGTTAATCACCTTGTTTGCAGGGCTGTTGAAAAACAAAACTAGAGTTTTAGTTACTCATGGGATCATATATTTGCCCCAAACAGACAAAATCTTTGTTGTAACACAAGGGGAAATATCTGAAAGTGGTAGTTATCAGGAATTGTTAGCTAAAAAGGGAGCTTTTGCTGAATTCCTTGTGCAACATATTCAGGAACATGATGAAGATGCTGAAGGTGCGTTCTGTTTTATGTTTTACAGATGATTTGTTCTAGTTGTTTTTCAAGTGCAACTTTATAAAGTTCCAATATTTTGTCTGTTTTATAGCTCGTCGTCTTTATAGAAAGTATTCTAACACAGTTGGTATGTAGTCGATGAGCACTGATAATAAGCCTTTAAAATTTTGAATTTTGATAGTTTTTTGTACGTTCTAAGGACGTGGTATTGAGTTTGCACAGTCAGGTTCAAATTGAGATATACTACAGTCCATACTTTTAAGCATTTTGAACTGCAATCTCAATATGAAAGCTGTAGTGTTTAGAGTAGTGTCGCTAATATTTGAGCAGCATTGTACGAACATGCTAATCGAACATATAAGGTTTATTATATATATAAACAATGCTTTATAGATTAGATTTTTCGTTTGGAAAATCGCGATTTTTTAGCTGAATATTTAGTGTTGGAGGCCAGTTTTTCTTTGCGCCAATCAATTAGTAAACCTTTCGTATTTTTTAGAATTGGACGAAATTAAAACGCAACTCGCTCAACAAGTGAGTGATGATCTTTCAAAGCAATTGGTGCGGAAACGATCTAAAATATCAGAGTCCAAGTCTGATTCTGGATCAAACCCAGCCTTAAATGGCTCATTGCAAAGACAAAAATCGCAAGATAGCAATAAGGCCAAGATGAAAGGTAATACTCGCACCGTTTAGGGTGATGTTCTTATTATTTGCGCTTGTTTCAGAATCTGATGGAGTAAATGAGCCTGTTAAAGGCGAAAAGCTGATTGAAATGGAAAAATCTGAAACGGGAAGTGTAAGCTGGCAAGTTTATAAACATTACATAATGTCTATCGGAGTTGTGGTCGTTATTATTACCGTGTTTCTTAACATGCTTTTCCAAGGTTTTAGTATTGGATCAAACGTTTGGTTAGGTAAGTAGTTGCAAACATGCTAAAGGCAAACTTGCTTTATGCAAACGGTAACATTTTTTATTCAAAATATTTATCGTTCCCAAGGAATTTGGGCCGATGATACAAAAATGGTCGATAGCAATGGCACGGTTGATACCGCAAGAAGAGATTTATATTTGGGAGTTTATGGAGCTTTAGGAGTCGGGCAGTGTAAGTCCCAAATTACTGTTTATTTGATGGTTTAACTGGAAAACGTAGTGATTCCGGTTTTAGCAGGAATGCCGTAAACTTGAATGATTTTACTGATTGGTTTAGTGCAACCGTTTGATAGGGTCTCTTCAAATGTTTGCAATGTGTCCGCATGATTTGTGAAGGTCCAAATCGTATGGTTTTATTAGTATTAGTTTCAATACTCCAACATTTTTGTTTATTTATTCATACTTTCGTACTTCACATATGCACCGAAACTGCAACTTACAAGAATTTGATATGGAAAAAATACAGATCAGATTATCATTTCTCATGGTACTTTTTTAAGTCTTGAAATTCGTCGCGGCTTATTATAATCTTCGTATTATCAACTAAAGATATAGTGTATCTGCGAACATTTTTAATTTTCGCTTTCATTTTGCACGATTATTTAAAAAATTTTTGGTTCCATTACATCGATTCATTTTGCTACAGTTTCTCTATCTAAATTGTCGATTACTTTATTTTAATAACTCATTTAATTAGTTTCACTGAATTTTACGTCTACTTAACAATTTAGCACACACTGAACTAATCAATACATAGCATGTTAGTGGACTTGGGCATGTGCATTTTAAGTTAGGAAGCGGGACATTAATTCATCGCCATTTTACCATCATTTCTGCATGTTTGGCTGCGTTATTTTGTTACCTACTTTTGCTTTCACCTGCAGCATTTAGACGGCATGATTCGTACTGGCTTTTGATTGCAATTTTTAGCTAGGTTTTCTATTTAGAAATATCAACAAATTTTATAAAAGCAAAGACTGAATGTTGCCTAATTTGGGCTGATTGTTTCATTCTGTATTGTTTTATACACGGATTTTGATGAAACTATGAAACTGAAAGTACCTAATCCTTTTTGAACGATCGTTATTTGTGTTGGAGAATTATTTACATAAGAATGCAGGCTTTTGGGTATTTGTTGCGGTCAAACCCGCTTCATGTGATTAAACTAGAGTGCCTCCTTTCAGTTCTCGTGATGTTCTTCGCAACTCTGGCGCTATACATAGGAACTTTAAATGCCGCCAAGAAGCTGCATGTACTCTTACTTTCTAACATAATACGGGCTCCTTGTTCCATTTTCTTTGATGTTACGCCAGTTGGACGAATTCTGAATCGATTCTCCAAGGACGTGGACACTTTGGACACCGTTCTGCCTCTGACGCTACGAGCATGGATCACTTGCTTATTCTCGGTTAGTGCCAGCAACTAACTGTTATTGGCTACAGATGGCAGGAAGAGAATTGTAGCAAACATACATTGAATATTATAAGGCAGTTGTATTTTTATTTTATTGTGTGACTGTTGTACATTCGTTTTGTACCATTAACATCCAGTTTCCATTAGGAGCTGTTAAAAGAAGTACTTACTAGGGGGTTTCATGATCATTTTGAATGAAGCATGAGTAGCGAGTAGATTTTTATTTGTATTCAGGTAGGGGATTGCGTTAGAGTAGGAATGGAATCTATAATATTAAGCACATTTTTGGAACGTTTTCATTTTTTGTCCGATCACGCAGAAATCATAACAACTAGCGTAATAGCTTGAATAAAAGGGTTTAAACTGATATTTTAACTAAGAGCTTATTCCGCCTAGTCGCATTTCATGATTGCGCTATTATTCTGGTTGTTACATTCATGTTTCTAAGTATTGCTCTACATTGCCATATTCCAAATTGTACTTTTTTAGCCAACTTCCTTGGGTATTGGGCTATTTGGGATGTTGGAAACTAACTCAATTTGCTTCAACTAGCACAGTTATACTAATCTAATATTTATAGCGATATCAGTTTGTTCTTCGGAGGTGATTTTAACAATAGCGTGTTTAAATGCTGCCATTGCAATTCACAGAGGTCTGCTCTACAGCGTGCTTCGACAGGCCTTGTATTTTTTCGAAATTCGACCACTGGGCAGAATTGTAAATCGATTTTCCAAGGATATAACTGATATCGATGTCGAATTGCCATATAATTGTTACGAAGTCATCGAGAGTGGGTTAATTGTAAGTTTTACCTTACTAAACCTAGCTGTGTTGCATGTATGACCATGTTATGCTCATAGGAAATTAGACATTGTTCATTATTGGTTTGAACAAGCATTTCATTAATTTTGCTGGTATGGTTCGGAAAAGCTTCTCCATTTTCAAGTAACAACTCACAACCATACACACTTACAAAATCGAGCTGAAAAAGACACCAAGTTTTCTGTTATATATTTTGTCGAGAAATTACAATTTTTATCCTGTCCTACATTTTATGTTTTTTAATTTCAGCTGCTTTCTCGGTATTCCTGCAGTTAATTCCCGAATTGGGCTGTGTTACGGCTGCAGCAATTTTGCATAAACATTTGTTAAATAACGTTTTGCGTTTACCGATTATGTTTTTCGATACCACACCCACCGGACGAATATTATCTAGGTTTTCCAAAGACGTAGAAGTTGTTGACGATACTCTACCTTGGTATATTAACGATGGCATGTATTGTATTTTCGAGGTATCATTTAGATTTTTATTTCCTTTTTAGAATTAGAAGCATGGAAAGTTAGATAATTAACTTTGTATGCAAGATATTGACTACATTTTAATATCAGAATACAAATAAGTGCAGTAGTGTTAGAGTGAAGGTTTTAATTTTTGTATTAGGATGATAATTTGAAGCCAACAGCATCAATTTTTTCGAGATAACATTCATATAATGCCACTTAATGGCGTGTTTGTATAGATTCGCTGTAAAGGTTTGTTCTTTGCGATTTTGTACTTCCAATCATGCTTGATTCACTTAACTCGATAACTTTCTTATATTATTGCCTACAATTAGCGTAGTCACTAATTAGATTATTAATACTCTCTTCATTTAGTTATTTCATCCAATTTAGTTCTCACATATAAATAGAACTGCCTTATACTATGCGTTGCGTAAAACACACATTATTTCAGCTATTTATATTTTTGTGTTTTTAGGTTCTTGGTACCTTGGCGGTTACTAGTTACACAACTCCACCTTTTACGCTAGTTATCCTTCCTATTGGAATTTTATACTATTTCATACAAAGATTCTATGTGGCCACTTCGCGACAATTGAAACGTCTTGAATCCGTATCAAGATCTCCGATTTACTCGCATTTTGGTGAAACTGTTAGTGGAGTTCAAGCGATCAGAGCTTATGGACAGCAAGCAAGATTTACCAAAGAATCAGAATACAAAGTGGACCAAAACCAGATTTGCTACTATCCTAGCATAATATCGAACCGTTGGCTAGCCGTTCGATTGGAAATGATCGGTAATTTGATTATACTGTTTGCGGGTCTTTTTGCTGTTTTGGCTAAGAATCAAATGCCTGGTTTGGTTGGATTGTCCATTACATACTGCTTGCAGGTAGGTCGCTGTTGGTTTCAGTATAAATTAAACTCGAAAGATTTTCCTATTGTAGATTACGCAAACACTCAACTGGCTCGTTCGAATGACTTCGGATGTTGAAACAAACATCGTGGCCGTTGAACGCATAAAAGAATACGCGGAAGTTCCCCAGGAAGCCCCTTGGAAACTTTCCCATGAAATCATGCCGTCCTCTTGGCCGGAAACTGGTAAGTTTTCCGCATTTTCTTCATTTAGGCCGTTTTAAATGTTGCGGTTGTTTCAGGCGCGGTTACATTCAAAGACTATTCTGTCAGGTATCGTCCTGGTTTGGATTTAGTTTTGCATGGCGTCAATTTTACAGTCAATGGCAGCGAGAAAGTGGGCATAGTCGGAAGAACTGGAGCGGGAAAATCCAGTCTAACCCTTTCACTGTTCAGGTAGTCATTTTTGCAACTTTTAATCTGTATAATATAATATTCCTGTGGGCTGTTTTTTCAGAATAATTGAGGCTGCTGAGGGCCAAATTATCATCGACGGTGTCAATGTTGCTAAGTTAGGTTTGCACACTTTAAGATCTCGCCTGACTATTATTCCTCAAGATGCTGTGCTCTTCTCTGGATCACTCAGAATGAATCTGGATCCATTTGATAAGCACAGTGACGACGAAGTATGGAAATCTTTGGAACTGGCTCATTTGAAGTCGTTTGTTAAAGGTAAGTTCACTTGTGGATACTGAATTTTTTTACGTCTTGTACCTGTACAGAACAGATCGTTCAGCCTACTGCTATTTGCATCTCTAAAGTTAAAAAAATGTGGAAAAGAAACTTCCATTTTTCCTTTCTTCTGAAATAAGAAAACAGTTGAAAACCCAGTAATTTAATTAATTGCGGTAATTGGATTTTCCATTAAATATCGAGCTGTTCCCATTGAGAGAATCCCATTGTTCCATTAGGCCTATCATCTGGTCTGAACCATGAAATCTCCGAAGGTGGAGAAAACCTTTCAGTTGGGCAACGCCAGTTGGTTTGTCTGGCTCGAGCGCTGCTTCGTAAAACCAAAGTTTTGATCTTGGATGAAGCGACCGCAGCTGTTGATTTGGAAACTGATGACTTGATCCAGAGAACCATTCGAACGGAGTTCAAAGATTGCACAGTGCTGACTATTGCGCACAGATTGAACACAATCATGGACTCAGACAGGGTTATCGTTCTGGATAAAGGCAAAGTAGTCGAGTTTGATACGCCAGCCAATTTACTCACTCGATCTGAGAGTATTTTTTACGGAATGTGCAAGGATGCAGGTCTGGCTTAAGGAGCAGTATTAGTACAAATTCTTCAAGTTTTTCTTTGCGAATTTGCTTGAATTTTTTTGTCGGTTTTACTTAAGGGTCGATACTTACAGCGCTCTTTATTGGAGTGAAGTCAGTGCTTTTTTCTTAACTGCGAGGGACTTTGGAACATTTATTTTAATTATAGTTAAGATTGGCTGAAAAACTTACTACTTTTTGTTTCTAAACTTATTTTCTAACGGCTGTGGGTTCGAACGTTTTTGCTTATATAAATACTTTTCATGTAGTATCAGATGAAGGATTTCATCGAGTTCAAGCTTCAAAAGTTTACTTAAAAAGTCTCTAGATGGTGTTTTAGTTTCAAGTTCTTGGGATGGGTGGGGTTTAAATACTCATTAATATTTTTATGAAGCTCTATTCTTGCCTTATCCTATCTTGTGATGTTGACAGTCATAAATTGTCTCTAACTTACTACCTACTTTTTTACATATATGTATTTAAGGGCGTTTATAGCAGTTTTATTCGTTCTCTACGCTTACCAATAATCAAAGCAGCACCAAAGACGTTTTACGTGTATTAAAATGTGTCAAAATTTTTATACTTTATATACAGTTTTTTTTTATTTCTTTTGAGCATTTTAGGCCCTTGAAAAAGTAATTTTTATAAATCGAATTAATGAACTGTTTATTACAGTGTCTTAAATGTAGGTTTTGTTAGTTTTTCACGCCTTTCAATGGTTTTTGCATTATATGTAGAAAATTAATTGTAGATATTGTTCGTTAGGCACCTTGATAAAATTAAGGTCGCATTAGTTTCCACTCCTTGTTCAATAGAGATTAGTTTTTGTTTACATTTTACATTGCAAACTTTACCAATGTTTATGTCTATTTTTTTTATTAAACAATTTTGTGACTAACTTTTTTTATTTCAATATACATCGTTGTTTGAGATAGATATTCCAGAAAACACTATTTCCCATTGATTGATCCAATTTTTTCCTTCCTGATTAAATTTATGCTGAATTTTTTTCTCCCAAAGTGTATGGTGGCAGAAGACCAGATTACACTAAACTGTTGCGGCAAAGTTAAAATATTCTGCATTAAAGTTGCTGTTCTCGAGTTCAAAGGTCACTCAGCGAGTGTTACATGCTCGTAGCTGGACCATCTGTCGACTGTTTTTGCCTTCGCACTTAGTAGGAAGCTGGAAAAGTTCCCGACTTGTGATTTATTTCACTTCCTTTTGAAACTTTGCGTATCTTGGGGGACGTTTTCAGTCCCTGATTGATAGTTTTTTTATTAATTTAGATGGTGTATTGAGCCTATTTGAAAACGTTTTTTAATCAAAATACGTAAATATACATTTCGTTTTCCACACCTGCATATTGAAGGTTTTTTTTGTATTCAAACATATCAGTTAACAATAACATTTGCAGTTTCCTATAAGTAGGTTCGGAACCAGTCATCTGAATAAGCAGAATAGTTTAAATTCAGCACTATTACAACTTTTCAGGAAAAATCCAATAAAACCCCAAATAAAACACTTTTCCCGTGAATAATGCATCTTTTTCTCTATATTTTACATAAGATTTGAGAATTTACAACCACTTTAGCGGTATCGTGCTGTAGCAATAAGGCAAGTTCGCGAATAAATTCAGGTCGACCGATAACATATGGCTCTTCTATCTTCTAGCTTAAAATACGGTTTACTTGAAATTTAAGTTTATAAGTCACGACCGGCAAAACTCCCAAAGGTTAAAAGTTCTAGTGAAAAACTCGACAGTGCATGTCCGCATGTTTTTTTATACTTTTAACGTTAACTGTTTGCAAAATTTAAAATTCCCGTTTATGTACGAGCATAACTATTACGTTGCATGTTTGCACGGGAAATTCGCTTGAAATACCTAAGAAACCGTTTAGCAGCCTAGGAATTCATGGATCTTATCGATAGCCCATTTGAAATTAAATTTTAAGAACACTTTTGTATGTCTTCACTTTTGATGGCTGCAGTGTTGTTTGGATCGCTTGCATTTTATATGTATTTGCGTGATTTGCGATTACAACAATACAAAGTTCACTATTTCAGCCCGTTAATATTAAATCATTGAGTAACATTACTATGTGTTGATCTGTCGGTGAGTCTTAATGATTATTGATAATTAGTGCACATAACAACATATTTAAAGATTAGCTTTAGTCGTGTTTTGGGAAGGTTTTGCAGTTTTGCCATAATGCATATTTAGGTGAAACTGCTAGAGCTGTCGTGTCTATATTTTAAAGTGAACTGATTACTTTGAAAGTATCTACAAAGCATTTGCTTTATCCAAAGACACAAAAAAGTACTGCATCCAGTCTCTATTATTTGACTGCTGTTCATAGCTGCTGTAAACAAACCACTTGTTTGCGTATTCAATTTGTGAAGATTTAAATTCATTCGCGTATAATTTGCTTTTGGCAATTACAAGAGCAAGATAGGATTATATGGCAGGAAACTGGCTTGACTGATTGGCACTTACGAGGTTCAACAGTGTCGCGAAATTAATATCATATCAAGTGTAGCTTTAATGCTGGCAGTCGAGGAGAGTACGTGTTTTACACTAAAGAAACTACCCAAAAGGAATCGAGTTTTCGCAATGACACTGATGTATTTAGAGCACACGTGCTACGAATCTTATGCAGTTTCATGCGAACTGTGAAAAATTGGTTGAGACTTCATGCAACTAATTTTCCCTTTGTGAGTCGTTACGAAGAAAGAAAGTGCCAAATTGCCGTTTTAAATTTGCCTTCAGAGTTTTAAGTTGCGTTCTTTTCCTCAATGTATTTAAAATTGTTCCTTGTTGTGTTTATAACATTGGCAGCATTATTTATCAGCTAATATTACTGAATAAATCAAAGTCAATCACTTTCGTATCAAAATGATATTTTATGCTGCTGAGTGGGAATATATTTTTTAATAAATAAGTTTCAGTTGTGAAAATTCTCTATTTAACGATGTTTAGGCAGTTTACTTTATCACATGCTCTTATTTTTTCAATTTTATACTTGACTCTTCAAAATTGTTTTACAGTTTGATACAGTCTTTGGCTAAAGGAGCGGATTAAATTGTTAAGTAAACTCGCAAAAATTGATAAAAAAGGTAAGAAACTGCTTAGGAGATATCAAATCAAAAAGCTAATTTTGACTCGATCAAAAACTCATTTTATCTCTAAAATTGGCCGACGTTTTTACCCTTTATTAGGCTTTTTTTTTCTCTTGAGAAAGGTCGACAATTTTGAGAAAATGAATGAAGTTTCTAATCCACTCCTGAACCCGCCATCCAAATTTTGGGGACGCAACCAGACGCTATTTTTTAATATAACGAATGCCCGAAAAAGTGAACTGCAAGAGTTGAAAGTCTTCATATTTCTACTATTAGTTGGAACTTTTATCTTGTACTTAGTCTCAAAAAAAATACTCAAAATTGCTTTTGATCAATAAACCTTACAGAAAGCAAATATTCTTCGTACTTTAAAACATTGATAGCGACACAAATAACAGCTTTATACTAAAAATAAACAATTTTCTTATAATATGAGCCTTGCTTATCGTGAACATTCAAATTATTTCTGATCAAAGAAAAAGTCCTTCAAAGTCCTTCAAGTTTTTTTCATATCTAAAGTAACATTGAAAAATGAGAACACTTAACATTGCATGTCGCCTCCAATTGTAAAATATTTCTGATATTTCTATCCATAAGATGGTCGAAACTAAGTGTTCAAGCGTTTGTTGTCCAATATACATTTATTTATTGAACATTTGCTTTGCTAATTTGCTGGCTTAAAATTTCGTACGTGAGTTGATTCCATCGTTTTTTTGCAAATGTATGGTCATGATTGCGGTGCAAAACAATGTAAACCAATTAAGTTAAAATTAACCTTCATTCTCACTTTTACAAAGTTCCACATGTTGGCTAAGATCTACGTGGAAGTGTTCGAATGGAAACGACATTTCTGCACCCGATGGGCGGACTATGGACAAAGCGTTCGATTTAAAAGAATTGAGAATCTATTCCGAGAATTTTGGACACAAACGACGTCGTTTTTTTAATTAATTTTTCTAGATTTCCAATGCAAATTCCCATTTGAGTATGTGTTATTTCCCATAAATAAACTTATGGCTAGTTTTTTTAAACCCAGCTCCAGTTTAATTCCTACAACTTTCTCCAGAAGAATCGGTTATTTAAACCCTGTCTTATGATAAGTTGCAAATTACACTCATAAGGTTCACACTGTCTAAAGCTTCCTTTATTTGAAAAACTTAAAACAAATCCCATTGACTTGGGGCATGAATAATGAGCAGGTTTTATGAATGATGGCTCACACGCTTTCAATTTCACCACCAATAAGCCAAGGAAATGAGAAATTTAAGATGAGAAATCTGTCTTCACTAATTTTAGATAGGATTTATGAAGACTGGTAATATTTCAGAGGAGAGGTAGCTCTTAAATTACTTAGATCTTCATTTTATGCAAACAAATTGCGATGCCGTATCAAAGTTAGTAACGCTTTGTTTGCGGTGTGTCTACAACTACGTGACTTGTTTTAAATCAGCTACAGAACAAGATTTAGTTCCAGGATGACGTTTTAATCTAGTCGTCGTAATTTTGCGTTAGCACGTTGCAACCGGGCACGATGGAAAACAATTGCGTTTCGTAATCACCTGAAAATTTTCTGCTATCGATTAAACTTCTAAGTGAATAAATTTGGTATCTAATACAATAAAAGCTTTAATAACCCAGCCAGAGCCCAGCATGCCTAGAGCAAGTTCTAAAGTCCTTCTGGAGTTTCCAGCAGCTATTTTTATGTCAACATCATGGCAAGTCTAATGAAACCTAGAATGTTCCACTTTAAAACTCCACGGTCAAGGAGCAACTCAACCTTGCAGGCACGGATAAGTTGCGACTTTAGGTCGGGAGAAGAATACAAAATGCAAAGTAATTCGATATTGTAAGAGTTAAAAAATCATTGAAGATAATTCGTTGTGATTTTTTTCAGTCCTTGACGAATTAAGTCTGCTTTTATCGTTTTTTTTTTCAACTTACACCACTGAAAACACACATGATTTTGCGTGTATGAATATTAATTCGAAGGTGCTTTCAGGCTTCCTCTTTTTTTTCTCATTTTTCAGAAAAGGTTTGCAAACGTTAATGCATTAAGAAGCACGCGTAGAGCAAAGATAAACCAGATTGACGATAGAGAAATACTTAAGGCAGCTCAAACAGTGCAAAAACGTGCTACAAACGCATCGATCCTTAAATTAAAAAAATAATAAAAAAATGTGGCATTTCTGAGCACTTTTTAACAAGACACTCATAATTTTTTTGATTCGTTAATGTAGAGATCGTTTCTGGTTAATAACGCCAATTTTAAGCCCAAAACAAACGTTTAATATAATTATATACCTAATAATTTAAATATTAAATTTAAATAAAAAAAATATAAAAGACATTAAAAAATGCAAGAGTTCAAAACTTGGTTTCTACTTTGCACTATTTTAATAAACACAAAAATACTACTAGCTTGTATCTTTAATAATAAAATCAGCAATGGATTTAACTAATTTGGTCCTTCATGTCTTGAATTAATTGGTGTGGTTTTATGTAAATTACTCTTTGGAAATCCGGTTGTCAGAATAAAAATAATAAAATCCGATTTTTTCAAGAATCCTTATATTTTTTGAACTTCGTATTTCCAGAAGAGCACTAATAAACGCAGCAATTTTTTGCTACTACCAACGCGGGAAAATCTAATTGTGCTGCTATTAATTTCAAAACTTCATTGATTAGAAAACCGTTTGAAGCAAAAGCTTTTTCAAAACGTACACCTTCAATTGAGAAAAATCTACTTGTTTGTACGTTGCCTGAACTTTATAGCGCAAAGTTGTGTATATTAATATTGGAAGTTTTGATTATGTGCTTTTATCTTTGATACTTCAACGAGAAATTTTAAAGTTTATCCGTTGTTTCAAGAGCCGCTTAACGTAAATTATTCTATGGAAAATCATAAACCCCGAATAACATCTGGAAGAAGTTGTCGAAGAATTTTAAAGCAGAATGTTTGGTTTGGTGTAGGCATAATTTTTAGGTATCTTACCTAATTGAGTAGGAAGGTTAATATTCCTTCAACATTTCTACAAGAGTTTAGTTTAGTTCACCTGACTGTATATGAATCTTTCCGTAATTTGTGGCTTGGATTTTGCAATTTGCTAGATAATGATCGATAATGTGCACCAAGTGATTTTGAAAAGTTTCCTTTTGTTTAATAAGGTCATTTTTCAGTTCGAGTAGTAGCAAACATCTTTATTTCTAAAAAAGGCCATCGACCTATCGGTTTTTCTGCCCTTGTTTAGTACATATAGTCTTTTTATTATTAATCTAAATAAAAAAAACAAAGATAAAAATTCTCTTATTCTGGATTAACAATTTAATTCAATAAACTTTCTAATTCTAATCACAAGAAAAAAATATTTTATTGTCCAGTGGTCAGTTGCGTTTGTAAGTGTTCGAGTAGCGTTGATGTAGGGAAACGGAAGCGGGATTGTCTGGTTGGTCTTGTAAGTCAAAGGGGATCCAGTATGGTCCAGTTGTAGGGGTTGTTTGTCCATTTTGTCTGTAGATGTATGAGTCTTTCCGAAATCTTTGTCATGTTTGTGCGTTCGTATAGTAGTTGGGTGGAGGGGTTGTGTAGTGGGTTTTGGGGGTGTCTTATTCGTGTTATTAGTCTTAGTGCAATTTGTTCTGTTGTTTGTATGTAACGTTTTGTCATTTCTGTTCCGTTGGTCATGAGTATATGTCCATGGTCCAAGAGGGGTCTGCAGATCGCGTTGTATATTTTTGTCGCGGTATTTGCACTCATTCCTTTGTCTTTGTATGTTAGTGAGCGAAAGTGTTTTGTTATTTTTATCGTTTCTGTTCTGATGTTTCGTATGTGTTTAGTAAATTTAAGTTTCTGGTGAATTGTGATTCCAAGGTATTTTACGTCGTTTTTTGGTTGTGTCGTTTGGCCGTCTGCACTTATTGTAGGGGAGTCAGCGTTGAGTCTGTGGTTTGTGAGCAGAAGTTGGTTTTTTGACGCGTTTGGTGTTAGTCTCCATTTATAAAACCATGTCATTGTGTTGTTTGTTAGTGTTTGGAGTCTTTGAGCTGCTCTCTCAGTAGTTTTGTCATGTACAATAAGTGCCGTGTCGTCTGCGTATTGTAATATGTATGCCGATCTGTCGATTTGATTATTGTCTGGTAAGTTGTAATTGTATATGTCATGGCAGTATATATTGTAGAGAAACGGTGAGAGCGGGGATCCTTGAGGGAGCCCTTGTTCAGGGGAAAAAGAAAATGACAGTGTTTTGTCAATTCGTACTTGTAGTTGTCTGTTTTCTAGTAAGTTCTTTATGGTGTGTAGTAGATATGTTGGTGTGTGTAGTTTGTATAGTTTGTATAGTAAGCCTCTATGCCAGACACTATCAAAAGCTTTGTTAATGTCCATAAACAGGCAAGCTGTCTTTCTGTCAGTTAGGTGGGTTGTTTGTATATTGTTAGTCAGAGTGAAGAGTGGGTGAATAGTCGAGTGCTGATGTTTGAATCCGAACTGATACGATGGTATATACTGTCCGACTAGTTTTTCCCAGTCGCTGCCTTATTATGTACTCAAAAACCTGGTACAAGTACTGGTAGCAATGTAATTGGTCTGTAATTGCTCGGTTGTGTATTCTCCAGTCCATTTTTGGGTATAGGGATTATTAAGCCGTTTTTCCATGTTTCTGGAATTTTGTTATTTCTGATGCAGTTGTTCAATTCAGTTAGGATCAGTTTGTGTGTTTCTTGAGTTAGGCTTTTCAAAAGTTTTGCCTTTATTTTATCTTTTCCCGGTGCTGTGATATGCGCTAGGGCTTCATCGTACTCTGTGTCTGTGATCAGTTTGTATCTATAGTTTGGTGAGCTGTTGAAATAGTTCAAGTACCAGTCGTTGATCAAGTTCCAGTTGTCATTGTCGAAGTTAGGGTTTGTCGATATGCTGAAGGACCTTTGATAGTGTCTGGCGAACCCGTCAGCTTTCTCTTTGTCTGTGTACCGTTCTATTCCGTTTTCGTCAATTGTGTCAGTAGTGTTAGTGCGTTTTGTATTTTATTTGTATTGCGCTGGTTTCTTAATTTTTCGCCGGTATGTTTTGCCTTTGTCTTTTTGTATTTCTTTACATGTTTTAATGTTTCTGTTGAGTTGGTTCAGTGTCTTTTTTAGGTCGTTATTTTGAGTGTTTGTATATAGTCTGTACAGTTCTCTCTTTTGTTTTATGAGTCTCAGTATGAATTGGGGTAGCTGTTTGTATGTCGGTAGAAAGCATTTTTTATTTCCGAGCTAAATTTTCCTAAGGCTAGTGAAAGTTGTTGTTGTATGGTTTCTATTGAAATGGGCTCTGCTTGCGATTGAGTGTAGTCATGTAGATGTTGTTTCAATTTGTCTATGTCAGTCTTTGTTAGGTTTAACCTTTTCTCTATAGGAGGTGCACTGGAGTTTTCAGTTCGAATATTGTTGTTTTTTGCAAAATAATTTCACTTTAATTACGTTTTATGTGTGAAAATTTTGAAACTAGGGAATTTAACGTTGAATCCATCTAAGATCTGATGTTCTTATTCGCAATTACTTCGATTTATGGCATTGAAAAAGTGTATATGCTACGTTTTGTTACATGTTCCAAGCAAAGAATTCCATGGCATAAAATCAATTTTCTGCAATAAGGCAAATATATGGGAAGCATTTTCGCGTTTTGAAAAGTTTTTTTATAAACGAGAGTTTAACAAAAAAATATTCCCTGTTATGCAGCCATCGATTTTAGATAAAGTAGCTTAAATTATACTATCCTCCGCCCTTTTAGTCTTTTATGGACAAATCTAAAGATGATTGACGATGTGCATTGGCAGATAAATCTAAAACGAATGTATTGAATGGATTTTAATTAATGTTGGGATTAACTCGAATTTTCATTGTCTATTATAGAACAGAATAAATCATTAAAAACGCTGCAAATCCAATAAAAAATCGGCGCTATTCAGCTATATTCCTATTAGAACGTAATTTGCGACATGCCTATTTACGTGCTTTAGTATTCAATGATACCAGCCGCCAAGAGCTTCATTAGCTTCATTGGATTCAGAATCGCATATAGGCACAGTGTAATTTCCAAAATTAGGATATGAGTTGGCTTAAAGTGGCTGACTGCATAGGAAATTATTCGCGTAGCAAATCGATATTAGATTTTAGTTGCACTTAATTAAATGCTATGGTTTCAGATTGGTATTTGAATCACCGTTAATGATTCTGCTCTAAATTGATCCAATTTTATTGTTGAATCCTAGTTTGGTATTTTATTTAAACGACATTGTGGTTGTTAGCAGTAAACAATTGATTTATGTTGACCGTTTGAAGACTAGCAACTTATGTGCCTTCACATGTTGTTCAATCCAATTTGTTTTAGAGCTCTAACTCTATAGCTCAGCTATTGAGATGCTCTATTGTTGCTTCGCTGCACTTCTACCGAATTAGATTGGATGCATTTTCTCTACGCTCATGCCATTATTTGCTAATCTAAATTTGCTTATTTTCCAACCGTACTTTAAGATACACGAATAAGATTGCTGCAGATCGTTGTTGTTTTCTTCCAGTTCCGTATTCATCTGATGTATTGTTGAATTCGAAGAGCATTGCCGTGAACAATATAAAATAGGTGTAAAATAGTGTGTTTATTCAGATAATGGAATAAATCATACCTGTTTAACGTATCAACGGTCGTTTTCGAGGAGCGACGTCGTTTCTATTTAAGCTACAATTGTCGCAAACTTTCATAAATTAATTATACGTTCCATGTGCAAATAACATTGCAAGTTTAATTCAAGTTGCCGGTAAATATTGGCTGAAGTTGAAGTGCAGTTTCCTCTACTTACCAACTGAAAACGATGGATTCCAATATGCAAAAGTTTCACTCCCTTATTTAAAGAGCCCGCAGATGCTGTTCTTTGCCCAACTTTGATGTTCCTTTGAGGTTGTTCAATCAATGGCCAACCTAATCAGAGCACTTTGTAAAGATCATGTTCAGCCTGCTGGAATGAAAGAATTTCTAAAACAGTTTTTTATATATTTAGATCTGCTTAATCAAAGCTTCTTGTAGTTAGTGAACATTCATCGATACTTGAACGAAATCATCTGAACAGTATCTTGAAACAATAAGTAGTCGAAAGTAAAGGTAAGTAGTCATTGGACTCGATGGTGCATAATACCAAATGTTGGGTATAAGCTGTTTTTTCTTTTAAAAAAGTCTTTGTTTGACCCAGTAAATTGAACATAATTGAAGGTAATTTAAAGCTGCTTTTCGAAATGTTAGGGTAAAACTAGAAGTTTTTCAGTGACTTTTTGAGCTCAATGGATTGATATACACATATGGAATATTCTGGTCTTAAATATAGCATATTTCGTCGGCTAAATATCTAAAAGGGACATGAGTATTGATTATTTCAAATTAGGAGGGTTTAGTCTGTTTATTTCTGTGCTGAATTCTGTTTTTGGACGAAAACTGTATACAATTTGAGGTATTTTGAGGCATAAGAGTTTTTTTCTAAAAAAATTCATGGAAGTTTTGGCCGTTTTCTCAGGAAAGGTTGGCAAGTTTTTTTTTTTAGTTCAATCGGTTCATTTCAATATACGATGCCTTGGGGGGGGATATCGTCGTATAAAAATTGAGGATGAACTGATCAAAATTGGCAAAATTTTCGGTTATTTTGAACAAAAAGTTCCCAGAAGAAGAAGAAGTAAATGGCCGTTTCTTGGTAAAAAATCTGATACTTGTTGATACTAATTGCTAACACAAAAAATCACACATTTGTGCGTCTTAATTAGTTTTATATTGACTTGATATTTCAATTAAAAAAAAATTGTGAGAATAGTTTAAAATATCTAAAATTAATGATGGACTTTCATTGACTAGAAACAGTGAATAGTATTTTCTAAAGACAGCCAATTTTTGTTGTTAGCAATAGAAAAATCCTAAGCACGCTTCCCCTGAGGGAGCCTTTGTAGACGTTGGTAAATAATAACTCAGTTCGCGATCAAAGAGTATAATAGTCTATTATTCAATCAGGCTAAATAAGTCTAGAAAATGACCCACTTTATTCTGCATCGTCGGAACTTTGCAACTGATTTGATTAATCATTATCTCGTTTTATCTATACAGTTTGAGTGACGAATCTTCTAATTGATCTTGCAAAGGCTATTTCCGCTTGAAACCAAATTAATCGGCCTGGAAGGAATATTGGACGATTCACTTTAGCACTTTGGCGCCGATTTCCAATGCAAGCGTCGCAAGTCGGTTTTCGTCTGAAAATTTATGTTCCAATTAAGCTGGCCTTAGCGTTGCCGAGACATTTTCTACGGTTTTACGACGTACGTTTACATGAACCGATTTGCTAGTGCCCATGTTATGAGTTTTGTTCGGAAATAAGGTACGAATTGATTTATGATCACGCGCGAACCTCCCATGAAAGTGGAATATTACATATTCCCACTCAGCAACTGATTGCTAAAGGAAAACCCGAACTGCTTCCAAATATATTCTTTCCACAGACCCCATCTAATGGCTAGTTGATATCTTAAAACTCCTCAATTAACGCTGGAGATTTTTTGCCCCCTCTAAGAGCACAATCATTGTTTAGGAGCGATCTATTAAACGCAAAGTAATTGCCGGGGTTAAATAAAGGCAATTTCTAATAAGCCCTAAACACACCCCAGCTTGGTAAATGAAACAAACTGCGATTAATTCAAATGAAAAATTAACTTTAATGAAGCCAATCACCTCGCTAACGTCTTCTGAACTACAGCCATTCAGAAAGCTGTACACTCCATTTAATAATGTACATTCGTGCTTGCTGCTGTTTTAGCTTTCAATTTGACATTCCGTTACGAATTTGAGCTCTTGGATCAAATAATTGTATCTACTAAGAAATATAAAAATAGTAACGTGTGTGTCATATATTTTTAAATTATGATTATAATATTATTTAGTCGTTTTCTACACAGTTACCAGTTGGAAACCTTCTTTAGCTATAAATAAAAAAAAATTATATTGAAAAAACCCAAAAAATAATAAGTCGTCGAAATAACTAATTAACAACCGAAAATAATATTAAAAACGTGTCTGTCATACCCATCAAGATTATGAAAAATATTCAAGTAGCTTCTAACGATTTTTTTTGTATTATACTGCAAATATCCTCTGTTAATATCTGATGCAATTTCGTAATATTTCCTTTTGAGTTGCTGCCGGCAATTTCCGAATATTTCTATACTGTCAGCGTGAGATCTTCTAAGGCAAAAGCTACAGGGATTTACCGATTCGAAACGTTACTCCACATCGGCAATATATTTGAAGCTTTACTCATCCCAAGTGTTTGCCTAACAATAAAAGAACCCATTTTTATGCAGTACATTTATCTGGTTGTCCAATAAAGAAAGCTATAAAATTTTTAGGGCTTGATATTGACTGTGTGTAGATGTATAATGTGGAAATATCACTCGACTTTTGAAGTGAGTTGGGATTTACGGACACTCAATAGGATTTAACAGGTTTGATAGTACCAAGTCAACTGCTTTATCTATTTCGCACGTAGTCGCCACCAGATAAATGGTTTCGTTACCAGCAAATTAAAGTTTTATGCAGACATCTATCCAAGTTCTATCCACAGCAAATATGGCTGAAGAGCTAAAGATGCAAAAACTTAACTCGAAATTTAAAATTATTTCAAGCAACTTTATGAGCCAGGAAAAATATTATTATAATCCTGATAAAGTGCTTTGCGGAGTTTTCTATGCATTTCAGCGTGGCAACTTTTAGTACTTCCCACTTCGAACAAAGTAATATAAATCAATTAACAGTGCTTGCAAAAACTTCATAACGGCTAGTGTAATTCAATTATGCTATTATGCTAAACACATTCGCAACTCTCCGGGTGGCCGTAACATTTTTAAAAGGCTCTTGGGTTTTTACGGCCGCTTAAATAATTTAAAAGTTGGAAACTTGGCAGGAGCTTTCTCTAATATATTGTTTCAACCCTCTGTCCGGTTCAGAATGGCAAGATAAGGCTTTGGGTGGCGAGAAACGGCATACGGGACTTGAATCTGCTTTCTATAATTTATTAATCAGTTAATGCCTCTTTAACGGTGTCTAGAGTGTTCTTTCATCCATTCCCAACTGGCCGATTCAATCAACATTAAACACAAAACCTATTATGTAAAATCTATGAATATTTCCTATTTCATTTACATAGATTTTTGTCTTGGAAACCCATTTTTCAATACTCGGTGTTAAATTTCAACTATCTAGCCATTTGAATTGCAAAACTTTTGAAATTAAAATCTAAGGTGAATGGATATTTTAGGGCAAACTTATGTTGATTTATAACCGCAGTAAATTTTTACGGATTTTTTCAACGTTTTTTTCTTCTTGGTTTACTGAGTAAACGTAGTCGTTCATTTAACAACAGATTTAATAAAACATGACAAATGCTAGTCCTTAATGGTTTTTATAGAAGACAAAAAGTTGCAAGTTTTACACTCGAGGATGATTAATAATGCACCATTATCGATCTGATCCGATATTTTCATTTCGGAAGATGAACATCCTTGAAGACGGCCATGAATCTGATAATTTTAGACTAGGGAGTCATTTAAAATTAATTCGAGCTTTTATTTTCCTTAGATTTATACCGTATTTAAGCGAAAAGCTCTAACGATTTGGATCAACTATTTCTTAATAGAATGAGAAGAGACAAAAACAGCCGATAGATCAATGGGATATAGACAAGCATAAAAATGTCTGCGGATAATAAAGGCTAATAAAAGGCAGACTTTTGCGAATGGCAAAGGAACGCTCTTAATTATCAAATTGGTATCTTTATTTGACTAGCAAATGTGGGAGAAAAGTCTACCAGATTATACCAAGGACATGATTAAATTACATAATTTTAAACATTTTTTGTATAGTTATTGGATTATGCTGCTTCCTCTTTTCTGGAAATTTATGGTTTCCTGTTGGCGCATTAAAGAGAACTACAGGGCGGCATCCAACATCATGCTTTTTACTAAAAGTTTCGCTTTTTACGAACATTGTTCTAGGCAAATCAAAAACAATGCAATGAAAAAACGATGAAACGAGTGAAAGATTAGTATTATTTTGTAAAAAACTAGCAGACTCCACTCCACTCCACTAAACTTTTTACAATTATAATTTAAAAAATGTGCCACTAAATTAAACCATCTTATGCCTAATCGAAAAACAGGCGATATATCTGCACCACCCCTTTTTAAAATAATTATAAAGTGTATTCTAGATTATTATATATTTAATATATATTTTATGGAATTTATAAATCATTTATACCATTTCCTCTATGATTTGAAGCAAAAATATATTAAGTAGTTGAAACCCTTATCTTGATATGATTTTTCTGAAGCTCGGGCCATCCTGTATCCTTCTGTTGCCAATACCACCAGGCCATGAAAATATATGTGTTGCCTAAGTGATTCCACAAAGTCTAGCCAGTGCAATAAAAGTTTTTTTTTGGGTCGGAAAACACTGACTGTGAATCTAAATATTCGAAAAACTGATGGAATCTCATTTAAAATGGCCTGTTTTCCAAGGATGCAAAAATTAATGCCAGCTCGTGTTTTTTTTTTCGAACAAAACTAAGACCGACTTTTCTAAAGTTTCTTTACTGTGCGCTCTGCATTTCCTGCGAACGGCGATGAAAGCATTGAACAAAGTTAAATAAAACGGTTCCAATATTCGCAAGTAAGTGGCCAGAACCCCCATTTAGGTATTTTAATATAAACTTTGTTGACTTTGAATGGCTGAATCCCACAAAATGTGGTCGAAACTTACTTGCTTGAGCTTATGTAACAAGGGAAAGGGCGGAAAATCCATTCTTAAAGCCAATGATGCGAAAGCTTCATCGTCTTGAAAATTATTTATTCCAGCTATTCTTGCAGAACTTTTTTTCACTTACTTGGTGGTTGTGAAATTTATTTTTAACATTTCTTGTAAAACTTTTTAAGGCATTGAAAGACTTCCCTTGTTTAAATGGAAGCTGCCGGAGTTCGACCACACGAACCAATTCACAAAGCATTAAAGGTCAACAATTGAAAAGCATAAATTAAATTGCACACTTGTAACTTAAGCTTT
The DNA here is from genome assembly GCA_024550625.1 of Dendroctonus valens. NCBI lineage: Eukaryota > Metazoa > Arthropoda > Insecta > Coleoptera > Curculionidae > Dendroctonus > Dendroctonus valens. The sequence continues at coordinate 1,463,120 of JAJTJO010000032.1, read as the reverse complement.
TTAAATATTCACAGGCAGTTTTCTTAAATTAATCTTCATTCCTTGCAGCAGGCTTAAAATATAAGAGTGTTGTGCTTGGAAACTTTATCAGCTTCATCGTAATGGCAAGACAAACAACCTCAATTGTGTGCGCGTTTTTTAAGCTGTGCGCCCACGAAATTTGCAAAGCAAAATTGAAAATATATTTGCACTTACAAAGTGAATAAGGATAAATGAGAAACATTACAAAAGCTCAGTACATGTTGCTAAAACGTCATCATAGATGCAATAACTTCCGAGGAAAGTTTACAAGTTTGGAAACTATCTAGGCCCATTCCGGCTTTGATAGTCGTTCCGGCTAGTTTATGGTCGTTTTAATGGATTTGAATGGTTTGTGGCATGCAAATATTGAAGCGCCTGGCTTCTGTAGCTCCATACATTAATCTATTCCATTATTCTGCTAAGCCTAAATTGCCCGGATAGATTTGAAGTACCACCGTTTATGAAACTTTCCAATTTCCAGTAACGAAGCTCATACCTATTTGCTCGAATCGAGTTTCCAGATTACGTTCATTGAAGTGGTTTCATTCATGAAATATCCAACACTTGACGTTGGTGCATTATTTCATGTTAAATTTATTCAGTGGAGAAGTTAACTAATCATTTGAAATTGCATAATTCATATGTATATATGCAAAGTGACATCAATAAACTGGCCATTATATCAGTATGCAGTTGAGGCTTTTCAGGGCATGAGGAAGTTTCGATATTTCGGAAAAAGAAATCGAGACAGGAAAACTGAAAGCGGTAAATAGCATCCGGACATACAAAATCCCAAGTAGTTTAAAGCATTAGAGCGAAACTCTGTTGCTGTGTGTTTTATCTGAAAGTTTTCGTGACCTACAAGTAAATCATTCCAACCGTGTTTTTCTTCTCATTCAAAGCCCGAAGGAGTTTCTTCAACATTTCATTAGTTTGATTTATTTTCAGCCCACGTGGCTAATCAGCACGCAATATATCGCTTTCGAAATGCAGCAAGGACCAAAGTGCCGTCATGGACAATTTTTTCGGTCAAATCTAAATGAATTGTGAAGGTTAAATATTGAAGAAATCGTTCAAAATAAACGAACTGTATTAAGTGGGATGGAACATATCCGATAAATGCATATTTTGCACTAAAATTACTTCGAGTTGCAATTTTTGCCTGAAAACGTAGGAACTTTACATTATGTACCATTTCACGTAAAATGCTCGCTGCAACGTGAGAGGACTTCGAAGGGAAAATGTGTATTTTTAAATAAATGCTCTTTTGACTCCTCTCATGTAATGTGATAACACTTATTAGAATTGTTTGGCTATTTTTAATATTTATTTGTCCGAATTTGCTATAAATAGAGCTAGTTTTGTTGTTTGAATTGCTATTATAAATAAGTAATGGATTAAAAACCTGACTTTTACCTTTTGGGATGAATTACATAACTACTCCGGTTTGGACAAACCTATTATCAAGGCCTTAGGGTTTTGCCTTTTAATTAATTTCCTTTGCCAATGTTCACAGCTTAAGACTAATCTACAGCAAAGCCAAACAGGATCTAAATATTAGGCCAATTTTCCATCACTTATCCAAACACCGAAACATGTTGGGTAAATGTTTCTAATTGCTACAGCCAGTCTGTATGTTAATCGCGTTAAAATCCGGAATCTTGCAGCAACAGCCACATAATAACTCCTTACTAGGCTAATAAATAGTCATTATCCCTGTTAAATTGCATACATAAATTTAAAATAATAATTTTGAGGCAATTACTGGAATTACGACTCAGTGGAGCTCTCCAGCCAACAGCTAACTCCCTTCGACTCCTTAGAGCGTGTGCTATTTAATGGGCCACAAATGAATTCACGTAAAATAGCTGTTCCAACACCAGTTTCATGTATTTGGTTGCTTTCACATGGTCAAAATGTTGAACGCAAATAGCAAACTTTGAGATTTACAGATGCGATTCAAGATATTCCTTTCGTGCTCACATGGGGTTTGGATAATTACGTTAAATATGCAGCATTTACTGCAAAAGAGCTCTTGAGATAAAACTGTTAATTTAAAATCATCTGAAAGTTGAGGAATAAGTTTCCTGCATTGAAAGAAAGCAACTTGGGTATATGGAAGAGATATTGATATTTGATTGAGTCGAAGCATGTTTTAGCTGGAGCTGTTATAGCATAACTTTGTAAAATGTTAATTATTATATATTTTTTCTTCTCCTTCCTCTTTATATAGGCGCATCGCCTGATTAGTTCCGGTTTCTTTGTAACAATTCTTGCGGGGTTGATAGCCAACTGTCTTGCCACCGTTTTGGTGGTCGTCCTATAGGTCTTCTTCCATGTGGTGTGTTGTATATTTGGATTGATCGGTTTTGGATATGGGAAATTAGGAAAAAGTATTCATTCTGTGCACAAAACTCTCTCAGCATTTCGCCATTGCGGTTAGTAACGTTTTCATTGTATTTTTGTATCACTCCATTCACTTCTTCATTTCCTATTCTAGCGTTTGCTCTCTCCCAGCAGTATTCACTTTTCGTTTTGTGGTATTTTGTCCAACTCCGATTCGAGTTTTTCGTAATATTCAATTGACATTCCTTCTGGTTTACTGATGTCGTATTCTTCTCTTGAGGAGAATAAAAATTTTTATTTTAAAATGTATTTAATTGCCAATAATATCTTTCAATTAGAAAAACAAACAGTCTACAATTTGTATCTGTTGATAATTTTTTTCCAATATTTTCTGCTTTGTAGTAGCGTTATAATCTAACAAACAGATAGCGACAGAATCCGGCAGCAGGAGTATCTCATTTCTACTTTCTGTTTCATAATTGTGTTCTTCTGAGTTCACTGTCATTGGGTCTTACAAGCTGGAACCGCTGAAGTACATCGTCCCATTTTCTTTAATATTTGGGTTCTTCCGTTTAAGAAGTATTCTGCCCATTAATCGTCAACCCAATCACACTAAACACTTAAATGTGGAGAAGAAAATCGTGCTTGTTGCAGCCATAAAGTCAAAATCTCACATATTCGAAACTAGTGTGATTTGGCACAAATTTTCGATCCGCCTTAGTATAATAGACAATTTCAAACATATTTCCATAAATACATTCAGGATACGAAAGCTGGTTTACATATTTATGTTCAATCCCAACCTGGCAACTTTATATGCGTGACATTGCGGCAGATATTTATTGCGGTAAACACGTCGGAAATGTAGTTCCTGATCTGATGTTGGCTCTATTTGAAGAGTCTGTATCATTTATTCAAACATATTGATATTTTCTCTTTTAATCTTTGTGTGCAATCCTTGTGTTTAATTTAGGTCTATTGCAGGCGATAAATTTATGGGCCTTATAACGCACTTGTGAGGATTTATGTATGATTGCGGAACAACAATCTCTACTGGCTAAACCACTGGCTATAAACAACCAAATTAGTTTTTACAATTTACTTCAGAACTGTATATATACAGGGTGATTCAAAAGTGGCGTCATTCCTCTGGGGGTGTTTTGGGAGTACAGGAAAAATAGTAAAAAAAAATAATTCGTATCAAAAACTGAGATATTTGAAAAAACTAGATCAGAATTACGGCAACGATGCTTCGCAAGGTAATAAGCCTAATTAACATTACATAAATACCTGTTGCTTATTAATGATCCAGAACTCGGGTAACCATAACTAAACATTGAAGTCAAAATTATATTTGATTGGGGTTAGGACAACCCTGTAAAGAGTTTCCCCTTTAATTAATATTTTATACTAGTGATGACGTCATTCGCGAGTACTAATTTGCTGGTACAATTTTGTATTTAACTAATGTTTCAATGCAATTCCAGATTTCGGAAAATAAATGATACGAAACAAAATAATTTTCACTAAATAAGAATATTTTTAAATACGGCGCGGCTTAATAATTTGAAAATTCAATTTGATTTCAATAATACCTCCAATAAAAAGTTATAGCTTAATGAATCCAACCTACGGTAAGTGAAGACCCTATAAAAATTGAGTCATTAACCTTTAAAACCGAAAATTATTTCGGTGCTTGGTGGTAAAACGAAAATTTTAGATATAAATCGGTGGTTCTGAAAAGTGAGTTGAGCAGCTTCTTGTATTCGTGTAACTAACTCCTGCTCATTTTGTACCGGTGTTCGATAGACAAGAGATTTAATGTGTTCTCAAAGGAAAAAATCCATAGGAGTCAGGTCAGGAGACCTTGGTGGCCAGTTTACTGGTCCATTTCGGCCTATCCACTTGTCCGTGTGCTCCTGATTCAGCCAAGCTCTTACCGGAGCAGCGAAATGGGCTGGAGCCCCGTCCATTTGGAGCCACACATTTTGAACGGAGGCTAGGGGCAGATTTTCAACAAGATTTTCAAACTCCGAATGAAGAAAAAATAAAAAACTTTTACCATTGAGTCGAGATGGCAAAATTACGGGTCCCAGTAGGTGAATACCCAGAATTCCTGCCCAAATATTCCCACTAAAACGGTTTTGATGATGTTGCGAAATGGAAGCATGTGGGTTGTCGGTGGCATAAACATGAGAATTGCGGGAGTTGAAAAATCCATCTCTACTGAAATTGGCTTCGTCGGTCCATAAAATATGTGATAAAAACTGAGAATTTTGTCGATTTTGCTCTAAAAGCCAATTACAAAAACGCTGCCTTAATGGAAAATTTGAGGGTAAAAGCGCCTGTGTCTTACATTAATGGTAAAGATGAAGCCCTTCCTCGGCAATAATCCTCGGTGTATAGTTGATTGGGAAAGCGTCAGTGGTTGTGCAATGCTCCGTGTACTCCTGGAAGGATCTGCTGCAATGATATCCAATACATGTTCCTCTATGTCTGGAACCCAAGCACCTCTTGGTCGTCCAATATCTGCTTCAATTACACGAGCCAATCGTCCAGTATCTCGGGTAAGTAAGTCACAATTTGACAAATGCTTGTTATCCTTGACAAAAGATATCTACCTGTGACTACCTGATAATGACAAAAAACATCATTGCCGCTTTGACTTTTCATCAAAAAATTGTAGGAGAGTACTTTTTTAATGTCGAAAATTTTCGTAATTTGAAGTAAAGATGGTAATTTCTCTTTTCGAATGCTTAAGTATTCCAATATGCTACCAATTAAACAAGGAACAATTTCAGAATAATGCTTAATAACAAAGTTGAAATTCGATTTTCAACTGTTAATATCTTCAATAAATTTTCGAAAAAAATGTTTTCAATATTTTTCCCGTACTCTCCAAGTGAGCCCCTATTACCCCTTAAATGACGCCACTTTTGAATCACCCTGTACATTTAAAATTGGGTTAACTTCCATTAACGCGAGATGGTTCAAGCTGATGCGTGTATAGAGTTTTATAACAATATTTAGTGCCTTAGAAATCTGGATGCCCAACTGCCTCTAAATAATGAGTGCAGTTAAGGCTTATCCAAACTTGTTGCAATAGAGCCAGTTTGCACTTAACTGAGCAAACTCGAATCTAAGTTCAGATCTCAAATAAATATTTTATTGGTCATTTACGTTCGAGTCCTGCGATTTATCTTCCGACTCAAAGTTCAGTCAAGCGCTAAAAAAATATAAAATGAAGTGGCATTTTCGCAGGTTGAAGTGTTGCTGAATAGGCAGCAAATTAATGCGTGTGTGACAAACACGATTCTTCTTCAAAATCGATAACCACTTGAAGCCAGTAAAAGGTGGCCTTTCGGTTTCGACAAGCAAACTAATCTTGGATTTGGGATTTTCGGGTTTTTTCCTGATTTTCGGTTACTATTAGGGCTTCTTTTAACGCTGAAATAAATTGGCGGTTAGAAGTTTTCTTGTGTCTATTCGTATTACGAGGTAACTGATGGGTAGCAGATGTAGCAGTTTGCTAGAGCGTTTACAAATTGTACATGGGGAAGATTGAAAGTTAGTGCCTGCCTCATTTCCCGTGGATGCGTTTGAATTTTCATCGTCTCGTCTTTGCTTCTTCAAGATTCGTTTCTTAAACTTTCAGTGTCTAATTAGCTCTCACTTTTTCGCACCATTTAAATATGTACTTTCCTCTTGATATTTTGAGAATGTTCCCAATCTTGTCCCGTAACGCTTCGCTCATCTTACACTCATAACCGATCAATATTATTGGAGCCCAGGCTAGCTGAATAAAATGCAGTCTTATCTCAAGCCTTGGGATTGAATTTCCATAAACTGAGTCGCCCATAAAATATTAAATCTACAACATCGTAATCTTCGGATAAAAGTAGAGAAAAGTAACTTAACTAAAGGTGAAAGGGTAGTTACGTGTGTGGAAACCAAAAGTTACTAAACTCGGCTGTAGCTGTTTGAAAATTCCGGGCAGATTGAAACTATTTCACTAGTGCGTGGAATAGAAATGCCTTGGAAGTTGGGTAAATTATTGGAAAAACTCGTTCGTACAGTAGTTTGCGCAATGATATCTGCCAAAGCAGTAATCAGCTTTTTAAGAAGAAAATTCATGATTGCTTTTTCAGATGGGAGTCAGGCCAAAATTCGAAGACTTTAATGCTTTTGTCTAGACCAGTAACTATATGTTTTTTTAAGCTGAAAATGGGAGTTTGGCATTCACATTATCCATGTGGAGGCTGTCGCTAACCGTTTAATGCCTAAACTAATATATCTACCTGAACTTTCGAATTTTACCCTTGGCTGGAAAATGTGGACAAAAAGTGACCCGTTCTTGAGCATAATATAACACGGTATTAAATTTGCTGTTAAACTCACCTCTCGCATGGTTTATCTCTTAAACAAAATCTCAACTGAATCAATATTGTTATCTTAGGCAAGTTTAAATTTCAGTTTCGTATTAGTTCTAGTACCAATTTATAATATTTTTCCTCATCTATAGAGCTATAAATTAGAGCGTAGAATATTGTTAAAAAGCCAAACTTTCCAAGTGTAATTTATACGACTTCCCCAGGCACAGACAATAAAGCTTTATTTCTGATTTCGTATTGGGAAAAGTTGCCGAAAATGACTTTCCATAAAAAAAATATTATGGATACTTTGGTTTTGCGGAGCAGTGGAGCTGCGGAGCAGTAAAGTAAAATTAATTGAAAGTTTTTTTACTACACTGCGTGCTTTTGCAAAGAAAATCATCCAAACTGCTTGAAACGAAAAACACATTTCTGGGTCATTTTTGTAAGTTTATTTCAAAAATTGATGAAAAATTGGTTTCCATCTTTTGCCCCCTAAAACGAATCAAATTAAAATCGCATGCAGGCTCACATTGAAATTAAATTATACTTGAAACCAACTCTAACTCAATTTCCTCCTGGATGAACCTGGATTATTATTATACATTAATTTTGTGAAAGAGATCTTCTAAATATTTTCCATATAATCGGCAAAATCACCGTGAAAGAGTGTTTACGTTTTATTACTCTCCTCGACTGGAATCTTGACGCCCATTTCCGTTATTCGATATTTTACAAAATAAAATTGACCGAGCATTTTCAAACAATATTTTCGTTGGACAAATAACAAAGTTGACTTAGGAAAGAGGAGCTATTAAATGAAAGTGTTTTTCTTGGAGAAACTGCCGACGGCAGGAAATTTTGAAGCAGGAGCAAAGAATTAGGAGATAAAATCTTAACAGCATATTTGACCTGGAACACAGGAAAGAGTGATAGTAGGAAAAGGTGTTTTTTTTAACACAAATTCGGGATATTTATTAGCTTTTAACCGAGAAATTCAATAAACGTTGTTTCCAGGGCTAATTCAAAAAAACTTTGCTCATATGTTAGCCAAACTATCCCATCGAAAAGTTATTTTATGTGGAAAAGTCTTGAAATCTCCCCGAAGAAGTTACAGAAGAACTACAATTTTTCAAAGAGAATGATGCCCTTATTATATCTTAGAATGGAACTATTTTGTTATCGCCGGATAAGTCAGCAAATAAATGCTGAAAGTTAGATGACAAGAACAAACAGTTTTCATTAAATTGACGTTGTTCGGAACCAGAGTAAACTTGTAAAAACCACACTTTCGACAAGTTGAATTAAATTTCTTTGGAGTTCATAAATCTTTGTTTATCCTTGATTGACGCTGGCCAAAGATGATCAAAGGCCCATGGATGTTTGATAAAACCGATGGATTGACAAAGTAAAAGATTAAAGCAGCAATTAGCTGTAAATATCCTAAGGCTTCAATTTGGAATTGATTCCTGGTAATATTTTTTTCAGTCTGGGTAACACAGTTTTGTACAGGCTCTGATCTTGTTAAGAAGCGTTTGAGGATAAAGTCGAATTTTACCAAATTGTTTTAACATTTAAATTAGAATTGCTGCTGAGTTACTCAGAACTTATCATTCAGAGCTACGTTCAGCTCCCTTTTTTAATGCAAAATGTCTGAGAATTGGCTAAAGAAAAAGTGAAGATTTTTAGGGCTGTGCTTCGTTGATTAAAAAGATAAAACTACTTGCGTTTTTTCGTGGTTTATTCTGTTTTTGTTTCAGTACTGTTGAACCTGCTTTCAAAGGCCCAAAGTTTTCTATTTATTCAGTTTTTTGAAATTTCGATATGGACTCTTAATTGATTTTGGTCTTAGGTGAAAATTGTTGACAGTCACAAAAAATAAAGTTTTCAGGGTAAATCTGCTCGTAGTTCCAGCGTCTTAACGAACTCCCAGCATCCGAAATCCGTGTTCGAAAGTCAGCAATTGTCGATTTCTTTAGCTTTTTTGGATACTTTAAAACTGGCTCTTGATTGTTTCGAGGTTCGAGGTGAAAAATGTGAATTGTTTCGAGAAATTAACCTTTCAGGAAAACTCGAGTTGAAGCTTCCTAGTTATATGAAACTTTCGCCCTTTGAAAACTGTATTTAAAGTTCAAAATCTCTGATTTCGTCAGTTTTTTTTAATTTCAAAGAGGGCAGTTGAGTTGTGCACGTTCTGTGATAAAAAGTGTAGATGGTTTCGAAAAACGAAATACATTTTTGATTACTTCCCGTATCAGAGGCCTGCTTTTGAAAGCCGAAAGTCGTCGACTTTTTGGGTTTTTTGAAAATTCGATATTGAACGAAATTATTTGAACTTGTTTTGGAGTGCAGAGTGTGGACGGGTTTCTCCCGCGAAACTTCCAGCATCTTAAACCTCCATTCAAAGTTATAAGTCTTGGTTTTCTACCCTTTTTTGAAATTTTTAAATGGACTGTTAAATAGGCTTGTTTTGTGCTAAAGCCTGGTTTGATAAACAACATTTTCTTGTTAAATACCGCAGTTCCATCGCCTTTAAGAACTTACAGCATTAGTAATACCTGTTTGAAAGCCCAATATCTTCAATTTTTCCAGATATTTGAAATTTGGACATCGGCTCTAAATTGAGCTCGTTTAGTACAGAGCGTAGAGGATTTGAAAAAACTAACCTTCCGTGGTAAATCCGGCTCTAAATTCACGGTTTAAAAGAAGTGAAAGCCTTTGAAATTTCTAAATCTCCAGCTAATTGGGTTCGTTTTAATCCTAAGAGTGGAGAAGGTTTCGCAAACCAAACTTTTTGGGTTAAATTCGGCCGTAGTTCCAGCACCTTTGCGAGTATAAACTTCAAGCATCGGAGGCCGGCGTTCGAAATTCCAAGATCTTTGCTCCAGTGTTTTAAAATTTTCAAATCGGCTCTTCATTGGCCTCGTTTTTGGGGGTGAATAATGTGGAGGGTTAAAAAAAAACGATTTTTCCGAAGTTAATATAGTTGAGGATTTCGTATTTGTCGCAAATGAAATTTGCATTCAAAAAGTGGAAAACTCCGATTTTTGCCGTTTACTTCCATTTCAAAATCAGGAGTTAATTGGGCTCGTTGCATGGTAAAAAATGTAGGGTTTCAAAACATGATCCTGCATGTTTTCCAATATTTGAGATACAGCAAATTTACTTATTTTATTTTTGTAATAAAGAAAAGCTTACCAATTTCATTTCCTATTTATCAGATGGCTCTAAATGGCTCTAAGCTATTTGCTACTCCAAATTAATTTTGGTTTGGCTTACCATACTGGGAGCTATTATTAATGCATCAAAATGTTAGGTATCAACGTGACGCAAGAATACATTCGATAGAAAGAACGGTTAAATTCTATTTATAGGTAATGTAATAGAAGTCCCAATCAATAAAATTTGTAATGTCAACTTGAATTCTATGCAGCTATTTAAATTATTAAATGACAAATACTATTTTAAGCTTTCTAGAATCTCTGCGGTCAATTTTTCAGTACGATATTTTAAGGACCCTTTCGAATCCCTTTAATTTTAGTGGTTTATTGTTTTTCTCTGGGTTTTAATTAAAATGTTTCAACATAACTATTGCATTTTCAGATTTACGTGGGAAGCCAGGTGGAAGTCCACTAATTTCTTTCCTTTGTGCCATTTTCCAAGTAGTACTTTTACGGAAAACCCTCAAGCAAACGAAGCTTGTTAATCTGGCTTTACAAGAAACAGAGGAGTTGATACGACTTTTTCATTATCTAATATTAGAAAAACTCCTTTCCATTGCTTTGCATGCATTTTACGAATCCGATGTCTTCCGCAAACTAATGTGGATGGACCCTGTCTTTTATCACATTTGCATAGATATGAGTCCGGTTTTGAAAACCCTTTTCGGATTTAAATCCGATCCGCCTTCCTGCTTCAATTTATTTGCTAATTTAATTACAAAAGTTAATAGCACAAATGTTATATTCTTTGAATCTTTCGGCTTCAGCCGAGTCTCCGGACGCATAAAGCTGAGTTATGAGTGTATTTTACTTCCATTAGAAGTGAAATATCGACAATAAGTGAATTTTATTAAAACCCTTATTTTCTTTTTGCATTGCGGATAGCCCGAATGTGTTTTCATCAACTAACAGAGCGAAATATATCAGAACTAGAACCGATTTATTTAACTCTATAGAGAGTTACTACTGCTGCCCACTAGCAACTAAGAACTCCATTTATACTGACTTAGTGGTAATTAATATTTATTCAAGAAACAGCTTTGCTAGTTCTATTGCTGCATTTTTGCCCAAGTTAAGAGTGATGATTTATTCATCTGTTGCAGTTTATGAGCCTTTTGGGCTGGCAAATTATTTAAAATTGTGTCCTTAAAGAATGAGGTGTTTCGGAAGACACTTGAAAAGCTCATTTCACATTGAGCATTTTGGGAGATTGGAAACCATTTAAATAATCTGAAATGCTTTTGGCAGCACAATAGAGCTTCCTTTAAAAGGAGGCGCAATTTAATTCGTCGGTAGACCTTTGCACTGATTTGAGTCAAAGCAATTATTTAAATTTTCTTCAATAAAACGTCTTAAAAGGTTCGCCTTAATTCTGTTCAGAACATTTAGCAAGGCCGTTGCGGAATAATGTTATCCGACTATTTCCTCCATTATTCCGGTTGACTGACAAATTATAATTTCGGTGACATAGGGACGACAATAGCCTGAATTCCACCAAGATTCATCGATTAATCGGCTTCGTGTTAGCTAAATCCCTATTAGAGACTTAATGTAAATAATAATCCTCGAATGGCGAACAATGGCAAGATTTGTCCGAATAAATCGGTATTAGTTTTTGTTGCATATTAAAAAAATGTTTTAAGAAAATTGCGCTTTTTTTCGTATTGTGAACGTGATGAGGAAAAATGTACGTGAAAAGCGGTTCTCGAACGCGTTGAAAACTAATTTTAGATCAGTGCGATGAATTCATCCTTCCAGCAGCTTTCCTATAAAGGATCAGAAGCTATAGGGTGGCATTTGAAAAAACATATATTTTGAGGGCTCTTACGACCTCAACTACCTGTAAATGGCTTTTTTTGGTGCCTGCAAAATGTAGGTTAGTACTTTAAAACACCGTGAGTTTTTGAAAAATTATTCATCTATCCACAATCGAATTTTTTCCAGGGGAATACTCTTCCTTGTGTTAATTACTTATGATTTCAACATTATTAGCATGTAAATTGTTTCGTTTTTCGGACTTTTATTTAATTTAGTCTTAGTTGCAAAAATTAAAATTCAATTTGTACGCTTCTTTTTCCGAATTCTCAGGAATTTTTTAATTCAAATTTCATCTCTTTTCTTTAAATATTTTTAGTCTTATTAGCATATTTCTGCAGTTCTCAAGTAAAGAGATGTAATTACTTCAAGAGCACTTTTGTATATTGACAAGAAACGTTTTTTTAACTATTTTGTTAATACTGTATAATATAAAGTGAAAATTTCGGTTAATATTTGCCAAATTTATTAAACAAGGGTAGAAAGTCCGATAGGACGATGAAGATCCGACTACGGAAGAAGGTCGATAGCCTTTTTTAGAAATAAAAATGTTTACTACTACTACTATTTCCCAAAAAGCACAAAGTTTTTAATTTTTTGTTGACGGTTAGCCCATTTTCAAAAACCAACAAATCACTATTTTTATTGCTTAATTACTTATTGCATCCAACTTATTTTCGATTTTGATCATTTTGAATCTTAAAAAGACAGTTAAAATTTTTTGTTTTATTCCTGGGAGTAAAAAAAGCACCATTTTCTAACGATGAACTGCAGAAAAATAGTCGATTTTAAATATGTGCGAAGAGCTTTTGTACTTAAAGAGCTGAATTTTTACAACCTGTTTTCTTGCTGGGAGATAATCTTAATGTAATTTTTCAGCTGTTTCCAGTTGATTCTGAAAGCGCTAAAATATAAAAACGCGTTTGGTAATAACAAGAATGGTAATAAAAGAAAATAACAAGAATAAAATTAATGTTCATTTTGGATTCGACAAAGTGGCACGAATGATCGAAAAACCATGTCTAACAAGATATATACAAATAACACAGTTCAAATTAAAGATGAATGACAAAAAATGTATTTTTTGCAAAAAGGGCAATTTTTGAAAAGCGCTTAAAATCCTCAGCATATTTTAAAAGCTGTTTGAACTAAATTTTGTATTTTCATTATGATAAAACATATTATAATTTCCAAAGCCCAGAAACATCAATGATTCACTTCAAAAAGTGTAGTTTCCAACTCAAATCTAAATAAAATTGATGTGAAATCACACAAAAAGCTGAACTAAACCTCATTAGCCCTCTAAGACGCTAATCTTCTTGTAACTTCCCCAAGCCAGGGTGTGAAATGTTTAGTTAATACAGCGATCAGTCTTATCAAGGAAACAAGCTTTTATAAAGCTGACAAGTTAAGCTTGTGTTTATAAGAAGTGGCCATTAAACTAATAACTTTTAGCATTTTAAATGGTATTGAGCTTATCGTGTTCTAAGTAGATTTAAACTGATTTTGCTTAAATTGATTGATCGGTTAATGTTTCTATTGTATGTGCTTGTTTAAAATGAAACTTTAATGGCCACTGTTAGTACATGCAAGTGGTTTTATTTGATTTTTATAAGAAACCGTTTGATAGCCCTATCAATTACATGTAGAACACTAAAATACAAGGCTGCTTGCAAGGCTTTCAACTAGCAGCTTTTTCTTTTGTGGATAAGGAATTTGTACAAATTACACTGGAAACGATGTGCTTTGCGTGCTTTCTTAGAAAAACACAATGGAATGAAACGTAATTTGTTTACCCATGTTACATTCATTTCAATTTCATTATTTAATAGGTATGTACAATACCTTTTTATTTCCCAGTATTTCAAAATTTCATTTGATTATTCTTATGGAAAACTGTGCACAATTTTTAGCTTTTATACGTTGTTGTCGAACAGCTAGAGCTAATGAAAATCAAACAGCAATAGAGCATAAAATTGGGCATTGAAAAATGTCGTTTGAAGTCCGCATTTACTTCCAGCTTTGATGCAATTCAGGAACATAAGTAGTAGTTTGCCTATGAAATCATTAATCACCACTTGAAGTCCCTTTTACTCAAAAACGTTTTAATTTAAATTACCTCAATAATTCAAGGATTAAAAAGCTTGTCTGTCTATTCATTAATGCCGAAAATATCGTTTCATTGAATATTATTAATTACTATAGTAGAATTGCGCAAATGAGCTTACCTAATTATGCAACCCAGTACCTATTTTCTGTTAAATTTAACACATCGGCGCCAAAATTGAATCTATAATCTATTCATCAATAGCTATGGATTTTGAGCAATTTCTTTGAATATTGTCAGATAATTTTATATTTAGCTGGTAATTTTTAATTGGACGATTGAAATTCCTAAAATGAGTTTGCAAATTTAACGCCTCTTTTCCTGCAAAACCTTCGAAGAAGCCAACTTGCAAAGGCAATTTTTTGAAAACAGGTTCAATAGTCTAAAATTGGTTGGAGCTGCTATTGCTAGCAGCTGAAGGAAGAAACATAAATCTATAGCTATGAATGATCCATTGGACCTTCCATTGCACTCCATAATAAGGGCATGTATTTTGCCATCGAAATATGTTTTTTTGTTAATAATACCAGCAATTTTTCTGTTTTATTTCCATAAAAATGGTCCCAGATCACAAATCCGGGATTTTTATCAGGTCTTATCATTGGTGGCTGCGGATGGGCGCCTGCATCGTTGCACCTCCAGTTTAACTATGGAGGCGTCGTGGCCGTCCCGACGAAAAGCGTCAGTAGGTTGCTAATGCTCATACGTTTCGCTTCGAAACGATGCTTCTTCGCCAAGGCACATTAGCGCGAAACCGCGCGCGTTTCGCGCCTTCCAAAGTCCCAAATTTGAATGTTTGACTCAAAATTTTGATTTGTGACCAGGACTTTTGTGCAATAAAACTAGACTTTTTTGTTGGATACATTTTCTGAAAAGGTAACTGATGTCAATGTAAAATAAATTTGCTTCATACAAAAACAATTTGATGGTTTAGTCCAGTCATGCCCCGTATGGGTAGAATTTATATAGGAAACCGCCAGGTAAAATCCAATTTGCAATCAAAAACATCGTATGTTAATTTAAGCGTTTGGAAATATAAGGGCATAATATAATCAGCGTAACTGCCAAGCTCATGTTCAATATTTGTGCCTCAAATTAATTTGTTACATTTAATTGCAATTAAAATTAAGCTGGCTCTGTCATTTAGAAATTATCTTAATTAATACTCGCTACGATTTGGTTTTAAATAATTCCATTTTGAAACCAAATCAAACTCAATATTAATAAGTAATTAACTAAAATCCCAGTGTTCTTAACAATTAGTTTTCATATATTTTAAAAGCTTAACTATTTCACTTTTTCAACGAAATTTCAATTCACTAAAATGTTTCATTTGAAATATATTTTCGCAAGATTTTAGAAGTAGAGCACGAATAATGGTGTACTTCAAGGATAAATCAGCATTGCAGCACCATTTAATAGTTTTACACGATTTTTCACATCTAAAACTTTTTACAGGGAAATTTGCATTCTTTTTTTTGCTTGCTGGAATGAACTCTCTTTTTTTAGTTCAGTCAAAAATCCTTCTTAGACATTTTTGTGCTCTAAGTAAAAACTTGTCGCTTCATAGTTTTTGCGCAAAAAATTATGTCTGTTTTCCTGCCAATTAACAATTTTAGACAACAATTAATTTTGTACATTAACAAGTTTTTTCGTCCGATTTCTGAGAAACGAATTTGAACAAAACTATTCCAAAGGACGAGTTATGAATTATAAAAGGCTTCAAAATTAATTTGTTTTAAAAGAACAATTTCGCTTACCACAAGAATTGCAGTTAATGCCTGAAATTGTTGGATCGCAAGGAGGCAGAAATATTTTTTTGCTCGAAAACCATGATTGCTACAGATTTTTACATAGCGCACAAAAAGGTAAAAGAATAATTAGTGCATCAACTCAAAAGAAAATCGGTTGAATCCAGATGCCAAGTAAAGAGGTCTGCTGGTTTTTGTGCCAAGTCACTCAAGAATTCCCCACTTTCTCATCAAAATATTATTCTAACATAAGAACAAATCAAGGCGAGTTTCATTAAAATCCATGGTTCTGTTCTCTCGATTTAAAAAAAAACATAATTTTTTTAGGCACCGGACACTTTCTTAATAAAAGTCGCGTCAGATCGTCTTCTTTTGAACCAAAGAATGTCATAGTGTACTTTTAATCATGTGTTTACGGGACACCCTGTTTATATTATTATGTATTATTAAACAGGGTGTCCCGGAATGTGTGGGCATGCTCTCGGATTTGTACAGGGGACGTTAAAAAAACATAACAAGTTTCTATAAAAAAAATTCCAGACCGAAGAGTACCGGATAGAAAAACTTTTGAAAGAGTGAATCGTCGTTTAAGGGAGACGGGTAATAAAAAATTTCTGTACTTGCATTATCGTACTTTTTGAGTAGGTGAAAAAACACATTCCATAAATAATTTTAGGAACGTTTGCCAAAGCCAAACATAATTGTGGATACCAAGTGAATCGCAATGCGGTTGCTGAAGAAGATTTTTAAATGCGATAGAAGCAGATCCTTTAATAAGTGCCCGGAAATTAAGTGCGCGGTTTCATTGTCCAAAATCTCCAGTTTTGAGGATCGTCACGAAACATTGCATCCTTATCACCTACAAAAGGTTCATGCACTTCTTCCCGAAGACCTTCCACCAGGATGGAATTTTCAAACTGGCTTTTACGTATGCAAAGAAATAATGCAAACTTTGTCGGTTCAGTTATGTTTACGGACGAAGCTGGATTTTCTAAGCTTGGAGTAATATACTCCCATAACTTGCATTTATGGGCAGAAGAAAATCCGCATGCTTTTATTGTGACTCACCATCAACACCAGTTTCAACCCATTAATGTATGGCCTGGAATCATCGGACAACATTTACTAGGATCATACATATTGCCTAACAGGTTGACCGAGGCACTTTATTTGGAATTTCTCCAAAACAACTAGCCAAAATTTTCAGAAGACTTACCTTTGGCAATGCGACAGGCGATGTGGTTCATGCATGATGGGGCACCACCCCATTTCTGACCCGTGGCTTGGCTTGGCCTCCTCGGTCGCCAGATTTTAGCCCTTTAGATTTTTTTTGGGGATATTCAAAAACTTTAATGTATGCCAATCCTGTCGACACTAGGGAAAACTTATTAGAAAGTATTAATTTTCATTGCGGCCAAATAAGAACCAATGTTCAAGCATTGTGGAGAACGCAACAAGCGACAGTTCTTCGAGCTAAGGAGTGCATAAGATTGGAAGGAGCTCATGTTGAACCTACATACAAAATTGTTCAGTAAATCCGTTTTTAATAAAAATATTTTTTCCTCGAAAACCGTTCTGTTTATCGAAATGAATCAAGAGTGTCTTTTTTTTTAGTTTAAGCTACTTAAATTCACTATTTTCGTGTGTTCATTGTAAAGGGTAAATAAAATTAACTATTATTGTGGAGCCTAGTCCATCCCTGGCAAACTGAAATGATAAAAATGTTTTCATGGGTCCTTTTTAAGAGCAATGAAGAACTGTTGATTGTATAAAAAAACAATTAAATTGCATGTATCTCCCTCTGAGAATTTTTTTATAGAAACTTGATATGTTTTTCTAACGTCCCCTGTACAAATCCGAGAGCATGCCCATGTATTCCGAGTCATCTTGAATATTTTAACAAGTATGTTTCACCACCATTTCTTGAAGTTCAAATGCGAATTCAATAGAATGCAACAAACCACTTTGAATCCCGTTAACTCTCAAACATAAATAGTATTTGACAATAAATTTTGGGTACCAAATATAATTTCGACAAGTTTGCAGGAAATGAGAGATATATTTGCGATAGCAGGAAACTGATGTGTCCAAAAACTTTCAAAGCGTGTGCGGGTAAACAAGTCAATTAATAAAGAGCAATTTTTCCATTTCGTACATAACAGCATTCAATAAATTCGACTAACTGGACAAAAGTAATAAATGTTCATTCAAACCCAATATATCATGGTTCAAAAAGAGCTTCCAAGCAGAACAAATACGTTTTAATAGCAAATGCCATTTGTTAATATGATGCATTTTTGCTTACTTTTATTGCACTAATTGAAACAATTTCGCAATCAATAAAATTAGTTATTGAAACGTTTGTGGTGATCTTCCTGAAGAACTGTCGCAGTCCTCGCACGCCCAATATTTCCCAAGTTACTTTTGTTTGGTTACGCACAAGAAAACAATTTAATCAGGACTAAGCCACATTATGGACAAGCTTATTACTAAACTATACAAAGTATAAACCATAAGCACCATATCGCAGGTTTAACTGAAAAGAGAACTTTATACTTTTTTAATGGTTTTTGCGGCACAGTGACATCATTTTCCTGTATAAAAAATCAGCTTTATGGCGCAGAGTATTGGGTTTTGAGGGAAAATATGAATTAAATTGCAGGAATTTTGTTATCATCTGAGCTACCGCTCGCAAGGCCGAGAGCAGTAGTGTGGATAATTCTGGTGTTTATGCAACATAATATATTTGGCATTTTAGTATTTTACCCAAATTGTTAATTTAATTTTCAACACATTTTCACTTTAATGTCTGTACTCTTGCCTTTTAAAATCTATTTTTGAAGTTTTTCCATCAGCATTATTACTAGAAAATGTTCCTGCTAAGACATCAGAAATACAGCATTTATCTCTAGTAAAATAAGTAGAATACAAGGAATATATTTTTGTCCAACAAAGATGATACATTTACACTGAATTTCCTTAACAATGCAATGCAAATGCAGACAAATGCATGGCTAAATAATGCATGTTTCATCTACAAAAGCCATAAAGCCACGTGCGAATTTCATTGAATAGTTGGGTTGTAAAGAGGTAATTGAATTTTTGTCAGCCTGAGCGATAAGCGAATCAGTTAATCAGTATTTGCTTGTGCAGATATGTAGGCAAATTAAAAATACTTTCTGATTCAGAACATGCTCACCTTTAGGATAATTACTTTAATGGGCATGCAAACAGAACCCATAAACCACTATAATAAGTTTTAGCCAAATAAGCATGAACAGACGAAATAGGTAGCAAGTAGTACGTGTGCAGGACTAATCAACATACGTTTCGTTCAGTTAGTGTGTAGACAATCTGCCACATGGCTTATCAGTGCAATAAAACTAATTTTCATAATTATGAATACCGTGAATACTCACACTTATTAATAGACAACTTATTTCAAACTTTCATTGTCTTGAAAAATATGTTTAGTGATCTTTCGTTTTTGAAACGAAGTTTTTATCTAAATATAGACTGAAAGCTCTAAAGCCGCTCTATTATACACCCAATTGATGCTGTTATCCGAACTTGAAGAAGCAAATGGAAACCGTGCGGATCTAATATGGCTAATTGCTTTACAAATAAAGCTAAACAATAGAGTTCTGAGTTAATCAGTGTTTTTGCTAACTTTCATGTTTGAAATTTCAAAGTTTTTAGTTCCAAATTTGCAGGTTTATAGGCGTGTTCTTCCTTCCCTCAAGGGCTTATGTCTCAACTAAATTAAGAACATCACATCAATTTCATTGTGCACGGTTAACTGTTGCGCTCATGGTTCACAAACATGTCACGTTCAATTAGTATCCGATTGTGATAATTATGAAAGCACAATTTAAATAACTGGGCAATTAGGATTATTAAATGTACTGTAAACGGTATCAGATTTCGTTGCGATTTAGGTCTTGCAATTTGTTTTGCATTTAATTTGCATTATGGATAATTTGTGCTACGATTCGACGCCAACACTTTAATTGTTGTGGAAGGACAATCTGAGTCTAACGATAAAGGCAACGTTATTGGATTTCATTGGTTCGTGCATAAACAACAACAACAAATCCAGAAAACTGTAAAAGACAAACTAGAGCCCCTAGAATTTTAGATTTTTTTTTATTTGACCTCAAGAAATTACAATCTATCGAAGATAAAATGTAATTTTTGTTTTACTGAAAATAAGGTGTAGGAGAGGGTCCAGTGACCCCTTACGGCTTTATTGAATTTCGATTTATCATGAGGAGATCTTGTTATTCTTCATTGCGCTCTTAATGTTCGGTTTTCCACAATTTTTTGTTTGATGTGACTAAAACTCATCGACGGAAAGAAAACTAAGCAAAGGGACTTCCAGGAGTACAAGGATCTAATGAGGAAAATAAAGAAAGACAAGAAAGGATGTAAGAAAATATAAGACGAAACAAGTTAACAACAGCATTGAGGAGAACAGAGGTATGAAGATATTGAAATCCAAAATGTCTCAAGGAAGAACTGAAAGAATAAAATTGAGGGAGCTATCAGGAGGTCTAGTCGCAAGAAAGGAGGAAATAGTGGAAGCAGTACACTAAAGAGAGCATATACTATACTCAGAGCATTGGGCAATCATGCACTCCTCAGATAATGCCAGAATATACTCAAGATACAAAGAACTTCTTGAGTATATACATAAAACATCAGAAATGACAGTTAAACTAGAAGACTTGAAAACAGAACACATAAAAGTAGAAAGGGAGTAAAACAAGGAGACACTATCGCGCCTAAGCTATTTACATGGGCGCTTGAGGATGTATTCAAGGGGTTAGACTGGGAAGGAGAAGGAATTAAAGTCGATGGCGAATACCTGCACCATCTACGCTTTTCAGACGACGTGATAATAATAAGTGGAGACCCATATAAATTAAAGGCAACAGGGCATTGAACAATACATCAGGCCACTCAAAAAATAGGTCTCGGAATAAACATCACAAAAACAAACATCCTCAGCACACAAAATATGCAACCATCAATTGATTAACAAGAGATCGAAAGGGTTGACGAATATATATATACTTAGGACACAAAATTAGAATTGATAAAGTAAAAATAAGCGGAAATACCGCGAAGAATAGGTGAAAGCTTGGCCGCACTCAGAAAACTAATTTTTATACTTAAGAACAAGGACGTCCCTATAAGCCTAAAAATGAAAGCGTATGATAGTTGCATACATCCAGGAAACACGCACGGATTGGACACAATGAGCCTCACAACGATATTGTACAGCACCTACAATGTACTCAACGCGCTATGGACAGGCAAATACTGGGTGTCCGTTTAACAGACCACATAAGAAATGAAGAGGTTAGAAGAAGAATGAGCGGGGCACATGGTCAGGATGGACAGCAGTAGATGGAAGCTTAGGGTCTTAAAATGCAGATCCTGGGAAAACAGACGATGAGTTGCAAGACCAATGAAAAGATGGACCGACGATATTAAGGCCACACCATGAAGAAATTGGATACAAAGAGCGCGAGATAGACAGATCTGGAAACGACTTGAAAAGACCTATCTCCAGCAGTAGAGAGATTAGGGTTCATAAAGAAGAAGTGCATAAAAATAAAAGGTTAAGGTTCTGTATTTGGTGATAGGAAAATGTCCCAATCCTATGAAACTGCTTCATTAATTATTCATTGTAAAAACCTGTAACCAACTTGCAAATCATGTAAACCTGACTCTTATCTCATCTTTGTGGAACGCTGAGGTTAAACCACCGAAGTCAGCTGCTTATCTGGTAGTCTGAATTTAAAGTTTTAATTGTATACCCTTGAGGTTCGTGCAGTAATTGGAATTAGAAAGTTTTGACTGGGAATTTTAGGGACTTTGCTCGATTTTTCAAAATTAGCTTCGAACATTTTGGCCAGAGAAAGATTTTATTCATTTCCTGTCAATTATTGAAGAATAAAGCGTGAAGTAAGAACGAAAGAAAAAAATTATAAAGTCTGTGTATGGAAACTTTTTTGAGTACTGTCTTCACTTCAAAAATAGCTAAGTTCTTTTGTGCCCGATTTACAGAGAAAAATTGCATTTTAAACTAATGAACATTTTACAGTTTCTTATTAGGGCAGCAATACAGTTTTCAGTGCAATGTATGGGCTGTTTTATGACTCATCAATATTTCAGGAATTTTCAAGCCAGCTAATTTGCAGCGTTATGTAAAGTCCGTTAGTGCGTTATGCGGGTAAATATCTTTTTAATGGGCGAGAACTGGAATAAAACGCCTCAAAAACAACCAATTATTATGCCATTGGGGTTCTGCTGGCCTTTACCTTGACTCTTATTTTTCGAAGCTTTTTTCACTGGTTACATTGTGAGGTTTGAATGCTTTGAATTGCCCAGCATTAATAGGGTACATGCATTTGCTTTCTCAAGCTTTTCTTATTCTTGGAGAAGGATTTTCGCGTATTATTGTGTTCAGGTTGAAATGTGCTTTTCAGATTGCTAAGTGCTTTACTGCAATGGATAAATCCCATTATAAATATATTATGAACAATTGCAAACTAGCAAAGTATTCATTATCTTGAGGTCGATTTTGCGATGAATTATTTCCCTAGTCAAAGCTTTTTACAAAATCCATTTTTTTGTTACTAACTGACATTGAAGCGGCCGTTTTCAATTATTCACTTAATTACTACTTTTTCCTGTTTAATAGCCAGTATAATTGCTGCCACTTAGTGCAACTGATTGTCTAATTTTACTTCTTGGTAATCCTGGATAAATTTTCCTGTAATCATGAGCGGCGGCCGACTAGCAGTTAATTTATTTGCATGCAAAACGTCGGTTTTGACCAGACCACGAGTGATCAGTTGCACAAGTAATTTTTCGGCAAAAGCATCTTGCAGAAAAAGCCAATTTTGTGTCTTGAAAGTGGTTTTTATCCCCCTACTACTACAAAGGAAAAATTCCAAATTCGCCCTGAAAGGTTCTCTAGTTTCGGAAAGTTAATAAGTCATGGAATCAGAAAGTGGATTTTATTAAGGTGTAGTAAATCCAATTCTTCGCCACGGTCTTTCAGGAAATCCGCCCCAGAGCCTGACAATTTTTTGACTTTAAATAAAAGTCCCTCTTGCCAAGATTCGCTGATCTCCTTAAACACTCATGAATAATTTGCCATATTTTGTTTCGCTAAAAATGACCTGCAGCAACATACAGGACGTAGCGCCTGCGACGCTCACCGATTTAAAACGGAATTTATTTTATCTGTGCTGAAAACAACGTTTATTTGCTGTTTGGGTTCAGATTCGTAATGTTAATCTCTCGATTTCCTAAATTGTTTCAATACGTGGGTTGCACGTCCGTCCCCAAAACTGAAGCCGAAACCATAAAATTTGCATAATTGCTCCATAAAAATGGCCGATTGCTTCTTCTGTCTAACAGTATCTGGTTTATGTTATGTTACGAAAGTTGCCTTAACATTTAAATAGTTGTAAATTGTGGCCAGTGGTGCTGCCAAGAACCCAAATCCATCAATTTTAGAAATTTTTGGCGTCTGCTCCATGTAAGCACATATTTGATGATTTAAATTTGAATGAAAATTAATTTTTATTTGCACTAGTTTTCTATTCTTGTTAGCTGAACAATTGGCGTGTATCGGCATACGTTTTGCACCAAACATTGGCTGTTTTTCTTTTGAATAGGCATTAAATCGGTCAAGCAAAACCCAAATGCTTACTAGTTTTCTTGAAATAAATGAATCAGCATTTATTTTGATGCATCTTGACTGTCGCAACTTTATTTTTAATCACTAATTGGAATTTGCGTTGGGTTATGATTTATGTAGCTTAAAATTGAAACGTGACCAGATAATTATAAATCAACCAGCCACCCATGCTTTGCTGTCTTAGTTCTTTTGCATTGATACATACGTTGCTTTAACTGTGAATTATTTTTTTAAGTAACAACGTCAGTATAATTTAATTTCTGGTGGGTGTCTTCAGGTGTTTTAGGCGTTTAATTCTTATATATTGATTAACTGACGGAATTTAAATCCGCAAACTAGAAAAGCTGGAACCCTTCCGTGTCAAATCCTTGGCACTGGCTGTGATGATCTGGAAGCGAAATGCAATTTCCAATTTTCTTCTTCTTTTAATTCGCCGATTTCTTTTCCTAATTTGCAAGTGCTCCAACAACTTTCTGGAACTCCCAAACACTGTCGACAAATTCGAAGTTTATTTAATTAAGTAATTGAAAGAAAAGTGGGCGTCCATTGACAATATTTAAATTAAACTTCGGAAGTTTAAAATAAATAAAAAGTTTTGCGCTGTTTGAAGCTAAAAAGAGGTGGGCGGTATTTTCATTTCACTATTTTTCTGATTTGGACAGAACACCTTTCAATGGAAAAGTTCCTTCATTAAGCTAAGAGTTATTTTTGTTGGAAAAACTGCTTTTAATGATCCTCGGCAGATTGAACAGAGAATTCCCAAAGCAAATTTATCAAAAAATTAACCAATTTTCAAACTGGCAAGGCATCTTATGCAAATGCAGCTGAAACCTCAAGACGCTTCCCTCAATAACACAACTCAAATCTCGCGAAATATAACCAACACTTTAAACTTTGAGTGCTTTTATTGCGAAGGTAAAAATCTCTAAACATTTCTTGTTCTAGTAATGGCAGCTGGTTGGCTTATAACTTTCATATTTATGAGTTTCGCTACTACTTCGTATGCACTGATACAAGTTTTACTGCTCGAAGAACGGTATAAAATAGTGGATGCTTTTGAGTGAAACTTTGTTAGATTTATTCAATATTGCGGTTTTAGTTGGAGTTTGTCGTAAATAAAATACTCTTTCTGTTATAGAGGTGGCAAAATTTAGTGATTTAAGTGAGGGAATTAATCACGAAGGAAACAAAGGTGCAATGAAAAATAATTAATGTCTGTTTTTTTGAGTCTTCCAACTACGAAATCTTTAAACATATCTAAAATGAATTTTGCATCTGATCTGTTAGATACGGATTATTTCAACACCAATTGTTTTATCCTCTGAAAATAATGAGCCTGCTGTCGCCAATAACCAGAGTTATTCATTAAGGTAATTGCATTCAACTATCGGGCTGGTAATAAAGTTAATCAACACAAATCAGTTACCTGGATGTGGAGTAACCCGTTATCCAGGACCCAAATACCAAATGAATCAAAGCCAAATTAGTCCTAATTAATTCATTATTGGGGATAATTCAGATCCCAAATGCATTTGATTAACAACTCAAACCAACCTCCAGACTTGTGCTTATCGGCTTTTTATAGGAATCCTTTGAACTCGTTCCGAATATTAAAAGCCTCGGCGAATGACATAAAACTATGTGTGCATTGCCGCAACTAAATGATGTACACCTACCTAATATTAGCCCTTAACTCCTGTAAATATGTTAATCTATATTGGACTTGATTAATTAAGCGCTATATTGTCAATCGAAATGCAATCAATTAGTCGCGATGTTAATATTCATATCGCTATGAATGGAGCAACACAAACATAATTCTCGTAATGGAAATTGATAAAAGCTTCTAGACCGGGGCAAATGGTTTGTTAAAACGAAAATAAAGCTTTGAACTTGTAAATAAGATATGGTTTTAGACTTTAATGGGTGGCAAAAACATGAGCTGGAATAAAGCACTGGAATAATGGATACCATAAAAAAATAAAGCTGAATCTAAAAATAAAATACTCATCGATTTCAAGCTCACAATTTGATTGGGAACGTTTCTTGGAGTTTAAGTGCAATAAAATGCCGTTAATTATTGAATGATTCCAAGCTAAATTGTATACAGTTATATTACTTTGTTCTACATTTTCAATTGCAAGTTTAAGTCTCAATATTTTTCTGCTTAAAACCGCCTTACTCAGTACTAAAGCCTATGTCTAATGAGTCAATTTTAATTTTCAAGACAAGCACTTGAAGATAGTTTAAAACCATCCCAGTTTTGCCCTACAAGATTAAAATGTTTAATTTTCATTGCAGTACTAGTGATTCGAGATTGACGATAACATTGAGATAACTGAGATAACCATAGAAGACAACACAGAAGTTAAAAACCCGAAAAACTCCTGGCGTCGATAATTTCAATAATGACCTTATCAAATGAGGGGGAATGGAACCACAGAAAGAACTCACCAAACTGTTTAAAAAGGTAACGACATCCGGAACCATATCAGACGACTGGAGAGTAAGCATGTCCATATCTAAACATAAGAAAGGGGAGAAAAACAACCTCAATAATTTTAGAAACAAAACGCTACTAAGCTCCGTCCTTAAGCTTCTTCCGAAAATCATCGCAAATAGAATCATGGAAAAAGTGCCAATATCCGAAGAACGTTTGGGTCCAATCCAGATCAACGCTGGACGCAATATTCAGATTTGATTACATCAAATGATAGAAAAATCGTTAGCATTTAACAAAACCCTGTTTGTCTGTTTTGTGTATTTAACCAAGGCATTCGACAGGGTCCGAGGGATGCCGTAAACAAGATAACACACTAGAACAACTTCGATTACAGGTAAAAAAGAACTGAACAGCAGAAGTAGATCAAGAATAAGAACCGACAATGGACTGTGTGAGGACGTGCAAATCAAACGGACATACGACAGAGGGACAACCTCAGTACTGTTCTTTTCAACTTTATCATGGACCAAATCAATGACAATTTCTAAGGGGCAAAGTGGGCCACATCGCAAGAACCAGAACTCGCAAAGACCGGGAGGAAAACCATCCAAGAGATGATTTGAAAGCTGGGGCTCAGCGTTACAGGAAGAGTCCCGAAGGAGGCTAAACGCAACAGACTAAACAGGAATAAGTCCTAGTAATAAGTAGAAGAATGAGAAGAACAACTAGTGAGCGCAACACGCTCTCTTATGTAACTGGAAAATATAAAGTAAAAGCATTGTAATAATTAAATTTGAAACATTTTTCAAATTGTGTTGAGACAGAAAAATAAATTATAATCATGCCTCTGCGAGTTTGATTAGATCGTACGGTTGATTTATTGCATTTTAATATGACTGATTTCATACAAAATATACCGCAGTTCAGTTCTCTGAGGAAGACTGAAATTAATCAAAGTCAAATTTAAATCAAAAATATAAGCGGGTTTTAACAACAGGAGAAAATGGATCAATTATTATTCTATTAGCAACTTCTAAGCGAAGGATTATTCGTATTTTTCTTTCAACAGTTTAGATTACATTACGATCGATGTTTGCAAATTGCAAGTTTTTTTGGCCAATACTGCAAAGTTGTTTTATTTTTCGATTGTTCCACGTTCCAATTCGAGCTTTTGTTGGCAACCGCACAACTTCAGCTTAGTGTTGCCAGATATTTAAAGATTTTTTATTATGGATCGGGGAAGTTGTAATTTTTTTTTAAGGAAAACGAGAAATGCAAAATGGGCAACTAGATGCATGACTTACGTTTCCTCTGGATAACGTGTGATATGTAGTCGGAATAATATCGAGGCGGGAAAGATTAGGCTCGTTTCAGAGAACCTCATCTTATCGGAATGGAGTTATCTGATATTGGTTTTCAATCTCTCTAAACGACTGTTTTTGGCGTTTTTTATACTGTATAAAATAGAGTGTTAATTAATATATTCTTGGTTACTCGGAGGAACTCTCTTTTGAATTTCTGCAAATGATAAATTCCGGGTTTTGATCCTGCTAACTTATCTTTCGTCCAATATATGTTTCAACGGAATACTGTCAGATAAGGTTGCTGGGTGAGTCGCTCCTGTTTCTGCCCTGGCATAGAATAATGATAAATAAAATGCCTTCAAATCTATATTTGCAATAGGAGTTCCAATTTAGCCACCTTACACCCAAGCTTTTATCGCCAGCAGGAATTGTGTTGCAAATTGATTTTTAATGCAAAATAAAGTTGCGTAGTTTTTCAAAGAAAACCCTTTTCCTAGATTGGTTTAATGTCAACTTCATGCCTGCTTGTTATCTGCAACTATTTCTCAGAAAAACACACTAAGAGAAGTTAGTTTACAGAATTTCCCAGTTGAACACATTCGAAGTTCCTGCCAATATCAGAAACCGTCATCATTTCGCTGCAGCTAGATTCAAAATCATAATAATCCCCCAAGTCACCCGAGTAGATTTCGAGCTAACTACCAAAACAATCTATCGCTTACAGTATTCATTTTCCAAAACATTCGGTATTTTTGTTCCGTGTCGCGAAAGCAGGAAAACCATTAATCATGACGGGAAATTAAGGAATGGAAAATGAACGCGAAGAAATACGACATGTGTTTTCCGTTGGTTAATGGTGATGTGTAGGCAGCTGGGATATCCGATGGAGGATATTAGAGAACGTAGTGTTTTTGCTTAGGAAGATAAAGAGGTTTCCTTGGGGCTGCAATTGAGATTATATAACGCTCAATTATGGTAGAAGCACATTTCTCAACTGATATAAACAATCAATTGAAAATTGATGCCGTGATTGTCTAGTTTAAGCTTCGTAATTTCTTCTAAAAAATTCTAAACTTTGGAAAACCAATGAGGCCCGTTCTCTTTCTTTAAGTTACCTTAGAGCCAAATGACAAATTGAGTAAAATTATGAAAAAACGATTAACGAACCAACAACGTAAACGATCCCATCGAATAAAGGATTTTTCGGCTCAGCAGTGTTTAATTTCCGAATCTGTTACTGCTGCCGGATTAATTTATTACATGCCGGTTAATTATTGTTCCTCGTTTGTCAAGCGACACGCTACGTAACAATCCAGCGATAAATGAGTAAAAATTGTTCTGGTTAGTGCCTGGGCACATGTTCTATAGTAAACACGTAATTGCCTTTAATGTTTGTCCTAATGTTGTTTAATGTACACGTTTCAAATGCAGCAGCCCCCACAAAGGTCGAAATCAATAGCACCCGTAATTATTTAGATATGGATCGATCACTTATAGCGTAACTTAGTTTAAATGGGAGGAATACGGTTTTAGTATTTACTTGCCCATAATGCGCCTTCATTTTCGGGTAACTTTATCCAGAAGCTGATAACTATTAGTTTCAATTCTAACTACCATTAATGGTTTCTGTAGCAGACACTGCCGTATTTAGTTACTCGACCTGGTTTGTTCTTATTTTTACCAGTTAATATTAATATGCTATGAAACATTAGTGCGGTGAAACATTTTGAGTGCATCAGGTTGTCGGCAAATGTCAGTCCTCGAGACTCTTCTGCTTCTTTGTATAGTTTTAGGTTCTTAATATTTTTCTTTTGCCATTCGTTTCTGTCTTTGAAAGACATTTCGCATCTGCTGCAGTTGCTGTATTTATAGTCTTGTGCGAAACTTTCAGTGTTTTATTTTTTTTGTGCCCTTATAGTTTTCTTAATCTGCGTCACTTATTTACTGAATGTGTCTGAATCTTGTCTAAGTAGATTTGTTTTTATTTAAGTGCCACTTAATAATTTTTTCTTCTGAAGTTGTAACGCTTTTTTCGCATTACAAAATGTGTGTTTTCTCTCTCTCAAACTATTTTTTCATGTTTTCATGTTTTTCGAAAAGTGAACTCTCGCTGTGATGTGGAGCTAACCTGATCCGGCTCGTAGGACCAAGTGTTCCGTCTCGAATGGACCAAATGTTCCGTAGTTGCTAATTCGAAATTTTCGGATTCCAAGACCAGAATAAATAGGGAGAATTTTGCTCTTCGAAGGACCAATGTGTTTGAGATGCGAGTGTTTGGTGGGTGAAGTTGGGAGCAGCTGCAGGAATAAGAAACGATCTGTTTGGTATGTGCCAAACCAGCAGTGGAAAAAAACGTTTATTTTTACCACTTTGAGCGATTGGGCTGGGCAGTACGACCTTTGACTGTAGAGACTGGTTTTCGCGACTGGTTTTGACTAACTGTCGTTCGCGTTGGGCTGGGGGAGACTTATCTCCACCGAGTATGGAGGAATATCACTTCAATCTACCGAGTGTAGTTGAAGTCTTCTCCTCACGACGAGTTTGAGTTGATTACTGAACCAATCTACCGAGTGTAGAGGAATTCTTCTACTCCAGACGAGATTGAGTGGAAAACTGCTTCAATCTAGCGAGTGTAGTTGAAGTCTTCTTCTCCCGACGAGTTTGAGTTCAATACTTCTTCAATCTACCTAGTGTAGTTGTAGTCTTCTGCTGCTGACGAGTTTGACTTCAAGACTACTTCAATCTACCGAGTGTAGTTGAAGTCTTCAGCTGTCGACCAGTATGAGTTCAAAACTGAATTCCAAGTCACTCTTGTCGACTATAGTAGGGTCAAATCAGAGGTGCAGGGTGAGGGAAACAGATGTTTCCCAAGAATTGTTTTACGGCCGTGTTGAGTGGTCGCACCATTGGACTTTGGACTGATTCTAAAGGGTAGAGAAAGTAAACCTCCCGCCGAACGAAATAGTTTGTTTCCTCACTGCTTTCAATTGTCACCCTTTTGACGCCATAATGCCCTTTAGAGGAGTCATTACTTTGCCTTTCAAGACAATGGTCATCGGTCAGTTCTGCAAAGTGAACCAACCCAACAGAAACAATGACCAATTATCTGAAGGGTGTCGAAATTGTCGGGAACATGCTAAGCTGGAGGAACAAATTCTCAATTGCTATCCAGGAAAAAGGCACATTTGTGACCGGCCAGAAGATCGCAGACAGGGGCGCACCGTTTCCAGAATTTAACATTGGTTGGTGATAATTTCGCTCCAGCCTAAAATACTTTAGACAAATTAATAAAAACACAGCAAATTTCAATTCCAGCATTTCATCCTCTTATTATTGAAGATTTCAGTGATAATTTTGCTTCATTTTCTTTGTAACCAGATGTTTTTCTGGGAGCGCTAATAAAACAATAATTAGCTCAACCTGTTGACCTGCAGTTTTCAGCAGTTTCTCATTATTAAGAAATTTATTGAAAAATGTACAAGCTTTTCGATTGGAGAACAGAAATTCCATTATAGAAAAAGTCAGTAAAACCGATTTAATGTGGGAATTTGGATCAACCTGAATCTTAAAATAAGCAAGGTGGCAATTAATCCGATTCGCCGAGCAAAAGTGTCATATTTAAACTTGCAAGTACATAACAGCTTATTTATATTTATAAGTATCCATCAGTCACTTTTTATAGATTGGCTGGCTGCAAGCCAAGGCGATCAGTTCCGAAAAGGAAAATCCATGTAACTATTAATATTTATAGATTATCGGATTGTTGTTTGCAAACCAGGCCAGAACAATACATTGGCGTTTTTTTCAAACCCAATCACTATCCGAACATGATTAATCGCGAACAATGCTAATTGTGTGAGTTGTTTATGAAATTACTTGTTTTTGCTGTTCTTTTCTGTAGAAAATCGCGGCAATAACACATGCAGAAATTATTGAATTTTTATTTGAATATTTTGGATAAATATTCTCCTGAACAAAAATCAAATCGACAGATCGGCATACATATTACAATACACAGACGACACGGCACTTATTGTACATGACAAAACCACTGAGAGAGCAGCTCAAAGACTCCAAACACTAACAAACAACACAATGACATGGTTTTATAAATGGAGACTAACACCAAACGCGTCAAAAAACCAACTTCTGCTCACAAACCACAGACTCAACGCTGACTCCTCTACAATAACTGCAGACGGCCAAACGACACAACCAAAAAACGACGTAAAATACCTTGGAATCACAATTGACCACAAACTTAAATTCACTAAACACATACGAAACATCAGGGCAGAAACAATAAAGAGAACAAAACACTTCCGATCACTAACCTACAAAGACAGAGGAATTAGCACAAACACCGCCACCAAAATATATAAAGCTATTTGTAGACCCTTGCTAGACTATGGACATATACTCATAACCAACGGAACAGAAAGGACAAAACGTTATATACAAACAACAGAACAAATTGCAGTAAGACTAATAACACGAATAAGACACCCCCAAAACCCACTACACAACCCCTCCACCCAACTACTATACGAACGCACAAACATGACAAAGATTTCGGAAAGACTCATACATCCACAGACAAAATGGACAAACAACCCCTACAACTGGACCATACTGAATCCCCTTTGTCTTACAAGACCAACCAGACAATTCCGCTTCCGTTTCCCTACATCAACGCTACTCGAACACTTACAAACGCAACTGACTACTGGACAATAAAATAATTTTTTCTTGTCATTAGAATTGGAAAGTTTATTTAATAATATTGTTAACCTAGAATAAGAGAATTTTCATATTTGTTTTTTATTTAGATTAAGACTACATTAAACAAGGGCAGAAAGACCGATAGGTCGATAGCCTTTTTTCAGAAATAAAGATGTTTACTACTACTACTACTACTACTATTCTCCTGAAGGAACCGGCTCATATTTTGCGTGCCAATTAAATGACCGACAATAAGTTAACTGACTGAACCTAATTTCCTCCTTCTTTGTACGGTCTTAGTTTCTTGTGTAGTTCTTATAATTTTTATTTTGCTCGCTGTTTCGGCCTTTGAAACACATTTAGATTATGCTGCAATGGCTCCTCTTGTGTGAAATCATTAGATTGTTGTCAAAATTTGTCTTTATCTTTAATTAGAACATTTATTTATCATCTTTTTTAAACATTGCAAAGTTTTGAGCGCATCACAGTTTGTCGGCAAAATTTTAGTATTCTTAATACTATTTTTATTCATTTGACTGAGCAAATTCTTTTTCAGTCGTCGTTTGAACATTCCAAATTTTTGAATTTTCTGCTGTTATGCGGCTCAAAATTCCTAACAATTTTATTTTGCTGAAAAAGCAGGTTCATATTTTACGTTCCAATTAAATGATCAACAATAAGTCAAATGACTGATAATATAATCTTTGGTGTTTCCTGCTAAAATATTAGTTCAAAGTTAATTAATTACGCTGCCATTATCAAAATCAAACTTCCATGATGCGATTAATTTTGCGCGATAGTTCAAGAGGACGGTAATAGGCTTTTGAAGATACCTCGAGCAGCAATGTCTCTTTTCGTTGCATGTGAATAAAATCAAGGTTGAATCTGTCCAGTAAGGGCATCAATTATAAAGCAGCGTCACTTCTTGAATCGATTTTTAAAAGTGCAAACAAGGTCGTGTGGCAAATTGTAGAGCTCAGCTTAATCTATAACGAAACTCCATTTACATATAACATGAGAACATTGCACCAATTTTATAGAGTTTTTTTTGGCTGTAGCTTTATATTGTTTTTTTTTATTGTCTACAGTAAACCCTCTTGGCTGGCTTTGCTTTATCCAAAGTGTGGAAAAATCGCCATATTGCTCCGTAATAGTGCAACTGGCTTATGCATGTTGGTGCTTCAAGTCTCGACTCTATGAAAATAAATGTTAATAATGCGCTCTAATATTTGCAGTTCAGGATAAAGGCAAAAGTATAATACGCTGCTATCATGGAAATTTTGTTATTGCGCTTTATTTTATATTTTTGGAATATTCTGGTGCAATGTCAAATTTCGAATTTTGCCTTATTACCATATCTATTTATGTGCCGTATGTAAAAGCATAAACACATTTATACCCATCTAAATTTAAATTTGGCATGTTTAGTATGAAGACTCTGCTTTAGCGGAAACACAGAGGTCTTTGTTGGTAAATTTGGAGACATAAAGAAATTATGACTATATAAAACGCTGTATTTCCAGCCAACGTCTTGCTTCTTGCAGTTATTTTCATCAATTCTGCTTAATTTGGGTCGTGGATACATAATAAATAATAACTATAATGGCAATATGCCATCAGCTTGTTCAAGTGTTATTTAGTCTGTGTGGCATTAAATACAACCAAGTTCAAATCTAAAGTATAAATCAACCCAAATTGCGCCGTTCATTTGTTGCTCATTGTACCCTGCTGCAGTGTAGATATATACTCATGTGTTCTGCAGAAGATTCTTAATGAATTTTGCCCGGGTTCATTGTTATTATTAAAATTAGCTAATAAATTGCAGAGGGTTTCCAGTGGAAATAAAAGCAACTGTATGAAATACAATTATGTATAATATTGTTTTAAACGAAAAGCGTTTGGTTGGCGTAATACAATTACTACGTTGACATTAATCAAGTAAAGTTGAATTGATATGCAAGTTCAAATATCGAAAAGAAGATGAGTTGCAATATGGAAGCTTTGAGCATAAGAATGGAAAAAATTGAATGGAATTTCCTGGTTATATACAAGACAATACCAATGTAGATACAATAAGACGGTTTTCGGTTTTATATTTTATATTATCTCCAATTCCGCTTTTATTTTGTCATACTTCATAAGCTGCCACCTAAAATTTGTTCAATAAAACTATTAGATAGTTCTGATGCAGGCAATTACCGGTAAGCACTCTTGCTGATGTCAAACTGCCAGCCACCAGTTCAAAATCAATTTGCCGTAATCCCGAAATACTACAGCAACTAGCGCTAGAGCAGCTCCATACTTATGAGTCTCTAAATAAAAGTCCAATTGGAAAAGAGTTTCTTCGATTCACGTAGTAATCCAGATTTTATATGGGTTATATTGTGCCCCTTTCTACCTATTTCCCGAATCTAATCAGGGATACTTTCAAGCTAAATTAGCTTATAAAGATTTGGATACATAATTGGCATTTTTTGCGCATGTAGGATTTTAAAAGTTTAATAGAAACAATAGCTGTAATGGAATTATTAAAAAATCGGTGCTGTAGTAGTAAACATCTTTATTTCTAAAAAAGGCTATCGACCTATCGGTCTTTCTGCCCTTGTTTAATACATGTAGTCTTAGTCTAAATAAAAAGCAAAGATGAAAATTCTCTTATTCTAGGTTAATAATCTTATTAAATAAACTTTCCAATTCTAATGACAAGAAAAAATTATTTTATTGTCCAGTAGTCAGTTGCGTTTGTAAGTGTTCGAGTAGCGTTGATGTAGGGAAACGGAAGCGGGATTGTCTGGTTGGTCTTGTAAGACAAAGGGGATTCAGTATGGTCCAGTTGTAGGGGTTGTTTGCCCATTTTGTCTGTAGATGTATGAGTCTTTGCGAAATCTTTGTCATGTTTGTGCGTTCGTATAGTAGTTGGGTGGAGGGGTTGTGTAGTGGGTTTTGGGGGTGTCTTATTCGTGTTATTAGTCTTAGTGCAATTTGTTCTGTTGTTTGTATATAACGTTTTGTCCTTTCTGTTCCGTTGGTCATGAGTATATGTCCATAGTCAAGCAAGGGTCTACAAATAGCTTTATATATTTTAGTGGATGTGTTTGTGCTAATTCCTCTGTCTTTGTAGGTTAGTGATCGGAAGTATTTTGTTCTCTTTATTGTTTCTGCCCTGATGTTTCGTATGTGTTTAGTGAATTTAAGTTTGTGGTCAATTGTGATTCCAAGGTATTTTACGTCGTTTTTTGATTGAGTCGTTTGGCCGTCTGCAGTTATTGTAAGGGAGTCAGCGTTGAGTCTGTGGTTTGTGAGCAGAAGTTGGTTTTTTGACGCGTTTGGTGTTAGTCTCCATTTATAAAACCATGTCATTGTGTTGTTTGTTATTGTTTGGAGTCTTTGAGCTGCTCTCTCAGTAGTTTTGTCATGTACAATAAGTGCCGTGTCGTCTGCGTATTGTAATATGTAGGCCGATCTGTCGATTTGATTTTTGTCTGGTAAGTTTTAGTTGTATATGTCATGGCAGTATATATTGTAGAGAAACGGTGAGAGCGGGGATCCTTGAGGGAGGCCTTGTTCAGGGGAAAAAGAAAATGACAGTGTTTTGTCAATTCGTACTTGTAGTTGTCTGTTTTCTAGTAAGTTCTTTATGGTGTGTAGTAGATATGTTGGTGTGTGTAGTTTGTATAGTTTGTATAGTAAGCTTCTATGCCAGACACTATCAAAAGCTTTGTTAATGTCCATAAACAGGCAAGCTGTCTTTCTGTCAGTTAGGTGGTTGTTTGTATATTGTTAGTCAGAGTGAAGAGTGGGTGAATAGTCGAGTGCATATGTTTGAATCCGAACTGATACGATGATATGTACTTTCCGACCAGTTTTCCCAGTCGCTGCCTTATTATGTACTCAAAAACCTTGCTAATTGGTCTGTAATTGCTCGGTTGTGTATTGTCCAGTCCATTTTTGGGTATAGGGATTATTAAGCCGTTTTTCCATGTTTTTGGGATTATGTTATTTCTGATGCAGTTGTTCAATTCAGTTAGGATCAGTTTGTGTGTTTCTTGAGTTAGGCTTTTCAGGAGTTTTGCCTTTATTTTATCCTTTCCCGGTGTTTTGTTTTTGATATGCGCTAGGGCTTCATAGTCCTCTGTGTCTGTGATCAGTTTGTATGTATAGTTTGGTGAGTTGTTGAAATAGTTCAAGTACCAGTCGTTGATCAAGTTCCAGTTATCATTGTCGAAGTTAGGGTTTGTCGATATGCTGAAGGCCCTTTGATAGTGTTTGGCGAAATACTACAGCAACTAGCTCTAGAGGAGCTCCATACTTATGAGTCTCTAAATAAAAGTCCAATCGGAAAAGATTTCTTCGATTCACGTAGTAATCCAGATTTTATATGGGTTATATTGTGCCCCTTTGTACCTATTTTCCGAATTTAATCAGGGATACTTTCAAGCTAAATTAGCTTATAAAGATTTGGATACATAATTGGCATTTTTTGCGCATGTAGGATTTTAAAAGTTTAATATAAACAATAGCTGTAATGGAATTATTAAAAAATCGGTGAATTCATTTTTCAATTAATGCTCGTTTGGATTTTCGAGACTTTTTAATTAAACAACATTTGAATAAAGCAAAACAGCAAAAACACGGTACAGTTTCCATGAAAACGTGTTACATATCCAGTCGAAAGCGTAAAAATGAAAAAAAATCGTTGCGTATCAAATTAACTCTGTATTAATATTTGCGATTGTTGCTGCACTTCAATCTTATTTTACGATGCAAATGTGAACTAGTTATTTAAATTCATGCCACACAAAAGCGATAAAACATGAAATTTAATTATTAAATGCAAACTGCACAAAATAAATGCGGCTAATGCCGATTTCAGTAAAATAGTCAACGAGCGTAAAGAAAGTTTAAACAGGCTTCATGCGAATAGTGGACGTTTAATGTGTCTCATTTTATTTTTGCGCCACATTTAGCGCTTTGCTTTTACACAAATTTACATCGAGAAATGAAGGATTTCATGAACTGCTTTAATTGTACGAGAAAATGTGAAATTTTAAATGGAGTGGGGTAGAAATTCTCTAGTAATCCGCTGGCCTCGGATAATCAGTTGGGAGGTTTAATGATAATCGAAACATTTAACTTATAAAGTATAAGTATTATATTATACTTTATAAGTTCCATCTTTATGTGTATTAAAAAGTATAAGAGATACTCTGCGAAAACTTTGCTTTTACACAAAATTACATCGAGAACTTTAATCGTGTTAGAAAATGCAAGTAGTAGTAGTAGTAGTAGTAGTAGTAATGTGGGGGGGGGCCGATCGGTCCGGCGAGTAGGCCTTAAAGGCTTAAAACTTCCCCTTAACTAGGACTAGACCGTCGTCCGCATAGGCTTGGACGTAGAAGCCCTCCCGGTCTAACAGCCCCAGGAGCTCGTCCATAACCACACACCACAGGCATGGGGAAAGGCAGCTGCCCTGTGGACAGTCCCCTCCGCACCTCGGTAACCAGCCGGTTGCCCCCCAGGAAGGCACCGGCCGTGGGGCTCCCTATCGCACTCCGGTCCCAGTTTATTACCGGACCGGGAGCCCCTTTTAATTCAAGAGCATTGCAGATATTGCTTGTTCTGGCCTTATCAAAAGCCCCCCTCCACGTCGAAAAAGAGGGCCAGTGTCACTTCCTTATCTTGTAGTTCCTCAGCTTGAGGCACCAGGACATGGTGGTGCAACCTTCCTTTCCTGTATGCATGCTGGTTACTCTGGAGCGGAATCTTGATGAGGACTTCCTCTGTTAGGTATCGGTCTATCATTTTTCCTTACGTTTTCATAAGGAAATACGTTAAAGTTATGGGTCTGAATGATTTGGCTTCGGTGTAGTCCTTTTTACCGGGTTTGGGTATGATCACTTCCGCTGACCGCCAATCATTAGGGACTTAGAAAATGTAAAGTTCTGAATGTAGTGAGAAAGAAATTATGTAGAAAACCATCCGCTGTCTTCGAATAATCGAAATAGGAGCTTTAGTAAAAATGTAAACATGGACCAAGTGGGTATAGGTATTATATTACACTTTATAAGTTCCATTTTATATGTGCTAAAAAACTAAATAAAACATTCCACGAAAGAGCAAAGGATTTTCGTTTAAAATTAGTTATTTACCGTTTAAAAGGCGACAGCAGTCGAAAGTCTAAATTGCTGAACAATCTCAAATAAAACATGCAACGTTTCGCTTGCATCTGGGGCAAACATTATGTAATGTAACCGATGTGATATCTATCGGAGGCCTTAGAAACCCCAAATATTTTTCGGGTCTTTCAAGGAATCAAAACTAGGCGTTTTATATCAGGTCTGTCTTCGACAACGAATTCAACTCATTTTTTCATGGCCCTGGAGAAAATCCAAGCTAAATGTTTGGATGGGATACTAATCAACCAGCAGATTGGGAAGGTTTTAGCAAAATCAATGTAAATTATTGAAGTGTCACAAATTTCAAGTAATATTTTCTCTTTTTTTCAGATAAACCTGGAATAATGGGCAGGAATTTCGTATCGCTTTCACCAGTCGCAGTGAGTAGAACCAGAGCTTTGAAAGTGGACTTGGATAAGCTCCAATCAGAAACATTATAAGTGAATAAACAATTTGCCAATGTAATGCGAAATACACTAAACGAGACCGCATGTGCGGCCTTATTGGAAAACGTAGTCTGGCTTGATGCAGCTGCCTTACTGAAACTGAGCATTCTTCTTATGATCGACATCATGGTGGTGGTTGGTAACTGCCTAGTAATCGCTGCTGTTCTCTGCTCCTCCAAGCTTCAGTTGGCTGTAACCAACATCTTATTGCGTCGCTAGCTGTAGCTGATTTGATGGTTGGCGTAGCGGTTTTGCCATTTTCTTCAGTCTGGGAAGTTTTCAAGGTGAGCAAATTTTATTCAAACATAAATACAATTTTTGTTAAACACAAATTGCCCTTCTATAATTAAACATATATCTCCACTGCAAATTGCTGAAAATATATTGACATTAAAATAGCTCTATTTTTTCCACTCACTGATACCGGACGAAATGTTCGCTATTATGACACAAAAAGTTAATTCATTAGGCCATTCCTGTTGCCTTTGTCTACATCGCATTGATTTTATACCTACGTTCAGTCTGTTAATTCTATTTGCGGATATTGCTGAACGTTTTTCAATAGTAATGCTTTTGGATTTTGTTGGGTGTTGGTGCGAAACTTACCCATGCACATACTGCATTTAGTCGTTCCCTTTTAACATTGAACGAATGGCAAGTGCTTTAAGTTGGAGAACTTTGATATTTCTGTATAACTAAAGTTGCTAGCAGAACTTAGGCTTAACAAGTGCATCGGGAAATGGAAAAATGATGCAAATACCAGTATGGCAGTATAAAGCGATAAATGTCCACTTTTAAATTTAAATGCTTGCAGGCCGACACAGAGCTCTGCGCGTGAAGCTTTTTGAAACCGACTTCAATTTTTGAGCACTTTGTGATAAACAAGTAATCCTGGGAAATGATAAGCCGCTTTACTTGTGCGTGTTTCTGAAATTGTGCATTGTTATTTTGGACGGAATCCAACGCATATCAGCGTAAATTTTGTCAATGAGCGCAATTTCCATTTGCAGCCAATTATGTGATAATGTCAAAGTTGAGCCACAGTTCACAAGAACCTAGAGATTTTCATTAACAAAAAGTGGCATGTGGCAGTAATTAGTAGGCACGATAATAAATCATCTCTAGCTTGCTTATATTAGGTCTAGACAGCGAAACCACATTACATAAAAACGTTGGCTGATGAAAATTTGAATTTTTAGCTCACTGTCCAATTAGCTAAAATATGACCACCAAAGCCCAGTAGTTTCAGCTAATTAATTTAATGGAGAAATTCTCAAGAACTGCTACTCTAACAAATAACGCCCGCATATTTTTATGGCAGTTGCATGACAATAAATTCCTGAAACTAGATCAAGAAATCCGGAGAATTTCATGTAAATTGTTTCGCCGATACAATCAGAGAGTACATTGCCTTTCCATGTAAATTGATTATCCACTTCACCATAAATAACAAAGCTGGCTAAAGAGGTTTCCAGCTTATTAAAGAGTCAATGTTTTGCGGAATATACCTATAGGTAATATTTGAGGAAATTTTACTTTCCGTGACCAATTTAAATAAATTTGATCAAACGAGGAGTCGCGAGACCGTAAATAAGTAAGATTAGGCACTAAGTTGATAAAATTGCCTTTTATCTCTATGAAACTGCCATAAATATGGAACTTTTGAAACGGCGCGACAGTGTATTAAGATGAGCTTTATATCGTACTGATCGAGTCCATCAATTTAAAGTTTTATTAAGGAAACACAACTTTCTCGATTACCAGCAGAAAAAAAGTGTGTCCACGAAGCGACAGGATGCACAAATATTCATATATGGTAATGTACGGTTTATTTGGTGAGATCAAAGATACTGGAAAATTTGAAGACAGCACGAAATTAACTTTTTATTAGGAACAACAGCGAAAAGTCGATAATTGTAACTTAAAAGACGCTGATGCAGGGAGCGAACATTTAAACAATAGCACTGCATAGTCTATCAATGCCTATTAAAGGAAATACTACTCGAAGTAAACAGAAAACGAAAATAAACGTCCTATAAATACTAACAATTGGATGAAACAGATAAGAAGATTAATAGGAAAATACCTACAACGAAAAAACGAATTAAAAGTTTTAGTGATAATCAATGCAACTTATCAAGTATAAATATTATAGTTTTAAAAGAAAGTTTCAACATGCTTTATACAAATACTGGACGTGTGTCTTATTTTATTTTCTTGCGTCACATTTAGCGTTTTGCGATTACACAAAGTTACATCGATAAAGAAATAATTTCATGAACTGCTTTAAATGTGCTAGAAAATGCGAAATTTTAAATGTAGTGGGATAGAAATTATGACAACAAACAATCTGAACAAACAACTGTTTAAAAACACCTGCATCGGAAAAACAAGGCAATACAACTGAATAAAGCAAAAGTCGTACGGACCGGCATGAAAAACTACATGAAAAAATGGATGGCTAGAGTTATAAAAGAGAATAAAAACTTGAGGACACAGCGTAATAAACTGAGTAAGGGAAAATATGAAATAACTAAACTGGAAAATCAAAGATGACAACACAAGCTATAGAGTGGAGATATTGAAGATTTTCTGAGACTTTTACACCAAACTCTATAGAAACCAGAGTTAAGCAGAAATATCTGAAAATATGGTAGAGAAGAGACCCTAAAGCCATTGCCAGAAATGAACAGAGAAGTCTGTTGACACACTTATATGAATAATTTTCTTAAATCGTTACCGTGAGACTTAGTGTTAAATTTGACCTGTGTCAACCACGTGAACAAGCAGTTTTATGAGCTGGATATTGGACAATTCACCTACTCCAGGTGATAAAATCATTGTTTGAAAGAAGGTATAGAAAATAGCAAGCTTTTACTGCTAAAATGTTCAACTATGAAGAAGTCTTCGACTCCATAAATAACTTCTAACTATCGAAACAGCTTCATACTGCTGCACGTATTTGAGCAAGTAACAGTAAACTTTTTAAAACTCTGATAAAATATATATTCAAAATATCGAATGAGACAAATGGCATAAAAGTGAGAGGAGAGAAAGTAAACCTCCATCGTTTGACCGACAAAATCGTGCTGTTTTCAGACCGATTATATGCTTTAATAAAATGCTCTCAGAA
The DNA here is from genome assembly GCA_024550625.1 of Dendroctonus valens. Classification (NCBI taxonomy): domain Eukaryota; kingdom Metazoa; phylum Arthropoda; class Insecta; order Coleoptera; family Curculionidae; genus Dendroctonus; species Dendroctonus valens. Next base: position 1,421,545 of record JAJTJO010000032.1, on the reverse strand, counting down.
ATTTCCACAGCTTTCCTTAGTCGACTTCTAAATGCCAAGACACAGTATACGAGAACTTCACTTCCCAACAGTAACCCAATGATCGGAGGCACATAATTTCAAGCTGTAACACTTCCAAGTAGGAAGATGCATTTAGACCTGCGAACCAGGCAAAAGATCCGACTCACTTGGCCAGCTTTTGGCATATATCGATTTGCCTCAAACGAAAAGCCTCTGACCAATGCATCTTCAGCAACAGCAACATTAAGACAAAAAACTCGCAGTAGAATAATAACAATTCAACTAGGATGAAGAAGTCCTGGATAAGAGTTGTATTGCGATATAAAATACGAAATGAAGGACCACATAGAGGTACAAAGGTTACGGATGCAACAGAAAGACTGCAGACTTTCCAGGAAATGGAACTGAGCTGTAGTAGTAGTTGATGGATGAAGAGAATGTTGGAATGGCGTCCCTGAGACGAAACCCACAAAACCTTAAGGAATCTTCAAGCCGGGTATGAAGATGTGAGGCAACAAAAGTGTAGAAGTTGACGAGACAATCTGTATAATAATTATGATTATTCACTTTCATTCGGCAATCCGGTTTCATATTTTACCCAATCAGTGTTTTATTGTTTAAACAATAACAATTGCTATTTGCTCTTTACAGCAACAATTGAATTCATAAAAGTCCGTGCACTGGAATACGTTTCACTCCGTGCATTCTTCAAATATTTTATGCAAATTAGGAATGTTTCAAAGACAAAGGTTCATTTAATTAAATTTTTTCATTTCAGTATAAATTGCACCGAATTTGCAGACTGGTTTATTTCATTAAATTAAGTTCTCTATCAAAATTAAACGTCTCGTTATTTAATTTAATGCTTTTACCATAAATGAGTTTTGCAAAATTGCAACTTGGAGCAAAATGAAACTAATTTCTAATTTACATTTCGTGCATTATCACAGTGACTTTGATTTGGTGCTAGTAGGAAGTCACGCAAATCTACTCGTTTTAAATCATTGAAAGTGGCAAAAATTAAACCAACTCCAGGCTTGTTTCCGTAAGCCTTTTACTAACCTGAGTTCATTCCATTGTAAATATAAAACAAATTACTGTATGAACTTTTCCATTCGATTTGACCACTTAAAGCACCATTATTTCTGTAAAGTTTCATGTGGCTACAGTAAAAGGATAATAGAATTATTAATTCCGAGATAACCGTGGCATTTTTACGTTTTTAGGCACAGTCACTTTCTTGCAGGAAGCTTTCCTGAAATATTAAACATAGCTCAAATTGCTACATGCACTTAGTGAATGAACACTTGGCTAAGCTGCACACTAACGCTATGTTTCTACCGGAACAGTTATTCTGATGCAGTTAAAAATTATGGGAGATATTAACTTTAGTTTCCTTAACAGGAACTTTCTTTCACATACTTTAGACGAAATGTTTGCTTTCCAACCAAAAAAACCATTTGAATAAACTGTCGAGGAATTAAACAAATATGAAATCAGTAGCGGCAAACCAATATGGGGGATTTTTATTGCTGCTCGCAAATCATTCAACTGAACCCAATTTACAATCATGTTTAATGGCACGATTTATCCAGTTATTTTCGTATAAATTTGCTGCTAATTAGATTCACGCTTAAGTGCTATCAATCGGCCCTTCCTAGCCATTTAGAGGGATATAATTTCAGGTTCCCCAACAGGATCTATTCAAATAAAATTCTTTAAAGGTAGGTGCCTATCTACTCTACTTATCGAACCTTACCTCAAATTACGCTTTCGGCCTTGTTTCTGTGCTAATTAGTAATTGAAACCACGATTTCATTTCTACTTTACCTTGCATTAATTCAATAGCAAGTTTTGAAGTTTACTTAAACTTCAAATTATCTGGAAACCTGGCTGAAACTTGTATATCTTAATTTCGGTCTATCTAGTTAGAAATGAGTGAAAACGGACCGGGTCCAAAGCGATCTTTAGGGACAGTTTTGTTTTTTGTTCAGTAAGTGTTTTTCTATGAGTGTGTTTTGAAAGGATTCGAAGAAAAAACTTGTAAGCTGTAAAATCCCAGGGAGGAAATGTTGCTTTTATCTAAATTAAAGAGCTTTTCACAATTTATCTGTCTATGATACACACATATTTTTGCTGCATGTTGCTTCCTCAAAATTTCCACTTGAAGAATACGTTATTTAGAAAATTCCGCCACACATTAATCATTGGGGAAAAATATAAAGCCATCTGTTTTATGTAGTTTTCCACCCTGGCGAATATAACGAGACTAGGATTTTCCGCATTTCTTTATAAGCGCGCCAAATCTCACAGGTGCCAGACGGGAAAGATAAATAACGCTAATATGATAAACAGTTCTGCATTTTCATTCAATTTTCAGCTATCACTTCAAGCTAAAGTGATTCCAAGAAGCACTCGAAGCGTGTATAATTCTTAATGAATGTCATCCAGCTTGCAAGAGTAATTGCATTAATATTGCTGCCGTGTTGAACATTTTTGTTTGTTCAGTCTGTTGAATATCTTAATTGGGTTAAAATGCGGGAGCAGACATGGTAATTTTTTTAAATTACTTTTGCCTAGCAAGTACTCCAGGAAAAAATGAGCAGAAGAAAGTTGTAACAAAGATTGTGACTAAATATTTTGTTGAATTGCCTAGGAGGATTGGGCCTCATTAATTCTAACTAGAGCATAGAGCCTTGAATGTGGCTTTAGGTTGTGGATTTGAGAAGCTAAAATTAATCATTTAGGTAGAAAATATTGTTTTCCGGGCTTATAGGCCGTGGTCCATAAGGTTTAGAACCTGACGTTTCGTCTGCAACTGCAGCAGACATTATCAAAGGCGATGAGGCGGTTGAAGTGTGACAGCGCTTTGACTGATTCAACTCCTGTATGGACTGCCTCTTTTATAGCGTCGAAACCAGCCCTCACTCCTGCTGAAGTGGATGCTGTGGGCCAAGGGCAGGCTACCAGTGGACATCTGCGCAAGGTCAATGACATCTATCCGTTTAAATGGTGCGATCTGTGTTCTTTGGATGGCCGGTTTTCATTATTTACTTAAATTGGAACCCTCTTCTTTTCGACTGAAATTTTCCTTGTGTTCTTGGTCCTCAATAGCCTCTCTAAAAATTCTTGGATAATGCCGACTCCCCCTATCCAACACCTGGGTTTCTTCGAAGCTAATTAGTACACTTAAGCGGAGCAATGTTTTTTCACGTTTTTACTTTATTAAGGTTTCACAATTTTTTGAGCCATTAAACTAGGTGGTTTATTATGGAAAGTGTAGATGAAAATATCCTGTAAAGTTGAGGCAGGTCAAGTCTTCCAGAACTCATTTTAATAGGTTTTCAAATGCACGAAGATCAATCATCTCCAAGTGATAAATGACAAATATTATCATGTTATAAAAGAGCGTAATCCGGGGAAATATTTATTGCCGTGCAGGGTAGAAGATAAATATTAATCTGGGCTCCGCATGGTGCCGGGAAATTTATTAGGCCTGTAATTAAGTTTTGTGTTATGGCCCAAAAAGATCCTTGTCCATAATGGAAAAATTCAGAAGATCGCCAATGTCAGAAATCAACCACAAGCTGCGACTTAATTAGCAGTAAATAAGTCTGGGTTGATTTTATCTGTTTCTACTTTTTCGTTGCGTGCTTTGGGACATTCCGATTCTTGCAACAACTTCTAAACCCATTAAATGAGCTACTCATTAGCTATGTGAGGTCGTTCCTATCTATTCAGGCTATTCACGTTTATGAACGTGTGCAATCACTTTGCATTTGTCTGGCCTCAAAAGCTTTCAATAAATCGCGATGGATCTTTGAAATCCTTTTACACTCGGCTTTAAAAGTGATTGAAATGTTACTTTGAACGAGACGTCGAGGTTTTGCAGTTTAGTTTATTCATGAACCACAAAGTGTATCAGCGTTAAAAATATGCTTTTATGGAAAATCGCTTTGGAAAAGCTCTGACATACAAGGCAGTTATAATGAAAATGCTTTTTACCATCCATATCAAGCAGTTTTTTTGCAAATTGCTTTTGAAAACTTGAAAAATCCATGAATTAAATATTTTTTTCTGTGTTAAAAACCAGGCTTGTTGAGATTTACGTCTGGAGTCTCGCCATTGAAATACATCACGTAATCCAGAAAAATTTTCGTGACGGTTTGAAATAAACATAACCCAAACATTCGTGCGTATTTTTCTCGCTTGAAGGCTTGGGTAGGCTTTTTTTGATCAAGAATATATATTCCTTCAAGTTGCCTTCAAGGTGAGAAAAGCGACTGTGGTGTGGGATTTTATACATATATCCAGCACGTAATTTGAATATCCTCCTCAAAAAAATTGCAGTAATTTTTGCTGTTTAGGTTTACAGCGATGTGCAATCAATAAATAAAATAATATTTCTTAACATTAACAATAAATAATTTATTAATAGGGCAAACTCCTGGGATCGATTAACGATATCCAGCTAAATATAGACTTACTAACGCGTACGTTTCGATTCGTTTTATATTGGTCTTGAAATACATTTATGAATGGAAGTTGGAAATGGGGTGTACGTTTAATTATGTACATTGCTGCGACCTTAAGATTTGAAGACCAGATAACAGCAGTATAAACGGCAAAAATAGTTTTATGTTATTTATAATTGCTTTACTTTTCCCCGACATTTATTTACCACTCCCTTTATACGTTGCTTGATTACGTACGTGTCCGTTTATTTGTCAACAGACTTGGGAAACTATTTTTGCATTAAATAGCTGTGAAAGTATTTTTAGTACACATTTTTTTTCAATCGTTTATATGTTGGGATACGGGATTTTAAAAAATACATGTTGTGTACTTCAACAGAAAACTTAAACTTAAATCATTTTCAATTAATACGCCTTTAGAAATTGAACTCAACATATTATTATGTTCTTATACCAACGTGATGCCAAAAATATCTTCGTATCTATATTATTTTGCAAACTGATAAATTCATGCTCCTTTCTTTCATTTAATGCAACGAAATAAAAATCTGGACATTTTTAACGTAGAAAACACTTGCAATGATATTTTAAAATTTTGCTAAAAATTGAACTTGGTTCTCTTAATAGGAGAAAACTTCCTCTATTCAATCGAATAATAAATAAATTTCTGTCTATTGTTTTTTTCTGAGAAATTGATGGAATACTAGAGCTTAAAGTGACTAATCCAGTTCGGTAAATGGCGTCCAAAAAAATTAGAAAAGTTGAGGAAAATGGAGATTAAAAAATACAAAAAGACAAAGGCAAAACATACTGGCGAAAAATTAAGAAACTAGCGCAATACAAAAAAACTAACACTACTGACACAATTGACGAAAACGGAATAGAACGGTACACAGACAAAGAGAAAGCTGACGCGTTCGCCAGACACTATCAAAGGGCCTTCAGCATATCGACAAACCCTAACTTCGACAATGACAACTGGAACTTGATCAACGACTGGTACTTGAACTATTTCAACAGCTCACCAAACTATACATACAAACTGATCACAGACACAGAGTACGATGAAGCCCTAGCGCATATCAAAAACACAGCACCGGGAAAAGATAAAATAAAGGCAAAACTGCTGAAAAGCCTAACTCAAGAAACACACAAACTGATCCTAACTGAATTGAACAACTGCATCAGAAATAACAAAATTCCAAAAACATGGAAAAACGGCTTAATAATCCCTATACCCAAAAATGGACTGGACAATACACAACCGAGCAATTACAGACCAATTACACTGCTACCAGTACTTGATACTTGAACTACAAGGTTTTTGAGTACATAATAAGGCAGCGACTGGGAAAACTGGTCGGAAAGTACATACCATCGTATCAGTTCGGATTCAAACATCAGCACTCGACTATTCACCCACTCTTCACTCTGACTAACAATATACGAACAACCCACCTAACTGACAGAAAGACAGCTTGCCTGTTTATGGACATTAACAAAGCTTTTGATAGTGTCTGGCATAGAGGCTTACTATACAAACTACACACATCAACATATGCTACTACACACCATAAAGAACTTACTAGAAAACAGACAACTACAAGTACGAATTGACAAAACACTGTCATTTTCTTTTTCCCCTGAACAAGGCCTCCCTCAAGGATCCCCGCTCTCACCGTTTCTCTACTATATATACTGCCATGACATATACAATTACAACTTACCAGACAAAAATCAAATCGACAGATCGGCATACATATTACAATACGCAGACGACACGGCACTTATTGTACATGACAAAACTACTGAGAGAGCAGCTCAAAGACTCCAAACACTAACAAACAACACAATGACATGGTTTTATAAATGGAGACTAACACCAAACGCGTCAAAAAACCAACTTCTGCTCACAAACCACAGACTCAACGCTGACTCCCCTACAATAACTGCAGACGGCCAAACGACACAACCAAAAAACGACGTAAAATACCTTGGAATCACAATTGACCACAAACTTAAATTCACTAAACACATACGAAACATCAGGGCAGAAACAATAAAGAGAACAAAACACTTCCGATCACTAACCTACAAAGACAGAGGAATCAGCACAAATACCGCTACCAAAATATATAAAGCTATTTGTAGACCCTTGCTAGACTATGGACATATACTCATGACCAACGGAACAGAAAGGACAAAACGTTATATACAAACAACAGAACAAATTGCACTAAGACTAATAACACGAATAAGACACCCCCAAAACCCACTACACAACCCCTCCACCCAACTACTATACGAACGCACAACATGACAAAGATTTCGGAAAGACTCATACATCTACAGACAAAATGGACAAACAACCCCTACAACTGGACCATACTGAATCCCCTTTGTCTTACAAGACCAACCAGACAATCCCGCTTCCGTTTCCCTACATCAACGCTACTCGAACACTTACAAACGCAACTGACTACTGGACAATAAAATAATTTTTTCTTGTCATTAGAATTGGAAAGTTTCTTTAATAAGATTATTAACCTAGAATAAGAGAATTTTCATCTTTGTTTTTTATTTAGATTAAGACTACATGTATTAAACAAGGGCAGAAAGACCGATAGGTCGATAGCCTTTTTTAGAAATAAAGATTTTGACTACTACTACTACTGAAGATTAAATACACTATTTTCCTCCATAGAATAAGGTTCTCCATATCCAAGAATAAAGGGCAATTTCCTAAATATTCTGTTGTCTGGACAATTTAACAACTGCAAGTTGAACAAACTAAAACGTAATGAGAATAGTAAAACATGAATGACAATCGAACTTGGAAAAAATGTCCTCAAGCAAAAGCAAAAGATGTTGTCTATAGAAATTTTTAGCTTCTATAGAGTAAATCTTTCTTTTTTCAATGATTGGTAGACTGATGGGCAATAATCTGCGTACTCTAGATTCTTAGAAATGAATTAAATAAACGTGCGTAAAATGTGAAGCAAAGGGCAAGATGGGTCGGGAGACAAAATTCCAAAATATTGCCAAAAATTCACAAAAAGCGCTCCGAAACCGAAAAATTTGGCAAACGAGAATGAAGTATCTAGTTTTGAACTGAGTAGAAGGCAAATTTCCATACAGTCTAGTTTAGGGCCAATTGTTTAAATAAGCTGAGTGCTGAACGGTGAAAATGGAAAAACAGAATTTAAAAAAAATGTCTGAATTCTGCCAATCTGCTTCGAACCAGCCCAGCTTTCGCCTTAGGAGATCGAAACTTTAAACTTTAACCTCTGTTTAGCCGAATAATCGAAAACTATCTAGAAGTTCTAGTTTCTGAGCAAATAAAGCTGCCAACAGAGGTTGGAAAGTGAAGTACGCAGGTTGAGCATTAAAAGTTCTAAAATTTGCCAAAAATTAACCAAAAATGCTACTCAATCCCCAATATCCGGTCCCAAAAAGGTAAATAGCGCTCTATGTAGTCAACCGAGCAGGTATTCTATATATTCAAATTCTAGTTTTCTGGCAACCCAATTGACAATGGAGTTCTTATCGGCCAAAATTTCAAAGCAAAAGTTCAAGAGCTTAAAATAATTTTTAAGTGCTTTTCTAATGATCGTTTATTTCAATTACGTGAAAATCCAGGTATATCGAACTAAGAAACACTAAGGAAAAGTGCGAACCTGAGGCGTAATATACCTCAGGTTCGGCATCCAAACTCGATTGTTGGCAACAATTTGTAAAAAATTTTCAGGGAAGTCACGTAATTTAATTGTACATGAAATATTCTACTCATTTAAAAATCTTCTTGACCAATTTTTCGTAAAATTTCCAGAATGGAAAACCGATAAACAGCACATGGACTACGTTCGTAAACAACGTTTTTATTAGCTATCGAAGTTCGTGTAAAAAAAATAAATAATAGCCACAATTGAAATGTTCTGATCTATGTGGCTTAAGCCGTGGGAGGCCATTGAGTTGTTTCCAGTTGGTGTTAAAACAAGAACTAAAACATTTTTTTAAAGCTTAACAGATGATAGATGGTGAAATAAAGCTTTTGAAATCACTAGCTAATTTTAGAATGCTGGAATCTAACGGATTAAAAACAAATTTAAATTGTTTGTTGCTTTATCGCGAATATCCACAATAATTGTTCTCAGCAAATATTCAACGGCATTCTCGATGTCTAAATTTAAAATCCCACCGTCTTTAAAACACCTCATAAACCATTGCAGATCCTTAACAATGCCGCTGATTTCCGCATTGTGTCTTGGGCGATTGTACCATAATTAAAACGGCGAACTCTAGATTTATTCTATACGACTCTATAATGAACCATTCGGTTTTGTGCATCCACAATAACGATTCTTTTGTGAAATGGCTTCATCACATTTTTATTCCAAAAGCGTCAGCAACACATGTAAATACAAATGTTCGCATTGGGCTTCCTCGTTGGCTTTTGTTTGAGTGGTATTAATAGGTGTACATTTCAAAAGCTCGATTAAGCTTTCCATATTACATCCGTCAATTGAGCCAGTAATTGACGACCGATATAAAGTGTTTATCGAGCAATTATACCCTTGCTTGATTTATTACACGTCTCACTATTAATTTCTCATATACTACATTATTACGACTCGAGTAATAAGCAACACTTGAATTTCTTTTCGAATTTCCGCTCGAGCAACGCATCCAAGCTTTCATTTATCAAGCTTTTTCTCTCAAAAGCTTTAAACATAAAGCATCAGGCTTTTAGGAATTTCCTCAAGCTCGTACACACCAGAGCCTAAAGTGAATAAAACGAGGATTTATTCATAACCGCTTCTTTCTCGGGCGTTTTCTGTAATATCGAATACAAAATGTAAATTGATGCATGACGAGGTATTTAAACTCTCGGTAAAATTGAAGTGCAACTTTTGTTGAGCTGATATAAGACGCAAATAACATCCACGTCTATGGAGTTGCTTACAGTGTAATCCAGGCAAATTACTTCCTGTTCCTTGATCTTTTGTTGTCCAATTTTTGCAGCTTAGCTTTGTGGGAAATTGTTTTAACTAATGGTTTTGCCAGTACGAGACTCACGTAACTTCATGCAGGACCTAATAATCAAAACTTTGCTTTGGTAATGCAAATTTCCTGGATCCGCTAGAGTTAATTGTAATTGTGCAACTGCAGTTCTCTAGAACACTGCCAATTGTATGGAAAGGAACAACCACAAAGCGATTTCCGCAATTGTCTGTGGTTTAATAGAACTCATTGAAACAGCACTAACGTAAGCTTTTAACTTGAGTCTGTACTCTAATAAACTTGTTTCAAGCTGCCCTTAAAATTTGCTGAATCCACATGCAGATATGGGGAATGTCAGATTAAAGCCAGCTCACTATATGCAAGTGCCTGTTATTTTACGTAGTGTAACAGTTAAGAAGAAATATTATTATTGTCATCAAAGGGCACAATAATCTGGCAGAAACTTTGAGTAAATTTGATATTATTGGGAAATGACCTGTTGTGGCCAACAATGTACAAACTACCCACCTAACTGACAGAAAGACAGCTTGCTTGTTTATGGACATTTACAAGGCTTTTGATAGTGTCTGGCATAGAGGCTTACTATACAAACTATACAAACTACACACACAAACATATCTACTACACACCATAAAGAACTTACTAGAAAACAGACAACTACAAGTACGAATTGACAAAACACTGTCATTTTCTTTTTCCCCTGAACAGGGGCTCCCTCAAGGATCCCCGCTCTCACCGTTTCTCTACAATATATACTGCCATGACATATACAATTACAACTTACCAGACAAAAATCAAATCGACAGATCGGCATACATATTACAATACGCAGACGACACGGCACTTATTGTACATGACAAAACTACTGAGAGAGCAGCGCAAAGACTCCAAACACTAACAAACAACACAATAACATGGTTTTATAAATGGAGACTAACACCAAACGCGTCAAAAAACCAACTTCTGCTCACAAACCACAGACTCAACGCTGACTCCCCTACAATAACTGCAGACGGCCAAACGACACAACCAAAAAACGACGTAAAATACCTTGGAATCACAATTGACCACAAACTTAAATTCACTAAACACATACGAAACATCAGGGCAGAAACAATGAAGAGAGCGAAAACACTTCCGATCACTAACCTACAAAGACAGAGGAAATAGCACAAACACCGCCACCAAAATATATAAAGCTATTTGTAGACCCTTGCTAGACTTTGGACATGTACTCATGACCAACGGAACAGAAAGGACAAAACGTTATACACAAACAACAGAGCAAATTGCACTAAGACTAATAACACGAATAAGAAACCCCCAAAACCCACTACACAACCCCCCCACCCAACTACTATACGAACGCTCAAACATGACAAAGATCTCGGAAAGACTCATACAGCTACAGACAAAATGGACAAACAACCCCTACAACTGAACCATACTGAATCCCCTTTGTCTTACAAGACCAACCAGACAATCCCGCTTCCGTTTCCCTACATTAACGCTACTCGAACACTTACAAACGCAACGGACTAGTGGACAATAAAATAATTTCTTCTTGCCACTGAAATCTTATTTATTTAATAATATTGTTAACCTAGAATAAGAGAATTTTCATATTTGTTTTTTATTTAGATTAAGACTACATGTATTAAACAAGGGCAGAAAGACCGATAGGTCGATAGCCTTTTTTAGAAATAAAGATGTTTACTACTACTGACCTGTTGTGTGTGTCACAATATAAATATCAGCTTTAGAGCTGTTAAATAAAATACGAATGGAAGTAACAGCACGGGGAATCGGATAGACATCTGGTCTGGCAAGCCTGGAAGTTTGAATCTCTTCACTCTTCTGGAGATGTTGATGCACAGTAACTAGCTGGATAGAATGGAGAGGAGGACTTGAATGTTACGCAAAATTGGGATAAATCTGCTTTTTAGTTTGGGTAAGAGTCATGAAGGCCAGAAACGGTTGAAAGATTGCTAAGATGCGCAGCCCAAGCAGCGTTGGGGGTTTGAAATCAGATTTTTATGGTCGCCATATCAGAAAGAGCATTGCAAAAAAATTAGACCGTAGAATAAGAAGAGAGATACGTCGGTAAGAAGCGGCGTTTTTGAGGAGTTTACCTGTGTTAGGAATTATCAAAATTAATGCCTTTTAACTATTTATCTAGAACATTAATTGAAATTTCAAACATAAATTTAGATATAAAACAAGAACTGGAATCCCAGTATTTGAAGTGAACTGTACAATACGTTATTAGCGGTTAACAATCAGGGATTTTTTTTATAAAATGTTTAACCGGATTCCAATGGTTAATAGTTAGACTTTCAGTAATAATTCCCATTTAAATCTCCCGTAAATGCTCACAATGACAATGCGGTAACTGTTTAATCTTTCTATATTTCAAATTGATCCTCAGTAGAACTATGCTGTTCAATATTCAAGCCGTATGTCAATTAACAAGGGCAAATATAGCTAATTGCATATTACATTAAATTGTTTAGCCGAGCCAGTAAATACGTTAGCTCGAAATGAACACCGATTTTCACAATAACGAGGCACACAGCCGAAACTCCGAATTGAAATTGAATTTTATTATTCTGTATTTGCATGAATGGACATCAAGCTTCATTGTTTACACGACGTGATAGTAGATTCATCGCGGACGCTTTATTTTTACCGATTAAGGAAAATCCATAAGGCAAGGAAACATGTTGTTGGGTTTGTTTGTTTTGTTCGCAATGATTATCAATCATTTGGAAATGATGGACGTGATATAAATTAGTTATTTTCCTTAAAAGCATTTTTAACATTAACAGTACAAATATTCGTCTAATGTAAAACACTTACTGATAAAAGAAATACTAGAATAAATAGCACCAGTTGTGTTCCGAGTAAATTTGTAAGTTTGAGTGGGAAACTGCAATATTTAGTAGGCAAACGACCAAGTAATACAACATGATTTATGTATTTAACCATAAACCTGCCGTTTGAGTTTGGCATTTGGTCCACTCTAAAAAAACCGAAATTGCAAATTTCGGCTGCAAATCATTCTAAAGTGCATTCAAATTTGCTTTTGCAGTCATTTTGCCGGCTGAAATTAAGCCAGTTATTAATTAATATTTTAAGTTAGCGGATTCCGTGTTTACCATTATCACAAATAACTCACCGCAGCATAAACCACTTTTTTGTAGAATAAACCACACAAAAAACCGCGGATTAGCTTGTGTAGTTGTCGCCTGCCAACAAAATTGTCGCATTACAATACAATTTTCAAACACACCACATGGAGGAGCACTTTTAATGCACTTTAAACTAGAAGAGGATTTTCCAGCAGCTGTGACTCACAGAACATGTTAAAGGGTTAAACATACATATTGTTCCAAAGCGCCATGTAATCGTGGCTTGGCACTGAGCAGAATTATGCCGAACTTAGGAGGGCCAAGATCATCCAACAGGAAGACTTTAGCCAACCTGGCACATTCGATTCTCCTGTATGCTGCGCCCATATGGAGCCAAGCCATCAAGTGGAAGAAATCCAGAAGACTCGTTGCAGGGGACAACGTAGGGTAGCGCTAAGGATTTGCTGCAGTTTTCGAACTGTATATACGGAAGCTGCATTGGTACTGGCCGGGATTCGACTCATAGACCTCCAAATCAAAAAGAGATGCCTTCAGTATCAAATTGTCGAAGTAGCACCGACTGGGAGAGACTTGCCGAATGGCAGCGTAAATGGGCAACGGAAACTGGAAAAGGAGCATGGATACAGCTATTGATACCAGATCTTACAAAGTGGGTAGGACGCAAGCACGGAGATATGCTGAATGGACACGGGTGGATCAATAGCTATCGGAATCGCCTCCACCTCAATGATAGTGACATGCAGAAAACGGCAGGTGGTTGAAGACGCAAACCACGTGTCCTTTCACTGTGAAAAGTGAGACTTCTTATAGACGTAGCACACAAGGCAGCGGGCGTCACATTAACTAGCCATAATTGTGTGGAGTTCATGCTTATTATCCAGGGTACTTGGAATATTGTGGATACCCTTCTGCGGAATATCGTACAAGAACGGAAAAAGGAAGAGACAAATATGGGTTGAAAAGAGTAACAGTTCTCTTTCTCCCGAAGTAATGCTCTCGCGGTTCCAGGAGATGAGAAGTCCGAGTTGATGTTTTAGTCGGCGCGGGTCCGACACTACCTTGGTGTGCATAATGCATATCCTCCTCTTTATAAAAAAATGTAATCGCGGCTGTTAATATTTATGAAACCGTAAAACATTGCAAATTATATTTAGCCCAACAGCGGTCAATCAGCCAATAAAAGTTGATTCAAAATTGGTACTTTTTTTACTTGGAAAGCACGGGAAAAAATGTTTTTTTGTCGAAGAAATGAGGTCTTGAAGATGCACTTTAATGCAGAGTACCCGTAAAACGTTGCAAAACTTGTTTGAATCTAACTAAAATTACAACTATATGTGAGCCATACAGGGTTTTAGGGGCTATTTTAATATACTTTTCAATATGTATAGCAGTGTCAAACTTGCATAAATTTCTTCCTCCTTGAGGATGTTGCAGCAAATTGATCATTCTTAAAAAGTAAAAGTGTCCACAATCCAACCGCTGTGGGAAACACCGTAAACAACATAAAAACACCCTGTTATTTCCAGTCTTGTTGAAATTTTTCAAAATTCAAAAATTCCAAAAAAACTAACCGTCAGCCTGCAGCCTTTAAAGTTCAAAAGAACATTTCAAGCAACTGAAGTGTTTGAAAGTCGTAAACCTTAAAACCTATCAAAACTTTTATTTGACCGTTGACATCCTCTAAGCTGCTAGTAAATAGTCCATTTTATTCCATCGAAGATATATGAGTTGACATGGACAATAAACTTTAGCATTTATGGCTCGTATAAAATGCTGCAAAGAATGGGAATGACAACGTGAAATTAGAGCTTGGAGTTAAAAAGTCATTTAGCAGATCTGAGCTCACTCAAGAGGGTTTTCTCTAAGCTACGCGTTCATTAGAATAATTGCTGATTTCGCATTAACCTACTGCTGTAATGCTGCATATATACAATATTAAATGTTCTTCATGCAGGCTGAGAGCCTCAGATCTCCTCCTATTCATTTAATAATGAAGTCATTTCTCAGTCGAAGCCAGAGCCGTGTATTAATTATTGTTTTAATAGAGTAGCTATGTTAATCCATTACATGCATGAAGATAAGTCTAGTAAACTATGGGTTTTTCCTGGAAATTTATCATCCAATTTGACAAAATGAGGGAAAAAATTAGATATCAATGATGCAATTTTTTTTGTTCTATACGGCACAGTGTTCAAAGATTCCGACCATTTTTATACCAAAGGCTTTTTCGTATTTCGAGACAGAGTAATAAATAACGGCAAAGGTTCAGTATGATAAGGGAAGGAAAAGAAGATAATGCTTGCTCTTTAGCTCCACTTGAATGAGTAATTAAATTGATGATGGAATACTGAGAAGTTCATTGTCGCTTTAAACTTGATTAATGTCCGCGAAGTGTAGCTTCTTAAAGTAAAATGTCACATTTTACTACAGTACAAATAAAACATTGATTTCGCTATTATACATTTCCATGTAAAACGAGAACGTTATTCCCTATCTATTGGTGTTCCATAAATAATGGCAGGTTAGTAATTGCAGCATATTGAAACAGACAACACGTAATTACTAGGGGTTAATGAACTGCAGAAATGTATAGCTACACACACAATTCTAGACATATTCAATTTTCTTTCCAAACAGCAGTAAGCTATTGAATACGAGCTTAAAACCGGTCTTTTATGCAGTCTTAATAAATTTTTCAACCAGTTCAAGTAATTTCATTTAAACCTTCTTAATAGAATTTCTAATTAAACTCGGCTAAACCCTTAAGCAACCACTTAATTTGAAAATAACTGTTATCAGAATAAAGCAGGCATAAATTAAGCGCACTGGCGTATTAAACCTTTGGTCAGTTCATTTTAATTATATCTAAAAACCGTTTGTTTGTACTGACGCAAAAATATATACGGCATCTGCATTATTTAATCCTCTATCTGTCTTCGGGCTTTAGAACGGCCAAGACTTTCTTCAGCCAGCGATTTGTCACGGAGGATTTACGTGGGATTTAGTTGCGAGTAAAAGTTGCTCAACGATGCTAAATTTCACGTTTATTTTATTCTGCCCTTGGATTCCTCCATACCGAATTTATTTAATAACAATGCCGGATTCTGGATAATTGTATGCTAAAATTGTTGTCATGCGGCTGAACATGTTGAAGTTTGCTTTATATTACAATATATATGTAACATTTTATAAATGACTCAAAGAGCCATTGAGGGGAAAATGTTGGAAATCTCGCTAAAAGACTGAAAGAGAAATGAATGGATAAGGCAGAAGATGAAAGAGGTCGAAGTAGTAGAAAAAGCAGCGACGTTAAAATGGATATTTGCTGGACATGTGGCAAGAGGCGATGTCGATAACTGGCGGAAATCAATACTGTCCTGGAGGCCATATGACCATAAGACCTAGAGGACGACCTTTCATGAGATGGGTAGACGACCCATCATAGCAGACCGTCCTATCGCCTTTTTGTGGATCGGTATCATAATACCCTCCTTTCAGTCATCAGGGATAGCTTCTTTTTCCCATATGGTTTTAGTGAGGTTTTCCAGCTGTGTTATGATAGTATCACCACCGTATTGAAGAAGTTATGCTGTGATTAGGTCTCCGCCAGGGGCTTTATTATTTTTTAATTTCTTTGTTGCTTTTTTAATTTCCTCTTTAGAAGGGATACCATTGGGTTGTTCCACAGTCAGCAGATCCAGTGCTTCCTCCTCTTCACCAGTTCCTCTATTAAGCAGATGGTGGAAGAAGTTTTTCCACGTTTGCAATATTTCTACTTCGTCAGTTATTAGATCTCCATTTTCCTTCTTTAAGATATTGTCGGTCTTGGGTCTGAATCCTGCTTTGGTGGAGCGTAGTTTTTGGTAGAATGTTCCTGTGTTATTTTTTCCTTCTTCTTCTATTACAAGTAATTCTCTGTTTTGCCATTCTCTCTTTTTTCTACTTAACAGTTTCTTTCCTAGAGTTCTTAGTCGTTTGTATCTTTCCCTGTTCTCGTCTGTGGGACTTTTAGCATTTTGAGTCTAGCAGTATTTCCTCTTCTCCATACCATCTTCACAATCTTGATCATGCCAATGGTTTTGGTGTTGTCGCCTGGGTTTCTCCTCTACGACCTTTCTTGCTGCTTCTGTAATTGATCCAGATATAAACTTCCAATGCGTATCCATATCAGTATTGTATGTGGTCTGATAAGTCGCTCTAGTTCTTCCTGATACTGTGCTCTTATCTCTGTCTGCTGAAGCTTTTCTGCATCCTACTGAGGAGAGAGACGATTGGTTCGCTTGCTATTTGCTGTAGATATTCTGACTTTGATCTTGGCTTTGACCAGAAAATGATCTGAATCGGCATTTGCCCCCCTGAAGCTTCTTACGTCTAGTACATTACGTCCATGTCTTACATCAATGATAACGTGATCTATGTGGTTCCTGGTTACACCATCATTAGATACCCATGTCATTTTGTGTATATCTTTGTGTTGAAACATAGTAGACTTTATCAACATATTACTTGATGCCGCAAGATCTGCCACTCTTAGACCGTTGTCGTTGGAAGCATTGGGCAGCCTGTGCATGCCCACATGAGGTCTTAGCGCCTCTTCTTGTCCCATTTCCACATTGAAATCTCCCAGGATGAGTGTCATGTCTTGATTGGGAAGTTGGGCTAGTTTCCTCTCCAAAGTGTCGTAAAACAGATATTTAATACCCTCATCTTTGTCTTCCGTTGTTGCATGCACCGATATAAGCGAGTAGTTGTAGGAAGTGCCTTTTATCCTACTTCTTGACTGCATAACCTGTTCCGAACGCGTGGGAGTTTAGGCACCACCAGGCATAGGCACCATAGAAAAGTACTGAATTCCCAACGTCAATTTGATCCACTCCAGACCACCGTATTTCTTGCAGAGCAGTGATATCCATATTCATTCTTTCCATTTCTTTGATCGCTTTTAATGCTGCACCAGGTCGATACAAACTGAGCACGTTCCATGTTCCAATATTAATTTGATCTTTCCTTGTCCCTTGCGTTATTCGTCGCCGTGTATCCGTCCTGATTCGAGGCTTCTGTTGCTTCTTCATAACCCATACTTTTTTGCGAGGTGGGGCGGTCACCTCAAACGGGCTTGGGACCGTCTATGGCAGATTTAAATAATGACACTCTTACAATTATTCGAGCTATGTTCAAAAAGTCAGAACCACCTTCACTGATTCACAACTAACTCTCTGTTAATACTTTCTCGTATACGACTTCGCACTAAGAACTACCATGCAACTCAATCACCATCTAACACACTTTAGTCTAGTGCGTATATGTACTCATAACAATACATTTCTGGAAACAATTATTCGCATACTTGCACTTTTGGACATTTATCATAAACCAACTGCCCTTCTTTACTAGGTTTGAAGACGTTAAATCAATTCCAAGTCAAATAAATTGCGAATTTATTACCTAAAAGGACTGCTGTGATTTTGGGTGAAGGGAAAATTAATTTAAAAGTCCTCAAAGAGACTTATTAATTATTCAAAGCGCGGAAGCGGCTGCGATAATTATGACTTTATAAACTTTTTCTATTCCAGAAATTTGTCACAGTGTGAACCAGGTACTTGAACATTTCAACAATATTTCCATAAATGGCGAATAATAGAAATGAACTGGTGGAAGTTAAAAGCAGTTTAGAAAAACAGTATTAAGCTAGCATAAATGTCTGATAAGCTAGAAGGAAGACATTAATATGCAGAGTATCCTTTATCTAAACTAATTATAGCATTGAGAGAGAAGTTGGTGATACGGAGACCTAAACTGTTTTGAACCAAATGAATATTCAAGTGGCTAAACAATATTTGCATTATTTGGGCAAACTGATGACTCATCATACCAAGTAAAGCGCATTGAATATTCATTTGTCTAGGAAGAAGGATCATGCGATATATCCTCTACGATATTGTGGGAAATATTTAAAATTTTCGAAATGAAGTAGCTCGGGTCAAATGCGCCAGCCTCATCAGCATCAGTGAACGATGTGGCCTAAAAAATTGAAACTAATGGTCTGGAATGTATTACCTCAGTTTTTATAAAGCACATTCGGTGTCCATCAATCTTCTTCCGTTGATAGTTTTTCTGGTAATATTTACACGTTTTTATCCGCGCTCAATACACCAGCCATAAATCTCTTGCAAGCAGATGATAATGAGCAAATTGTTGAACAAACTTTGACTTTTTTCTAAGTTTAATTTTATTTTTTATTCAACGCGCCAATGCCACTATTGATTTTTCTGGACCCGCTACCGTTCAATTCGCCCGTTTTAATTTGGGATTGGCAATTTAATTGCCTTTTTGATAGCACTTGAACTCGAAGAATCTGAATAATTTTAAAGGGGTCTAGATGAAAGTGCCGCTGATTACTTCTAATGAGCCATTTTATAAACTTTAGAAAATAAATATATGAAACAGTTTAAGTCGGTTATTAGTGGATTATTATGAAAAATGTCTGTACTAGTTAGGTTTGAAAATCTAACTCTCTTGGACATGTAGAAACCAAGCCGTCAACATATTTGATTTGCGAACCATGGAAATAATACCGAATTTTTGTTTGATGTTAATAACTCTCTATTATCTGGCGGTGTCTATTCAACTTGCTCGAATTTGTGGGCGGATTTTAATTCAGTTCCATATGTGGTTCGACAAAAATCCCTTTTGTCACATTTTCTATCATTTAACCGGATTATTGAGCTATTTTATCAGGGAAATTTTGAAAAAATGGTGCCGAGGATTATCCGAAACAGACAAGCAACTCTAAAAACCGGCGTTTTTCCTTGGAAAAATTTATTTTCACCGTCAAGCTCGAATATTGAATGGATCAATTGCTAATTATGGCGCAATATCAAAGAAACCACCATGCTAATCCGACTATAAACTTTGGGCGATTTGATTCAGAATATCTGATGGAAAAGTTCAGTTTAGATCGAAGGGCCCGAAAGCTTATTGATTACTTCCATTCTAAAAGTACTAAATCTCCTTTAGTTTGAGTAAGTTTACATTGAATGCAAATAAAGTTCATTGAGTTATGAGCTTTATTTTCTTCAAGTTTTTGCACGTGGATTCCAGTAAATCTCAGCTAGATATTAAAGAGTTATTTATAGTCAAGTGTTATGAACTCGTAAATGAAAAGCACAATCTCTAATAAATTCACTGCCTGAAGCTCATCAAGCACAAGATAAAAGATCGGGAAAATTGAAAGCGCCAAAAGAAGCCAAAAACAGGAAATCTAACACTTTGTGTTTGCTTTGGAGACCCTAAATACGTTTGGTTCTTCAATATTTCTCATTTAGGTTAGATTATAAAGTATTCGTGAAGAACAGAGTGCCGTTTTAATAGTTCATTTTGCGACATTTCTTGAATGTCGAACATTTGGATTTTTTGCATTGCACAATCCTCCAAATAGTTGTTCCAATCCAATTTGGAAATTCACTTTACAAGAGACAATTTACTTTCCTACAATATTCCTATGAGAACATGGAAAAAACTTATTCAATAGAAGCTGGCAATGTAATATAGGTATTCATATTATTGATCCATGCATTGAAGAACTGTAAAATTTGAATATTCGCCCGTTTTCACCTGCAAGCATTGCAAATTTATATACGAAGCAACAAGTGAACTTCATAAGGGAGAATTTCTCAATGGAGACATCAAAGTGGCGCTCTTTCTTAATATAAGTGTGATTGGTAATGAACGAACAAAGAACAAAGGAATGACAGAAAAATTCTTAACTATATAATTTCAAGTAGCGAATGCTTACAGTAAGTAATAAGTGATTAAAATGATACGATACAAATAATAAAACAATTTTAAATCTCACAGTATCAAAGTTTCAGATATAGTGCTATCTAAAGAACATGTAGGTTTTGACGAATATTCATAGTTGAAGATTCTAAAACCTGTGCATATTCAGTGGATGTTGTACCATATTTTCGTAAAGAACGAAGTAATCAAATGAATGAGATTCATGTTTCAAAATGGTCAAATTACTCAAATTTTCTTCAACCTCTTCAAACCTACCAGCTGCAAATCAGTACTAGTTATATTCCCCCAATTAGAGTTCAAATTATTACCCAGTCTTTGTGTTGCTTTATGAACTGACTGAATTAGATCTCAAATGAATGTTCACAAATCATGGCGTCATTCACTACAAATGCTAGAACTGCTATTAAGTTAGCAAGATTAAGCCAGTTATTAGGCATTCTCAGAAATCTCAATTATCGCTGTTTGGAGCGGAATTATGGAACAAGAATCTAGTTAGTGTTTTCATAAAGGTTCTGCGAACTGGAGGTATTGTAAGACCATTGATTTGATGATTGCTTAATAGTTAACGGAATTTGAATAAATTATGTGACACAACAGTTGGAAATTTTATAGTTTTTTTTAACTTGCATGCAAATAAAATCAATTTGTAGCAGAAAAATCGCAAAAGAACAAAATCTCCTACACTAAAATACATAAATTGTTTCTGAAAACCAGTAACGTTATATGTGCAGGAAAAATCGGCCAAATGTCGACTAGAAAAGGTAAAGATTACTGAAGGCGTCAGAAAAGAACAAAACTCTTGTAGAATACAAAATCGTCTACTAAAATATATAATTTCAAAACTTAACATTTTCTTCATCTTCTTCTCCTTCCTTTTTGTAAGGCATTTGCTTGTTCTCTACGTTCTTAGAGTTGTATCTGAGATGATGAATCGCAGCTTTCATGCCAACTTATGAGTGGACGTCCAGGTGGTCTGCTGGATCTTGGGAGACCATCTCTTGCACTCTTTGAAGAAACTTTGTCTGAAGAAGTAAATTTTTGCGAAAGCACCAATCGACAGAAAAATTATTGGACTAGGTACAATGATTTTCACACCGACTTCAAACCGAAACAAAATCTCTCGAAGCATTCAGAAGTTATCCAGTTCCAAAATTAGGGCGAGTTTGACGGTGCAAATCTTATTTTGTTTGGTAGTTTAGTCAATCACTATTTGTAGAAGGTTTTTGCACACTTTAATGAGACTTTTTTGATACGGAGCATTTAGTCGTACATTTTGTTGAGCTATTGGATGAAGCGAAATTGGACAGTAAAATTGCTACTACAAAACACTTTCGATGGTCAACTTACAAAGGAAAAGGTATCAGCAGAATGACGACCACAAGAATTTACAAGACAACCACTGCGGACAAACTCATGTTAAATTAGATTAAGGTGAAGATTTAATAAAATTTTACAATTACTATTTAGAAAACGTGATTTTCCAATTTCTGAAGCCCTGAAGCAAATGTTCTTCTTCTTCCTTTTTGTAAGGCATCTGCCTCGTTCTCAACTTTCTTAGAGTTGTATCTGGGATGCTGGATATTTTGGTGTCTAGGAAGGGGAATCGTTTGGACCACAAGGTATATCGAAAAGCCACCCACACGGACAGATATCTTCACAAGCTATCTAACCACCATCCGAGTCAGAAGTAGGGAATCATTAAGACTCTCACGGATAGAGCCAGAAAAATATGTGGACCACAACATCTAACAACGGAACTACAGCACTTGGAAAAAGCTTTTCTTTAGAACGGATATTCCCAGTTGGACATCAAAAAAGCTGTAGGAGTGGGACGTGCTGAAAAAAGTGAGTCCACTCTGAAAGCTTTCCTGCCCTATGTTCCCAGGGTTACGGACAGAATTGGGAGGCTCTTGAGGAAACACAACATAAGAACCGTCTACAAGCCCACAACAAAGATCCGAGAATGTCTAGGGTCAGTTAAAGACAAAAGACCTCACCTAGCAACTGCGGGAATCTACCGGATTCCATGCTCCTGTGGAAGCGCCTACATTGGAACTACGAAGAGATCGGTTGCGACAAGATTAGAAGAACATCCGACGGAATTGTAAACTGGGACATGTGGAGAAGTCGGCAGTGGCGGAACATGCCCTCAGCGATGGAACACACAACATCTATTTCGGAGAGGCACAGGTCCTGGCCACGACAACAGGGTATCGCCCCCGACTAATACGAGAAGCCATTGAAATCTACAAACACGACGACAATTTCAACAGAAAAGAAGAGACAATGGCGCTGAACAGGATATGGTTTCCAGCACTCACCAACGCAAAAACAGCAAGAAAAAGCAACAGCTCAGGACAGGAGAGAGAATCAGTACACCGGAGGATAGCAACAGCCAACAGAATGCGCAGGCTCCGATGACACAGGCCACGTCATCACAAACCACGTCATCGCAACCGGTGCATAAATACGGACTGCGCCCGAGGAATCGCATCAGAACAGTGTAAGCGTTCAAGCAAACCACTTCTGAAGATGCAAGCCGCACGTGCTTGCGAAACGTCAAGAAGAAATTCTACCGAACGACGGCCTAAAAACCCGAAAACCCCACTTGTTTCAAGGAATGGCCTCGAAAGTCTATCTCTTTTGATGTATCTGGGATGTTGAATTGCATCTTTCATGCCTATGTATGGGTGGACGTCCAGGTGGTCTGCTGGATCTTGGGAGACCATCTCTTGCAATCTTCGGCAATCTGTTGTTGTCCATCCGTTCAACATGATCTCCCCATTCGCGACGTCTGCTTCGGAACCGGCCTAAAACACAGTTTCCGCCCTCTGCTTCTCAAACGCCATGATGTAAACAGGTGTTCAACTGGCTCCAACCGCGTTATTGAGTAGCAAATTAATATCGGTTGATGTATAAGTTGGTAACGAATTTTTACCCGAATTGAATACTTCAAGTCCAGGTTGGAAATAATAATTAAAAAGCGCCCACGATAGATTGTGTTTTGTGTATTGATGACAATTATTAACTGTGTAGAGTTAATTTGAAATGTTTTTTTAAATACTCTTACATTAGAGGTGTACCGATATTTCTCACTGGTCTTCCCATGCTATTGAAAAATTTACCTTCCATCTCTACGTATAGAAATTAACGCCTTCATACAAAGTAGGTAGATTTTTTTCAACATTTTTGAAACATCTTAAAATGTTTACCAGAAGCCGTCATGCAGCTAAACTAACAAAATAAGTCTACCAACCCTTCCGGTCTCGGATATGCATCTTCGGATTTAAGAGAATTAAGCATTTATATTGGCCTAAAGCTGTGTAGAGCGGGAGCTTAAAATAGTATTAACAGAATCGTGTTGGAGATAATCTACGAATTGGGGCAACGTACTTAGAGATGGCACCTAAAAGTAATTTATATCCATGTTAATAAATTCCTACTAATATGGTTGAAGTAAACTCCTCTTTGGGTTGTTAATTAGCAAAATAATCCTGCTCAGAGACAGTTGTAGGATTTCAGAGAGTTTCACTAAATTCTTAACTTGCCACTTCCAAACTGTTAAAAAATATCTTAATTTTCAGCTGAACCTTATAGAATAAATAAAATTCTAACCATAAACAATCAGAGAAATTTCTCACAATTTTTTTGTGTTCAATTCCAGCGGGAATTCACAGGACTAATGACCAACTTTATAATTATTTGAGCCCCGCGATAATATTATTTCGGCCTGAGCAAAAATATTCAGCAAATTATAAATTAGCCGGAAAGGGACATTGAAGCGGTTAATTCTGTCCCAAAATGAGCGCCATTTAAGTTATTTATTACGAGTGCTCTTTTTGCTTTCGGCTCGATTTTAAACGGTATAAATTAGAACAAAGGTGGTGCTCGAAAATGCACAGAAAAACCTTAATTACGAGCTGCAAAATATAAATTAGACCGTTTCCGCTGTGAATGTACACTAAGTGCGGCCAGTACGTAGGGTTTTATTATGTATCTAGATTTATTGCCGGTATATCAGGAAATGAACGTGCAATATGTTCAGAGCCATTTCTACTTTGGCAAATGGATTGAATTCTGATATGAAACATTACAAATATATTCAATAATAAATAAACGTTGTGCTTTGGGGTTTAAAGCGGTGACTTGCCATAAAGAAATATCGTTTTGCATTTATGATTGAGATGTTTCCATTGATTAGGTCGTGAGTAATGTAAAGCAAGCAAATATGGGCATACAGAGATGTAATGGGAAAACGTGAATATTTTTGCTGTATCCGAGTAATCATCAATCGCAGATGTTTATCATTGAACGGAGGACCAGACAAATCAATGTTTTGATTTGCTTTGGCAGTTTAATTACATTGGCTCTTAACAAATTATTTTTGTTTTATTTCCAACTGCGAATTCATCCCGGAGAACGGCCACAACTAATTCATTAACATTTAATGCAATTAAATGTGCGCTTTACGTTGGTTCGTTTCGGAAAAGTAATCAAATATTCAATAACTCAGCTTTACTTGGGCGAAACAAAGCAAATAATCATCGGTCAATGACACGTTTAATGATATTTTTAATCAACTGTAACTACTCAAGGAGGAAAATAAAAAAATACAGTAGTAGTAGTGAACATCTTTATTTCTAAAAAAGGCTATCGACCTATCGGTCTTTCTGCCCTTGTTTAATACATGCAGTCTTAATCTAGATAAAAAACAAATATGAAAATTCTCCTATTCTAGGTTAACAATAGTAGTAGTAAACATCTTTATTTCTAAAAAAGGCTATCGACCTATCGGTATTTCTGCCCTTGTTTAATACATGCAGTCCCAATCTAAATAAAAAACAAATATGAAAATTCTCCCATTCTAGGTTAACAATACTATTAAATAAATAAGATTTCAGTGGCAAGAAGAAATTATTTTATTGTCCACTAGTCCGTTGCGTTTGTAAGTGTTCGAGTAGCGTTAATGTAGGGAAACGGAAGCGGGATTGTCTGGTTGGTCTTGTAAGACAAAGGGGATTCAGTATGGTCCAGTTGTAGGGGTTGTTTGTCCATTTTGTCTGTAGCTGTATGAGTCTTTCCGAGATCTTTGTCATGTTTGTGCGTTCGTATAGTAGTTGGGTGGGGGGGTTGTGTAGTGGGTTTTGGGGGTGTCTTATTCGTGTTATTAGTCTTAGTGCAATTTGTTCTGTTGTTTGTGTATAACGTTTTGTCCTTTCTGTTCCGTTGGTCATGAGTACATGTCCAAAGTCTAGCAAGGGTCTACAAATAGCTTTATATATTTTGGTGGCGGTGTTTGTGCTAATTCCTCTGTCTTTGTAGGTTAGTGATCGGAAGTGTTTTGTTCTCTTTATTGTTTCTGCCCTGATGTTTCGTATGTGTTTAGTGAATTTAAGTTTGTGGTCGATTGTGATTCCAAGGTATTTTACGTCGTTTTTTGGTTGTGTCGTTTGGCCGTCTGCAGTTATTGTAGGGGAGTCAGCGTTGAGTCTGTGGTTTGTGAGCAGAAGTTGGTTTTTTGACGCGTTTGGTGTTAGTCTCCATTTATAAAACCATGTCATTGTGTTGTTTGTTAGTGTTTGGAGTCTTTGAGCTGCTCTCTCAGTAGTTTTGTCATGTACAATAAGTGCGGTGTCGTCTGCGTATTGTAATATGTATGCCGATCTGTCGATTTGATTTTTGTCTGGTAAGTTGTAATTGTATATGTCATGGCAGTATATATTGTAGAGAAACGGTGAGAGCGGGGATCCTTGAGGGAGCCCTTGTTCAGGGGAAAAAGTAATACAATATAAATAAGTAAAATAATAAAGTAAAAAAATACAATATTGCAGGTTTGGACCTTTGGTGATATTTGGTGTCGGATCT
Source organism: Dendroctonus valens (assembly GCA_024550625.1). Lineage (NCBI taxonomy): Eukaryota > Metazoa > Arthropoda > Insecta > Coleoptera > Curculionidae > Dendroctonus > Dendroctonus valens. The sequence continues at coordinate 1,395,231 of JAJTJO010000032.1, read as the reverse complement.
GGCTGGCCGTGGACGTGTGGATGTGTACAGCCTCAATTTTGAACTTATGTGCCATTTCTTTGGATCGATACGTGGCTGTTACCAGACCCATAACTTATCCCAGCATAATGTCCAAATCCAGGGCCAAAATGTTGGTAGCAGGCTTATGGGTGCTAAGCTTTGTGATATGTTTTCCACCTTTAGTTGGGTGGAAAGACTCAAAGGTAAGTTTGATTAAAACACAACTTTTGTTGTGTTGTTGGCAGCAAAGCTAGCTGATGTTAATCACTGAAAAATCCAAGTTCTGTAATAAGAAATCTGGGCAAATTGGCTAGGAAGCGAAAGTGGTTTCCCTTTCACAAAGTCGTGTATTTTCTTTACAAAAAAACATAATTTTACTGATGGGAGCTATAAGTTCGGCACTCTAATCAGTTCAAATTCTGAAGAGTTTCAAAATATAGTTCCTCATTAAAAACAAAGCAAATTCTCTTTCGCTGAATGACAGCAAAACTGCACACTTAATTTTAGAACTGATGTTCGTTTTCACCTCACTTTCGCAACATCAGTTTTCAATGTTTACAATAATTGTTGGATCTCATATCGCAGCTCAATTTTCAGAAAATTTTTTGGTGATGAAAGTTAATAAAACGGTAGGAAGGCAGCACTTGTGCAAAGTATTCTTTACTACAGAGTTTCATCACAACCTTTAAATCGTTCACCATGTTCATCCTTTAACGTCTCCTTAAAGAAGAGAAACCATATGCATGTGCGACATTGTTATACATTTGAAGTGTTGAAGAGCATAACATAAAATGTAACCACAAATACTCTGGGCCCTTTCAAAGGGTGATATAATCTCTCAAATTCATTAAATGTTTTCAAAAATATGGTTGATAGATATAAGATTAATTAAACGTTCCTTTAATCACAAGTCGCAAGAATACATTTTGTCATTTGTGACTTTCAGGCGATAGATCTTGCGGTTTGCGAATCCTCTCTTGAGGAATGATTCATATTTCTTGTTACATTTATATTTTTTGCTGATCTATGGCAGAAAGTTCGCTGCTTCGGGCTATAAAACCCCAATTTCTTTAGCAGCTTCAACTTGTACAAGAGGTATCAAATTTATATGGAGCCGTGCGAAATGAAAAAAAACTGTAAAAAGGCTGGTGATCTATGCAGCATATATGTAGCAGTAAAAAATATTGTTAGCTATTAAATTAGTGCATAAAACTTTTGTCGATCGTGTTGGATTGCTGGCAATTTCTGGCCACCTTTTCTTAAACTAGGCTTACCTGCTTAATCGTTATAGACTAGCGTATTTGTGTCTTTAATGAACAGTAAATCCCAATCAACTGCAGAATTCAATGAATTTAAATGAATCTGCGGAAATAATGTGCAGACCAGCAAAGTTTTTAATTGCTCAATGACTCCTTTGAGTTCACTGCTCCATGTGGGCTGTTAAAGACCATGTGAAAATTTGTCGAAATTATCGCAAATCCCATTTGCTAGATAAAGCTTGCTGGGTAATGACCCTTCAAAACCTGAAAGGGCCTGATAAGCTAAAGACCCCAACTAAGGGTTAACTGCGGAAGGTGTTACGTATCTTTATCAAGCCAGAGTGACGCCCATCGGTTACAAGACCCAGACTTTCTCATTTCCTGCTTATTATGCAATTGTGTTGGGGTTTTAAAGAAGGCGAGTTTGTAGATTTGTCCAATTTTTCCTCCATTGAATTCCTCCATTGAACTTTTTTAGATATTCATAAGTATTGGACAAAGAATGTAAAGTACGGCAATTTTTCAAGTCCACGCGCTGATCCTTTCAAATACTATTTCCAGAGGAATTTTTCAGTACTTATCACACCCTTTATATGGTTAGTCAAAGAATCTGAAAACCTTGTATTGAGGTAAAACGTTTCGAAATAAACACCCCGGTTGGTTAAACACGTTGTTCGGCAGCAAGGCTGGGAGGAAACTCAGCTACTTTGCTCTAATCTCAAAACAGCTGTAGAATAGGGGTTGTTCACAATACGTTCTGGATAATGGCATTTTTTCCAGCCTAAGCTTTTTGAAATAAAAATCGCGCTTTGACTAAAAACGAGTAATGGCGCCAATTAATTTAACTCTGGAATAAACCAAGCACTTTTGCAAGCTGTGTTTAAAGGCATTTTTATTTATGGCTCTTAGTCTATTTCAACTGCACAAAAATATAATATTTTTCCATCACTACATTAACCAAAGAACGCAAAAGAACATGGTATGGCTCAAATAGTATTTCGGTAAGTTCCGGCCAAGACAATCCGTATGCAAAGCAAATAGGCTGCCGGATCCAGGCATTCCAAAGCTAATCAAACCCTTTCGTTCCAGTCTAGCGACAACGAGTCGAACGCAACCCTCCCGGAAGACAATCCGCACTGTCCTTGGAAATGCGAGCTGATTAACGAGTCTGGATACGTAGTGTACTCAGCGCTCGGCTCCTTCTACATTCCAATGTTTGTAATGTTATTTTTTTACTGGAGAATATACAGGGCCGCCATTCGGACAACTCAGGCTATTAATCAGGGCTTTAAAATTACAGGTGAGTACAGACAATAGTTGCCAAGAGGTCCAGAGTTCCCAAGAATTTTTTTCTCGAAGAAAAACATTTGTTTCAATGTTGATTAATTAGAGCGATGTCGCTCACCGGTTGCAGCTGGTTAATTAATTTTTTCTGAAATATTTTGCAAAGTATTCTGTGCTTGACAGAGACAAGTTTGGGATCCAATTACAATTTGCCTTAATTTTTCCTGAAAACTTTTCAGCAAGCTTCTGTTTGTCCCGATAAAAGTTTGGACATGTTTCTGAATTGGGATTGATTTTGTATTATTCAATTCTACCCCTTTCTACATCTTCGGGTCGGCTTTCTACAAACTTTGCATTCATTTGCATTGCATAATGTTTAAATTTGTGTCTTCCACCTTTTTCTTGCCTGAATATATTCGTAGTCCATTTCCGGAGCTTCGGTTAACAGATGTGCTGTTACTTTCCAGCTATCAATTAGTAGGAACTATATGGCTAAATTACTGTTATTTATTTAGGGCTCTAACCGAATTGCTAATTGTGTATCTAGCTGGTGCTGTTCGGTATCTAAATTTATCTATTGACATTATTGGCGGCAATGGTTTTACTGAGAAGTTTCTGCCAATAAAAAGGTTTGCAAGTATTTTTCTTTACGTCCTGAAGTCCATCTTTGTTCTGAAGACTGACCATTCATCAAGGGCAATCAATTTTTATCTGCACTGTTCTTGTGCTTTGTGTTTCCTTCAATTATAAGCCTGGATAGTTATTGTCGCCCTTTTGTGATAATGTGCTCGAGGTACTACATTTTTCTTGTCTTGATCGTCAGTAAAACGGTTCCTTCGTTTCTAACTTCCACCTTTCCCGGAAACCGTTTTCTTTATTCACTTCTGCTAGGCGTGTTTTTCTTTCTATGAGCTATTCTTATGTACACAGGTATCCGGACCGTATTCCTCGGTTATCTCTATGGTTTGATTCTGGGGAATTTGCAGCTTTTCGACAGTTTTTGCCAGGATGATCGTATCGTCGGCATAATTTGGTTTATTCACCACTCTGCCGTTCATGTTGGTTCTTATTTTTTTAATTTTCTAGAGCGTTCACTGTTCTGGCAATTTTATCTACTGGATACCAATTAAACAATGCAAACCTGACCTTTAAAACTCTTTCTATTCTAGTCTCTTTAAATAAATTTAAAATAGTGCTTCGATCTGTTGATAAAGTAATTTTTTGATTATAATATAAGCTTGATATTATTCTGATGTCTGCATAATCTACATTTATCTCTCAACAAACAACCGTGATTAGCTGAGTCAAATGCCTCGCTGCGGACCGTAAACCACGTTGTAAAACGCTGCAAACTTTATGGGTTTCCACAGTCCATTTCTTATTCGCAACTGATTGTAGGGTGAATATTTGGCTTATAATGACGATAAGCTCAGTTTTCAGAAAGTTTTATAGCAAGTGTTATAAAAGTTGACAGTATCCATTCGTCTGATAATGAAATAAAACTTCAATGCCACAGCTTCAAGCGGTGTGGCCAGACACGTGGCCAATCTATCCAGACCAAGCCCCATTATAATAATGCAAAAATATCGAAATTATATAAGCGTTCAAATATGAATAAATTTGTGGCATTTTCATATTATTTGCTTCGGTTATTCGAAATAAAATAGTACACGTTTTATTGAAAAGCTCGCTGTTTGATAACACGTTAAATATTTGTTTTTGAAACGATCCTTAATTGAATTAATGCAAAGAACTGGAAAAGACAGCTTTTGTGATACTTTTGTTCGTTTGGTTTCGAATATTTATATTTGTATGGACTGACTGGATTTCTTGCGATATTTCTATTACTTTATTTCTTTATACAATCCAGCTGGTCAAGCCAAAATTCAATCTTGGTTGCCTGTTTTTTATATTAAAGAATATAGAAGTCAATGAAATAACTCAAACGAGGCAGAACATTTATTAATGTAATAAAAACTACAGCCAGACAGTTTATGTGTTGAAATTGTCTAGAAAGAAAGGCAACAGATATAATCATTGCCACAACCAGCATTAATAGTTACGTTTTCGGCAAAATATGGTAATTTCTTTAGTTATCGGCCGTTGAATAAAAATCTACCCGCATGCAAACTGATAGGCTATCAAAAACAGCGCACTATTAGTCCACCTTATTCGAAATAGAAAGTTTGCGTGTATCCGTTAATTTTCTTCCAGCTTTATATAAATTATGTAATTTGGTGTAGTTACTTATTTGGACTGTCCCTGCTTGCCCCCATATTATGTTATTAGAAAGTGTAAGTACACATTTCTCTACTCATTTTGTTTCTGTACATGTCGAAAAAACATACAGAATATTTCGGGTTTTCAGTCTCGTTTCGGTTTTCTTAACGTATTTAATACACTGATCCGGCTAATTGCGCTTCTTGTCACGACTTGGGAAAGGTTCACTAGGGATGCTGTTTACGGGAGATTTATCTCTACAACGACATAATTCTAAAAGGGATGAAGTTATTATAAATATGTTAAATTCATGGCGACACTGCTATGCTACCTTTAAAATATATTTTAAACGTTTACAGGTAAAAAGCCCCGAATTTTTCGTAATGTTAAAACGCTGGAATTACGGCAAAATTTTAAAATCCAACCACCGGTAAAGGGCAGTTACAATAAAAGAACTTTTCCTAATTTCAGGTTCTCCAGGTAATCGGTTCGAGCAGCAACGTTTAACATTAAGAATTCATCGCGGCCGAGGCAATTCCACTAAAGCCTCCTACGGCTCTCCGAATGGAAGCAGCTACACAGCCACAACTACAAGCAGTGCATCTCCAAGCCCCCGAAGGAGTCACGAAAGAAAACACGAGAGAGTTAAAATTAGTGTCAGTTATCCGTCGAATGAAAACCTGTCTTCAGCCGCTTCATCTCCTCAACTTATCGCTGTAAGTTACATGATTTATGAGACCGTTTACAACTTGGGAAGTTGACGAGTTTGAAATTGTTGATTGCTTTTCATATACTGTTTCTTTGGTTTGCTACGCGATTTTTCGTAAGCAACTTTTTTTTATTGAATATTCCTTTTGTCATTGTTTGTTTTACGCGAACTTTTTTCCAAATTTGCAAGGAGGGTTCAAGTTAAATAAAAATTATGTCCTTGCTTCACTCAGACATGGAAATGAGCAAAAACTTTTGAGGTTGCACTTAAGTCGAGGCGCTCGCGTTTGTTTTCTGGAAGATTTTCCAAGTCGATTTATTATATGGAACGCCGTGTTTTTACATGCTCATTCCGGCCAGAGTTTTTGATCTGTTACAAATAAGATGTAAAAGCTTTGTTTTGCAGTGCTTGTGAATATTTCTAAGATCCATAGTGCCGTTGAAATATGATTGAAAATTAGACCGCTGTTTAAAATTCCCGAAAGTAACAATAGCCGGAAAATGACCGGAATATGAGATGCACATGAAAGTAACCCAACCTTATCGTGATTTTAAGAGAAAGCCCGTTTGAAATTGATTTTTTCTAAAAAACTAGCCCTGTATTTGGATACGGCAAGTCCTGGCAACCAAAAGAACCGTCGTTACAAAGGCAGCAACTTGAAATTTCTGTAGGCCGAAGCTGAAACATTAAGCCTGAAATCCAGTCCATGTTGTCACTTTTTAATTAAGCAGAAAATCGGAAATAACGCAAATCAAGAAGCACTAAAACTTCCAGTTATCAGTTATTGAAACCGCATTTACGTTCCAGCGAAATTGCCTAGAAACTCACTGAATATGTGCTTGAGGAAGCAATTGGGACAGTTAAAAAACTCATTAAAACACTTGTTCGTCACGACAGACAAACTCCAGTTACAGATTTCAAGAGATTTGCCTTTAAGTGGAGAAAGTTTCCTCCAGGTTGAAGGACGCAAAATTTTCTAGAAAGTTTCAGCCCTGAAAAGAATCAATAATCGCAGCTGAATCAACGGGAAGAATCGATAACGCTGAAAAATAAGAACTAAAGCCAAATTCATTGATTTTTTCTGAATATTGAACTTGAACAAGCAACGCGAGCAAGTCGACTTCTAGAAATCAACACATGTTTTAGACGTTTATCTAAAATCTGCTCAGAAAACTGAACTGAAATAATAAACGTATTCTCTTGGGCGATGGACTGTTGTTATTTTAATAGTCCGCCCGTTCATTAACTGTGACCCAAATCAAATGCAGCAAAAAATGCAATTAATAAAGAAAATACACTCAGTCAATATATTTAGACCATTCCATGAAACAAACTTTCAATTTATTCACTTTATTTGTGTCAGTCTGTTCGATTTTCCTTAGGGTTTAATAAAACTTTACGGCAATGTTGCCGCAGATGCAACCAGTTTGGAAATAACATGTTTCACGTCTTTAGAACAATATTACGACTGCGTTTGCGAAGAAATTGAGGAAAAGCTGCAGTTTTATATATCGCATAATTTACTCCCTGGGCACGACCTGATCAATAACGAAAATTTGGCTCTATTAAAGACATCTGCTGCAACAAATACTGAACACAACTACTAAGGCTTTGAGCATAAATAACTTGTGACTGTTGGTGCTTGGTTTCAGGTCACCCCAACATCTCCATCCGGCCATCCTTCATATGTAGTCCATTACTCTGTGAACGGTAAAGACTCAGCAAATTCGGTATTGTGCAACAAATATTCGCAGAACAACGAGAGTGGAAACCACCTAAAAGTGAATAGATGTAGTTCGAATATGTCAGTGAATAAAAGACGATCCAGTAGTGTGGATAGTGGTAGAGAAAGGGCGCCTAGTCCTAGTCCAAGTGCTGGCGATGAAATCGGATTGAGTGCAAAATCTAAGCTGACCACCCGCAGAATGGGGAAAAGAAATATTAAAGCTCAGGTAGGAATAGCTCAATTATCAGTGTGGTTAAACAGCTTATCGTCTAATAAAAATGTTTTCAAGGCACAAGTTTTTATTTAATTCATAAACAAGTTGGGAAAGATCGTGCTTTATCTAAGTGGTTCTTTAACCGAATAAAGGTCTACAGTAAAAGCCATTAAGCGTGTGGAAAGGAAAGCTTTATTGGCCAGAGAAAGAACGCTCGCTCGCCAAACTTTTTCTAACTCTCCACAAATTTCATGCGAACAAAAACACAATTCTGGGCGTTATCGGCGAACAAAAACAAAATACGAAACGCCAGAAGGACAACTTCTTCGCAAGTCGTGTGGAAATCTGAAAAACTTTCCTACATTCAGTACAATTTAGTTGTTTGAAAACGCCAAAAGATTCACCACCTTGAAAAGCAAATAGTTGTAGTTGGGTTTTCTGTTTTACGTCTGTTTGCACTTCGGTGCAGTGTTAATTAAATTTATAGTTTTTAATAGAAGCTTCTTGAAAGTCGACTAATTATCTAGCCAAACTAACAAAAGCATTATTTTATTGCGTTATATTGTTTATATTAAAAATTTGTAGTATTATTTTACTGAATCTCTTATAACCAACGTTCATTTCTCATGTAAATGTTCTATACCTACTTGAGTATTCCTGTGCAATTCCTACGTTAAAAATCCGGCTAATAAACCGTATCAATTGAGTCAATACAAATTATTCACTTTACATTGCAGAAAAAGGTCTTCGCGTATTTTATTAACGGATTCAGACGGGATTGTTTTACTTTATTTGCGTCGACCGGCAAATTCAGACGGCGCTAAATTAAATTATGTATATTTGACGTTTTCGAAAGCCGTAAGTTCAGATTTGATAAACATTTTATTGACAAAAAGAAATTGAATGGTTCTACTAGTCAATTCGTTTACGATTTCTTAAGCAATATAAGGTCTGCAGAGCTAAAGTTTAGTGAAATCGTAACTGATGTGAAGCGGTAACACTTGGCAGTATCAAAACACAATAAATTTAAAAAGGAGTTTAAAAAAAGCCTTAGTTTTTTTAGCAATATCGAAGATTCAATCTTGAAAAACTGGAGAAATTTTTCAAATTTTCAGGTTTTTAAAAATATAATAATAATATAAAATATACGGCTTGAATATGCTATAAAGTTTCTTTAAAAAAGTTCCTTGGATTTTGATAATTCCCTTCTAGTCAATCCGGAAGGAGTTGTGGTTCCACATTTTCTGTTAGGAGGAACAATTTTTCATTAGCCAGCAGGATCTTCCGATCTAACACCCATTATTATGATATATATTTAACCAAGCCCGTCACTACGTCGCAACAGAAATGGGACAGTTTAATGGCGTTCTCACATTGAACTGATTTTTGTTTTTGTTTCATCAAAACATTTTATCAGCCTTTAAAATTTTAAAGGGCGTTAACTTTTAATGGGATGTTAAGTTGTCATTAAGTCGAAACGTCCACTTGTTTCACGATTTTATTTACCCAGCTGAGTTTCAATGAGAGCGTTTCCATTTTCCAGGTGAAACGTTTCCGTATGGAAACGAAAGCTGCCAAAACTCTGGGCATAATAGTCGGAGGATTTATTTGCTGCTGGCTGCCCTTCTTCACCATGTACTTGGTGAGAGCCTTCTGTAAAAATTGCATCAATCCCTTGATGTTTTCCATCCTCTTCTGGTTGGGATATTGCAACAGTGCCATTAATCCTCTTATCTACGCTCTATTCTCGAAGGACTTTCGGTTCGCCTTCAAGAGGATTATATGCAGGTGCTTCTGCACCGACAAAGGATCTCATAATTCCAGACGCGGATCCGATGGATCTCAATTACAGGTAATTATTTTGTTTAAAAAAAAAATTCCCAAATTATTAAGCGCTAAGTTGAGGGCTATGAAAACAGGTGTTGAAGGATTGAAGAATTTGTAAGCTGGGTAAGCTTAATTCATATATTTTATTTGCTTTTATCTGGCTATTTTGAGTCAAAATTGTAGCTGGATGGAGAAAGGGCATTACTTCATGTTCTTTATAACATGTGTTAAATAGAGCATTTAGAGATATATTATCGAATACAAATCTTCGTTTGTTTCGCTCTCTCATAATACGTTTCGCTTTTTAACAATAATTTTCGAATATTTAAATATCTTTTTAATTTTTCAAATGTTTGTTAAATTTCGTGTGGTCCATTGTCCCTTCTTTGCTGTATAAATGTTGTGATTTTTATTAGCTAAAAATAAATTTAACAAACTTTCAAAAAGATATTATAAACTACATTTTTATCATTTCAATTAAAGAAATATAATTTCTTCCTCCTCGCTTATCCAAAGTTAATTCTGGGAACTGTTTAGATGATTAAAGATATACAAAGACTTGATATTCTTCAGTTAACGGCACTAGAGAATACTTGCACTTTTATATGAAAAAACGCTTAGCTCTCTACACTCACTCCAGTTATATGGACTTGAGCTCAAAATCAATTTTTGTATCTAATTATACGAATAGAACATAGGAAACCCTTAAGTTGGGCGTATAAGAAAGAGAGGACACAGAACTACGTGTTCTCATTACATTTTTGCAGAAAAACTGTGTGTTTCTCTACGTCCTAGAAACAATTTAGGTCTCATTCAAATGCAAGGAACATTGACTTCTTCTAAGCTGCAGCTGCAGTATCTTCAGTTAACCGTTTTGTATTTAAGGCATGGACTGTTATTTATAAACTTACGCACATATGTTGACTTGCTTATTTCCTTCTCTGGTTTCTTCCATTTGATTATTCCATTACTTCTTCAAATTCCAGGGTCGTCAGAACAGATCTCCAAGTTACAACGTTCAGGTTCAAACCAATTCGCTTGGAGAAGAAAGCGATGCCGTTCGAGATCAGTCTGATTCCAGGTGACGTATCTTTGATATAGATACAGGAAATGTGTTTCGATTGGCCATGAGTATGGTGATGGGGTGACAAATAGATAGCCTCGGAGGTAACATTGTAGGAGACAGCGCTGAGTTATAGTAAAGGGTAAACATACCTTGGTGTATTTAGAAGCCAACATTCTTTGTTATTTTTGCTTGAAACTCAAAGGAAATTTATGCATTAATGTGCAGTCAGATTTAGAGCTTCTTGGTGTAAAGTGATTGGAATTCTTCCTCCATTCTGGTCTGGATTGCGATAGGAATTTTACATATAAATTATTTAACGTTCATCACTCACTGCAATTGCCCCAATGAGAAACCTCAGTATTCAATTACTGCCTAAGTGGAAGCGAAGGTAAGTTAACGGAACAATTAGTAAATACTCCGACATAGTCAATTCAAGGGAAACTATGCCATGCAATTACCCTATTGAACCAATTGAACCATTTAAAGCTAAGAGAATCCCAGGCTAAAAACCTATTTTTAACTGCAAAAATCAAAGTGGTTTAGCAATGCAAAATTAATACTTCATAATGACTTCAGTTAATTTTTTTTATAAGCATATGAAGAAACTTGTCTTTCATCACTTTACACTGGGACTTAGTTTATAGCATTTTCTAGGGGTTTCCGAAGTGTGGATTCCATTTTCGCAAACTGAGTTAATCAGTTAACTGAAACGTCCAACTTACTGGGAGCTCCTCAATTAGATCATAAGGTCAGATGGCTAGAATACGTTTAGGCAAATCTAACAAAATATGGTGCATGATAGTCCTCAAGATTTTTGTTTGAAAGAATCGGTTTTACGACCTGAATTAAAAGATGCATTTGCCAAGCCAAACCGCAACGGCTTAAAGTTCCATTTGATCTTTATTCGAGGACACAAAGAGCAACTGAATGGGCTTTCTCTAAGTATTCTCGATCTTTTCCTATCAAACGCCCGGCTCCGACTATTGTGAACTGAAGAATAACAGATCCGAGTTGTGGAATGTTTGAATTGCTTCCAGAGCCAAGTTAAATAAAGTTTGAATTTAATTGGAAATCTCGAAAATTTTGTCAGGGATTCTTACTGGGAAATTTACTCTGGAATGTGTTTGGTGTAGAGGTTTCATCATGTGACCAAAGAAAACTTGAGTGAGTGTTTTTATAAACCAATAAACTATTTAAAAAAATCAAATTCATAGAACTATTTGCAACAACACTAAAGCTTAGATACACAGCAATGGCCTTAGCTATAACTACATAGTATTATCTCTGGCCTATAAATTTGATATATTTAAAATTGCTTTAGGCGGTTAATATGAGCAAAAGCCAGGGTCGCAAAGGCCCGCAGGATAATGTAAGTTGGCGCAATTCGACGCTCTTGACTCCACAGGAGAAGTAAGAAATCACACTGTAGAAATGAAAAGCTGAATTAACTATATTCCCGAAGGGGAGACGTTATATAAATTGGGCCATTAGCTACAATGGTAATGACAAAAACAATAAAACAAGTTTGTTTGCTCATGTAGGAATTTCTCGCACATTTACAATGGTTTCCACGTTCCTACCCGACATATTTTCCCGAGCAAACCTTCAGGTTCATAATTCATAATTCTTCATGTTCAAGAGTAGATTTCCACGGATCATCTCACATAAAAGCTTTATTTTTAGATACACTTCCTTTTATTTGCCAGTATTTGTTACCCATATAAAACGTTCTCGGTTTGTGCGATGCACAATTTGCCAAGGAATTCGATTTATGGGAACAAGAAGAAACGTTTCTTTTGGGGCATACATGAGATATGAAATATTTATTTTAATAGCGTATCTCGTATGTTGGTTTATTCAAATTTGTCGGTTTTTAAGTGGCAAATGCTCGACGTTATACACCATATTTTCGGTTTCCTAAAGCTTTTGTTTGAAGTATTATTGCATTACTCATTTCGGAGAGGGAAAGATTAAACGACTTAACTATATTTGTAGATAGAATAAACTTGTAAATTTCATGTATACTTTAGGATTTAAGACTTAGATTTTATCCAAAATATGATGTCATCTAAAACAACGCACAGTCAATAGCTGTAATGTAATTGTTATTCTAGCAGGGTCTACAAATAGTGACAATGTATTTACTTTGGCATTGGAGATTTTATAAAATCAACTGTTGATTGTATAAAGTGAGAGATTTATATTAGTTTTTGCCTAATGTGAACAATTTTCGTACTACATAGCTGTGCCCTAAACGTAAAAATTAACACATGAATATAAAATGTTAAAACTGAACAAGAGTAGCATTCACACTTGTTCTCTATTGTTATTGTTTTTAAGGTATTAACTAGGAAAAAAATCCGGCTGTGTTGTAGCCAAATATAAAACTAATCTTGTAAATACAACGCTAAAACTGTACATATTATATTGTTAGCACACAAATACTATAAAAGCTATTATAATTTTATTTACCGTTGAACCAAATAAAGCATGACTGTTTTTCTCCTTAAAAAGTTTTCTGTATGGTATTTTATCAAGCCAAGCATCGCAACGCAGCTTTGCAGTGTATTTGCTTTAAATATCATGCATTAAACAATTACCTGCAAAAATCAACTTTTTCCACAAGTTTTCATTAACGACTGATCTAATTACCCAACAATCTCTCTGTTTTAATTATAATCTAGATTGATTGGTTTTTAGTATTAATTCTATATGAATGTTCTCAATGGAAACTGTAACAATGTACTCGTATTTCATAGGATAAATGTTGAAGTAAACATGCAGCATAAATTGGTGTTTTTTTTTCCTTTTTGAGATTTTGATTGATTTTTTGAGATTATACAACGTTAAAATCATATGGCAATCAACTGGAACAAGTGTTGCTTATCGCTTTTAATAAAACAAAATTTGCCATTTATTAGCGCAGCCCTAAATTGAATTAATTATCTTGCTCGCTACTTGCAATGTTATTAAATTTCCACACAATACTCCTTTGTTCCATGGAGCTGGCCCATTTGCCAGGACTTTGATGGTTAATTAGGATTGATTAGTGACGAGTGACAATTTTTTTTTCGCAATCCTTTCACTTTATAAACTTAAAAAAGAATCATTAATTTTGGGTTTAAAAGCTACGGCTGAATAGTATTTCCCCTCGACGTTTCATTGGTATCAGAGATACGTATTCTTAGACGCAATGAGGGGCGGATGATTGGCATTTTAATAAAAACTTACAACTTTTACATGGACCGAACCACCAAGCCTGGAAAAAAGTGCAACAGCTCGAATAAAAATGCTTTCCTGCAAATACTTTTCGTCCTTTTAAGACCTATTGCTTGAATCGTAGATTAACCAACACACGTTTGCATGATAGTAACATTTTTTAGAAACATTCTCAGTAAGAATCCAGCAACAGGTCTTGAGCATGAAAACAACATAATCTAGCCGTGGCTGTAGTGTTTGACACTCTGCAGCCAATTGTAAAGTAAAAGTGAAACTTGTCGACATCTAAATCGATTTCACCCAGCTAAATGGCTCATTAATGAACGTCGTAAAACAAGCTTTGCTCCAAAGCCTCGTCTTATAAGTGAATTTGAAAGAAAGTTTGGAAATAGTTTGCCTTACTGTAGAAGGTAAGTATATTGATAATTTTGAAATATTTGCAACTGCTGATCTTTACATTGTGCTTCTAGCAGTTGAGGAACTATAGTTCTCAATTTTTTTTTCCGATTTGCTGCCTCTACAGCTGCTGGAGGCGCTAAATGTGCGGCCGCGTTCAAACCGATGATTAATTAGTCAAATAAAACTTTTCCTGACGCATTTTTCAACTCAACTCATAAGTAAATTCGAATAGCTTCTCTGATTTTTCGCAGCTTTATTTACGCGAACCAAGCAAACATCGCCGCTATATAATTAACTCGCTTTCCACTATGTCTGATCAATTATGACTTTAATTAAATGAGTGCTGAAGCTGTATTTATCAGCAACCAGGTTGGTACATTTACGTTCACTGCTTTTTATCTGCGTGCAGATTTGCTGGGGAATCGGCCAAAGGGAGGAACATGTAATTAACGACAAACAATGGACTGTAATTGCATCAAGGACTGCATTTTTATCACAAACAGCTTTTAAATGGATGTTGGCGTTTTTGCCGATGTTTATTTAAACCTGATTCAGTTACAACCACAGCCTGATAAGAGATTTGCTTCAGAACATTGTTGGCTGGTTCTTGATATTATAAAAGTTTCACTATATAGGGCTGATTGGGAGTTCCCAGCTAGAAGATATGCCACTTCCTTTTGGCTTCGCCCTTTAGTTTCCTCCACTAGGCTCAGAACGAAGATCATACTCACGCCACAAAGTAAGCTGAAGCCTAAAAAAGTTGGGCCGATCCCGATCAGGTTGATCACATTGGCAAACTGGTTGGTGATGAGGAAGGCCAGCAGCCAGTTAACAGAAACTGCAATCGAACTGAAAATACTTCTGGACTTGGGTGGTAATATTTCTCCCATGATCAACCATGGAATCGGCCCGAACCCGATGGAAAATGATGCCATAAATCCAGTAACACTCACTAACGGCACGAATGAGAGAGCCCTTAGATTCACAAAGTTGCTGAAATAAAAGTAGAGTCCAAGAGCGGCCAGACATATGCACATAGCTACGCTAGAGACAGTTAGCAGGATTTTTCGCCCTGCTCTGTCGATTAGAACTGTCGTTATCAAACTTGCAATCACCTGGAAATAAAAATTAACTTTTTAAAATCTGCTACCTTCGGGCGTAAAAAACTGGGCTTATCTTAAGTTCTCCCGTGGGATGGCTTTAGCAGAAGCTGCTTTCTTGGGACATTATGGTTGAAAAACTGGGCTTAAAAGTTTTATTCAACAAAATTGATAACAAATATGTACAACGTAAAACTAGGTATTCTTTACAACACTTATAACCAAGAGCCTAAGAATTATTTGTACCTTAACACTATCTATTACTACACGTGTCGGAGCTGGTTTTATTAATCAACCTTTTAAGTTTCCCATCAGAAAAGGTCTCTTTGGGCTTTCACAGTTTGCTTCATTGCTTTGGAACTAGTATTTCCATAAAGTCTCTATTTTTGGAATCAGGGTTTTTGCTTTATTCAATCAACTTAAACAAAAGTGGTCATTTTATTGCATTTTCCATCGGCAGGAGCTGGCGCTTTGCGCCCCACTAAAATATCTGCTACTTCTTCTGTGCTAAGTCCTTTGGTTTCTGGTACTAATATTACTATGAAGCCAGTACCCAAACCACATAATACACTAAATGCCATGAACGTCGGACCAATGCCAATAGCACTGATCATGTTGGCAAATTGGTTAGTGATCAGAAAGGCTAGGAACCAGTTCAGAGATGCTGATATCGAACTGGCCACTCCTCTGGTCTTTGGAGAAAAAATCTCGCTCACTATCATCCAAGGGATCGGTCCCAAGCCGATGGAGAAAAATACTATGAAAAGAGCCACGCTCATCAGAGGTATGAAAGAATAGGCTGCGAGATCCATGAATTCGCTAAGGTAAAAGTAGAGTCCAAGAGCTGCTAGAGATATGCACATGACAAAGTCGGATAGAATCAGCAGTATCTTCCGCCCGGCTCTATCTATGAGTAG
Source organism: Dendroctonus valens (assembly GCA_024550625.1). Taxonomy (NCBI): domain Eukaryota; kingdom Metazoa; phylum Arthropoda; class Insecta; order Coleoptera; family Curculionidae; genus Dendroctonus; species Dendroctonus valens. Next base: position 1,379,291 of record JAJTJO010000032.1, on the reverse strand, counting down.
CGTTGATCCCAGAGTAGCAAAAACCTGAAACCAACAATCTCTTGGTAAAATACGGAAATGTTATCCCACATGCCTGGACTAGTTTGCTTGTTAACAGATCTGCACATTTTCTGTCACATGACGCGTTACCCCAAAGTGGTTTTGCGGAATCTCTAACGGATAAATTAAGCCGCAAATCTCCAGAGAATTCAGCTGTACAATGACACGTATTTCCGCGTAATATTGTCAGTTCAGGGATTAGCCAAGGGATTTCGATTCCAGTTCTAATTTAAAAAATATCGGCAAAATGATTGAATTTAGCCTCTCAGGGCATCGAATCATTTGATGCGGAGTTGTATTTTTGAATTAAACACCGTAATTGCATTGTGGATTTTGCGACTAAAAATATTAACTTTCTTCTGCTTAGCAATGGAAATTTAGATTTTGGGTTCATGGGCTTTATTGGCTTAATATACTAATATTCGAAATGTTTTATCCATTTAGAGGCTTATTGTTAAATTCTATTTTACCTTTCACACCAGCTAAGAAAGTGTGATGATTTCCTTTAAAACGAGAGTCGAACACTGTCTTTGCTTTCTTAAATTTTAATTTGGTTAATACATTTTAACGTATTTTAGATTCATCCCTGCTTATAAAACTACCGGAGAGTAATACGTACATTTCTAGTTTAAATTTACACTGATCCACGTTTTTTTTAAACACTTGAAACGGCGGAGTTAAATCATCGCAAGATTTAATAAAGTTCTTCTGATATTAACACGGTCGTGCAGTAGAAGGGAGATTACAGAATAAACAGCTCAATTAAACAATATTTGTACAATTATCCTATAAGCAAAATTATAATTTAATTTTATGAAGCAGGAGTAGATAACATACAGTTTGAGCTGTATTTGCGAAATTTATCGTGACAGAGTTCGGAGTTCGGAGTTTGGAATACTATTAGAAGAACGTCTGAGAAAGCAATTTAACTCCAAACGAAATAGGTAATTTTTCTTTCAAATGGGGAAAGAACGAGACATTGGAAGGTTTTTGGGTGAAATAGACTTCTTTGCAAATAATCTTTTATATCCGAGTTGAAAATATTTCTTTGCCCAAAAAGTAAAACGCAATATTTTTAATGTAAGTTTTAATTTTACAAGCAATCAAGAACAGTTTGTCCAAAATCTGGCCTGTAACCGATTCCAGTCGCAACTAAAATTTAACACACTGCGAAAAGTGTCAGCGGGTTTGAAGAAAATCGACTCTTTTCGCTTTAGTTTTGATTTCAAGACAAAGCAAGTAGGGTTTTAGTAAAAACTATCCAGCTTTAATAAAGTACGAAGGATTTTTGGAATCTGTGCTTTCTATCGATATTTTGGCATAGTTACAAAAGATGGACCAATAAAGTTAATTCGCAGAGAATACCGTCTCTCACACATGAATTGGTAACAATAGCTTGTAATCTTTTTTGCTATTGCACTATTATTAGTAAATAATCTTTTAAAAAACCATTTTCAGGCATTGTTTCGCAAACTCACTGTTTCAGGCGTTTATTTCCAAGCTGATTAAATTCGGGCCGAAATTGGACATTGTTCTCCCATGAATTATTTATAAATCGAATATATTTGGCTCAAACTATTCCACATGCGATCTGACTAAAGCCATTTTCTCCCGATTTTATATTCTGCTACGATTTGTGGTGTTACTTACTTGGACTGCTCCAACCAGTATGCTGCATTGCCCAGGTGAGAGGGATCCTCCACTTTGCTGGAATATTTTGTTGGTATAAAAAAGCACCGCGTTGACTCCGCTTAGCTGCTGAAAAGCCATCAATCCAAATGAGATTATCAGCCCTTTGTAAGTCGCCTTGCAATTAAAGAGCTCGAAGAGTTTAGTCTTGTTCCTCCTAGATTCTTCTATATCTTCAGTTATCTTCACTAATTCTTCCTCAATTTCATAGTCGTCCCCTAAAACAAGATAAATTATTTTATCGCTTTGACATTCCATCAAACTGAGTAGGTGGTATATTCCAAATTTCCGCAAAGCTTTGATAACATATCCGCAGCAACGAGGTTTTCGCTCTTTTATAAAAGCTTCATTGTGTACACGGTGCTTAAAAGCTCTTGTAATGATTAATACCGGAAAATAAAAGGAGGCAATATTTCAAGCCTGCACTGGCAGGATGAAACAAAATTTTACAAACCTTTGGGACTAATTGGAAACCTTGTTTCTGGCGCTGCTAGAGAATTTGATTACTAATTAATGGAAAAAGCGTAGAAATAAGAGCACATTACAAATCAGGAAAAGGAGTTGTCTCATTTGAAGCCACATACATTAAGGCATCAGTTTTCAAAAGCTTTCATCAGCTGGCGGTTTCCAAAAAATCCTGAAGGCAAACATAAAATATCCGAGCTGAGATTGATTTGCACTCCAAAGTCAACAATTGTAGGAGCAATAAACCAGCCCGAGGAGATATAAGAGGAGTAATCAATCTGTGAAATCATCTGGGTTAAAATGATTTCCCCGTCCTTTTTATAGTTCGTGTGTATGTGATCCCTAATCGTATAATTTTGTCTGTGATTTATGACTCCAAATGAAGGTAATATTTCAGTGATTTGCGGCGAAAAAATGTCTGGAATACGTATAATCCAGCAGGAGCAGGTGATAGCGAAAGAAAAGCAATGATCGATTGTGGTTCATTAATCAATGAGCGAATTGTCTAGTCCAGACATTCAATAAAAATCATTATCTGAGTGAAACGCATTGAACTTTTTGAGCTTACCTCGGAACCATAACAGGCTCTTCTGGGCTTCTTGCAGTTTGGCTTTTTCGCACAGATAAACTGGGGATTCGGGTATAAAAGCGAAACTTAGCAGGAAGACAACTGGGAGGACCGCCGATACCAGAGACAGTGTTCTAATGTCGCTAATTATGTCACCTGAAACCATTCAAAGTTTACTGTATATGAGTGATATTTTGCGGTTTATATTTAATTTATTCTAGCTGAAGAATACATAAAAAGCTGTGAGTGGCGTTTACCAACTGCAAAGTTCACACAATATGCGGGTTGTGATTATATTCGTTTTCTGACAATGCCTCTTCCATTTAAAGGCTGTTATTAAATTTTCTGAATAAGGTATATTGTTGGTTTTTTCGTTGTCTGGAACGTTCTGGAAAAAGACGTGATATGGAACGTTGAGCTTTTATAAATGCTGGGGGCAATGTAATGCAATAAAATCGGCGACGTGATTGTTAGCGAAGAAATTAAACCACGAGTTTCTATACCCATTAAAGTCCCATAAATCTCGATTTTTAAATCTTTACTTTTAATGAAATTTGAAGAACAATCAGTGATAAATATCTAATTGCAACAGTGAGAATAAAAAGCAAATTTCCAACTGTTGCATTAAGGAAAATCTGCGAAAAAAAGGTCAAATATGCGACGCACACATGTAGGCTTTTGCTTCTTGAATAAACAGCAATTTTCGTTTAGGTTTCCTCATATGGAATGGGAAAATATGCGCCCGCTCCTACATAACTTTCGGATTTACCACAAATCCATCCAAAACGAATACAAAAGGAAAAGTGTGAAAGAGCTAGGTTTTCTATTTGCGTGTAATGCATACTGATTCAGCTGTCGAATCCGCACATTTCTTTGAACAGATGAGTGACAGCAAAATTACCATGAAGAATCCTAAAAAGGAGTTTTTATCCAAAAACTGTTTTAATTAGTTGATGTTTTTTGAGGCCCTCAAAGTAACCAGCCAAAGAAAAATGCTTGATTCAGTTTAGCGTAACAGCTCGGATTTATCAGACAATCTGATTCTCTGGATTCACTTAATTTATAAACTCCATTTGAATTCTGCCCGCCATCTCACAGCCATAACTCAAAGTCCTTTAAACTCAAAGTCAATAAAGCTGGTTTTACCCAATAAATATTCCAGGAGAATCCCAATTGTAATTTGCACTTGGAAGAAAGTGCCCAACGTTCCCCGGATCGAAACATGGGCAAGTTCGGAAACATACATGGGGGCGGCGACACTGATTCCTCCTGATGCAATTCCTGCCAGAAATCGCGCAATATACAGAACCCAGATGTATTTACTGAAAACACAAACAAAACATTATAATTTTGATTAACAAATATATTTGATGTACTGACCAAAAAAATGCTATTAAAATCCAAGATGAGAGCAGCGGTATAATCAGTATCTGTAAGGCTCGCTTTCGTCCAATTAGTTGGGCCATTGGGCCTGCAGGAATCGCGCCTACGAAGGCTCCTAAAGTTACTAAAGAACCAACCCAGGCGCCTTGAGCAGTGGTAGTTCCAAACTCTTTTTCAAATATTGGAAGGGCTGATGATGACCACGAAAATACCATTCCCAGGCATACTGCGGAGAGTGTACCTAAAATAATTACAAAATTCGTCTCAGCTTCAAAGTATAAGTAAAAAGTTGATAAAAATGTTGTTATAATAATCCGTCAATCGTTTCGCATTTTAGATTTATATGTTGTTTAAAGTGTTATTCTGTTAATCTATTCTAAATAATCAGAATATGTTACTTAAGATTATATAAAATTTATTTTTAAAGGTCGGCCGTACTGTACGTCGTATTTATTTACTGATTATCGTCGCAGTAATTCACGGCCTATTAATCAATTCGTATCTTACATTTATAAATACAATTTATTTTAAATAACAACTTCTTAAGATAAATTTTTCCTTTGCCGAATTAATATAAACAAATTAACCCGTGGATATAAATGTTTTTAAACTTTGCAAACCAAATACCGAGACGAACGCTTTCGAAAATGTAAACTTTTTTATCAAAAATTTAATTTTGTTATTAGTAAAACAACCTGAAAATTACCAAAAAATACTTATTTTACTTATCTACTTACTCATGTAAATAAAGTTAGTTTTCAGTAACTCGTTTTATTTTTTATTGAAAACAATCAGCGGATGCATTATAAGGATCTGAAGAAAGGTTTACTGCCTGTGCATCAATGCGTAAGATTGTGTGCCGCAAAAATAAATGTGCAAGAAAAAGGTGAAGACGAAAAGAAAAATATAAACTTCAAGCTCGTTCCTCAGATGATGAATGAGAAACTTTTGAAAAGAGAAACACAAAAGATGGAAGCAGTCGAATCTACTATGAACCGAAACCAAAACGAATCTGTTTTAAACTTAAAGGTATCTTTGTTTCAACGAAGGAATAGGTTGAGGAATGTGATGAAATATAGAGTATTGGTGAAGCAACTCCAAAGGTCGCTTTCAAAAAAATGCCGCAATTCAAACTATCATTGCATTTACATCATTTTTCCAATGTCTGGGATTTCACTCAAAGATCACACTTTATATAAACATGATATTAAGCATAATTGGTTACTAGTTAAAAAATAAATATCGCATTAATAATAACTTCATTATCTTCAGATTTATTCGTTGCAACATGCATGTCACGCCATTTGTTGTGTAGTTTAGCTGCACAACTTCAAATGCTTATGAATGACAAAAATAATTATTTATTAAAATATTGTGCTTTTAATTGTTGTTTCTTATCCATTAACTCGAATTGTGTTTATGGATAAAACTTTGATTCTTACTAGTCTAGTTTACTTACTGACGAAAGCTGCAATAAACTGTGGTGCTTTTCTAGGTGGAGCCAATCCAGGTTCGTGCATGAGGGCACTTCGCGAGTTTTCACTCAAAAGCACAGGTCGCGTCATGTTTGATTTTTTCGATCACTCACTCACGCGAAATGCCCACTTGCTACAGTAAAACTCCGCGGTCATCTGCATTACATTGAACCATCTTCAGTCTTTTATATCATTTGTTAAGCTAAAGGTTAAACGAGATAACAGATTTAAAATGTGTTCGAGTCGAGCCCCCTTTTCTTCTATTAAAAATGTATAATTTACGGTTTTGATCGGTACAAGGAAAGGACTTTGGCTTGTTTTCATTTTCTGGGAACTTGTGTTGGGACATAGAACTGCTGGTTTTGTGGCGTTGTATGAGGATAATCAAAAAATTTAATTTCAGACTTTTGTTAAAAGGTTAACGGAAATGAGACCGACACATTTTTTCACAAATGGGAGATTTTTTATAAAGAGCAAAGCAACAAAGAGGCGTTAGAATGTTGTTAAATTCCAGATTAGATAATAGTTATAATAAATATATCAATCAAAGTTTATATTCCAATTAGTCGTTTTCAGATCAAAGATTAATAGACCTTGTAAACTTTAATAATTAATATCCATATATAACAAGAATAATAAGCGAATAATCAGTTAAGGCAAACTTGGAGGTTTCAGTTTGTCATAGAACCAATCACCATTATCAACACTAACAGAATAAATAATTTTGAGGACTTCAAATATTTTTAAATGCGTAGCAGATTCTAGGAATAGTACAAACAAGACAGTTCAATGACTATTTCTATCTGTTCTCATCTTTTGTTCAATATCTATCTTTCTTCTATTTTTCTAATAATTATTTTGCCCCGTTTTTCAGTTAGTTGCATTTGGTGTTTGTATTCTTTCTCCCAATTTGGCACCTAATAAAGACACTCTCAACATCTCTACAGCAGCTATAGAACCATTGACCAAATATGTTTTTCATGGTGCCAAACACGTTTAACGGAGATTGAGCACATTTCCTGAAGAAAATGAGCAAAACCGTAAACAGTTGAAGAATATAAGAGAAAAGAACGTTTTAAAAGCTCTTCAGAATTAACTGAAGACTTAAAGAATGACCCACCCAGTGAAGATAAGTCATAATAATAAAACTCTATACAAGAAGCAAACGAACAAAATCTAATAAATTTCAAACCAAATGACTACAACACTTCAATTCAAACCTGGTGTTTGAAAACGTTAGTAAGTTGGAGCAACAAATTGTAGCTAATTTAATTGAAAATTTAATACAGAAACCAAAAAAAAAGTATCGAAGCACATAAGACAAACACAAAACGAAATCAGTATTGCACATTCGTTGTATACAAAGCAGGTACAACGATTTTCTTTTCTGGAACGGGAATCGCTGGCGCAGGAACTGACACTGCTGCACTGTGGGATAATGCTGCAGCTGCAGCTAAATGGTTTTTATCGACGGGAATGTTGGTAGCTGCCACTCTAAATCCTCCCTTGTCAGCAATATAGTTGACTGTCTGCACTATTCCAAATGCATCGATGTAGGAATATCCTCCCTGGACCACACCATCTGCAGATTGTGTCTCAGATTTTGCACTATGCGGTCCAATGTATCTGGAAATGTTAATATAATTTAGACACTTTGAAGTTAAGCAGAAAATTGATTTTCTAATTGGAAAAAAGGGTCTAGAGCATTACTTACCCATATGAATATGGAGAATATCCATTTTGCTCAGGGGCATAGGAAAGTTGTGCCGATGGTGCTACTGGTAGAGAATCGGAGCTTCCAGCATTAGTCTGGATGGGCACTACGTGCCCATTTAAATTATCCGGAATGGGGCTTATGGAAATATCTGCTCTCAATTGGGCATGAAGTGATCTTTCCTTTTGAACAGCTGCCAAATGTTCAGCTCTTGCTCTCACCACCTAGATACGGACAAATATGACTTAATTTAAACCCACAGAGAAAAAGTAATGCTTACCTCTGGTAAGTCTTGCACAGGCTGTGGAGCTTGAGGCAAGCCATATCCTAATTGCGCAGCTTGCGCTGTTCGGTAGGCTTCGTTAAGAGCTGCTAGATGTTCAGCACGCGCTTTGACTACTTCAGGCAGATCAGTTACCGGCTGAGGAAGCTAAAGTAAAAGCTCTAGATTTGGTTTATATAACACAAAAACGCCAACCTGTTGGTTTTCTGGCACTTGAGGCACTTGACCGTGAGGGACTGCAACCGGATTGAAATATGGCACTGAAACAGCTGCCGCTGCAGCATTAGCTCGCTCAGCTTTGATTGCTTCAAATTCGGCCAAATGGCTGGCTCTGGCATGAGCTACATCAGCAGCTTCTACTGGTAGGTTCGAAGCAGCCACTCTGAATCCATGAATGGGGTCGGCAATGTATTGAACAGTTTGCAATCGACCATCAGCATCTACCAAAAGAGTAAGTTGAAAATACTGATCCCTTGCTTGCCACCAGGAGTTTACCAATATAAGAATATCCTCCTCTAGTAACTCCATCAGCAGATTTTGTTTCGCTTTTGGTAATTGCGGGTGTGGCATATCCATAAACGTATTGGCCGCTTTGATCTTGGGAATGGTACAGAGATTCTATCGGATGAAAATATTCCGGAGAAAGGCGAACATTTGGCCCACTTGGAGCTGCCGCAATCTCGTAGACCAATGCGACGAAAATTGTCTAAAAAGTTCAACTTAACACTGATTTGTTCTAGAAGAAGCTAGTTGGGCCGTGACATTGCTAGAAGAATTAAGGTCAGCTAACTTTCCACTGATTAAAACGGGCTGTAAACGACAAATAAAAATGCAATCTTCTATGTTTACTTAACGGCAGCTATTTCGGTAATTAGTTTAAATCATGTTAACGACTTGTGCGGCGATAAATCCGTGTAGTCGCAAAATGGAAGATAAGTGTAGTCAAAATAAATGTGCCTTTATCGTGTAGCTGTCTTAAAATGAGCAGTCAAAAAATTATTTTTTCAAAACTTGAAAAGTCGATGATAAAAATGTTTCACGTGATTAGACTAATGGTGTTTTCTTGCGATTATTTTGCGTATAAGCTGAGGATTTGCTATCTGTAACGACATTTTGTGTGCTGGATATTTTCGTCAGTAACAAACACACTTCTTGTTGAGAATTCTGGACGAAGCACCTACCGACATTTGTTGTTTTATGCAAGTAAGTCTTATAATAAATTCTCTTTAACCTGTTTAACGACGAAGGCCAATCTGGGCATATTACAATTGTTTCAATATTGTCAATGCATATCGATTACCGCATACATTCACATTGAAGTGAAAAAGTCCCCCATTATATGCAAATTCAAATTGCACCTGTTTCGCTTTATCATGAATTTAAATATGGCAATCGAGTCGAATTGTTTAAACTGATACCCGATTTTTAGAAATACACCTTAAACCAAGGTTGGGGTAACAAATTGCACTGAACTATTGAAATTGATATTAATTTATTTATTTGTGGATTTGGGCATTTCCTAGGGTCTTTCAGAATCAAGAATAAATTCATTCCAAAGCCACCATATTGCAGATAAAAATGGGAAACCTTGTTTGAAGGAATTTTTGAATTTCAGTTATTTTACAGGAACCAGCTACTAATTAACAGCAAACTCCTTTGAAGGAAACAATATTTTAAATGCAAGTTAAGCAAACAGCGTTTTTCCGCGGGTAAAAAACGGCAAATTCTAAATCTCTTGAGCAGCATACTGTTCGAATCACTCATAGCTTTCTAATCGAACAATCGAACAATTGTGTTCTTACAAGCACGATAAATAATCTTACCAAATACCGCATATTTTCTCTCAATATTCACGTACTGAAGTACAACCACTACTTAATAGAAGCATGACCTTAACACCTTTTATATGGTGCCCCGCCCATGGAGAAAGATTTTCATAAGCTTCCACGTATTGAACGTGAGCCTAAACATTTTTAAATTTCATAAAAATTAACAGACAGCGAAAAAAACTAATCAATTCAAGGTTCGACATTATCATGAGTTACGTGGTTTTGATGTTATGCAAAGGATTTCAGGCAGAAGACGAAGACACTTCCTGCTGGTCTGGGTGCGGTTTAAGATTACAGGGAATTCGTGTTCGTCCTCGGCGCGAACGCTGAAGAACAACAAAAGAAAAAAAGTTGTTTTACTGCGCTGTTTTTCATGCTTGTACAAGAGTGGGACTTGCACTTGGTATTTTATACGGCATTAATGCCCCACTCTTATCAAGAGGTGAAGCCAAGTGCACGAATCTAATGCAAATCGAGCAACAATTATTTGATTCTAATTGTCACGAAACTGAATGGGTTTTGCAAAAAAAGTCTAAATAGCACAGCCTTGGCTCAAGCGTTTATATCCCAAGTTGCAGATTGTATCCAGTTTTTCATTTTGCATCCGACAATTTGATGGTTCCTGTTTCTCTAATTGCTTTCTCTGGGTGTTGAGTATTTTATAGAATAAATGTGCAATAAACTCGTTGGTGCTTGGTTAAATTTTGTTCTATTTTACTGTAATGCTTTGCTCCATTTTATTATTTTACTGTTGATGTGTTATGCTACATTAATTTCAATAAATAAACTCACTAGCTCCAATATAACCAAATAGTTAATGCTTTTCTGCAGCTCGTAATTGGTTAAGTGTTTCAATAAAATGAAAAACATTGAAAGTCCTATCAGTTGAAATATAAATATTCAGCTTCAGTTTCAGAGTGTCCACACAGGAATGAGATTATTGAAGAAACCTCACGACCCTTACTTGAAGTTGCGATCTTCAATCTGTTAAGGTTCTCGGGAAGTCCAATTTTGTACATTTTTAGTTTGATATTTTTATCCGTGTATTTCGCATTTTTTATCTAACATACAAAAAGACCTCATGTGTAAATTAATAATAATACAAAGATTTAAGCTGAAAATTTTGAAAAATTGTAGTTTTCTCTACCAAACATATTTTTTGCTGCTCGCAATAATCATGAACAGCCAGAGCAAAATCACATTTGAAGATGGCAGCGAAAAGTTAAGGCCGAGTTCCTTCCCAAAGGAACCAATTGTTTAAACCACTATTAATTTGTTTTATAAGTATGGATTGTTTCTCAAAGCTTTGCAATTTTTATGTCTATTTTAGTTCAACTTTTTGAGAAGAATTTCTCTTTAGAGTGTCTGTAAATTACCAATAGGAAATATTTCTATTTCTATTCTGAAAGTGTTCAGTGCTGTTCAGAAGACCAAGATAAAGTTAATCTTTAAAGGAAACGAGGATGTACATTATGGTAACCGGTACAAGGTGTTTCCTAATTGAGTACATACATTTTAAGGGCCTATTTCTGAGATGAACCTGGGGTCAAAAATGATTCGATTCCGATCTACAGGGTGTTAAAATTTTTCCGGGAGAATTTTCAAAGAGCTGAATCCTGCATTGTGACAGCGGGTGCTTTTTTTCAACAATTGCTCTAGTGCAGATTTTGAATTTATTTTGTTATTGTCACCGTTTAATGGCACACTCGTTTTTATGCGCTCTTCGTCATAATTTTATCAAAGGAACCACCTAAGAACAATCGCGATTTGTGATTAAACGGAGGCAGGGATCGAAAACCACTAGAAAATCGGTTAAAACCAAGATCGGGGAACATCGAAGTGGCGGACTGTCCTGAGCGAATAAATATAAAATTTCGCATACATATTACAATACGCAGACGACACGGCACTTATTGTACATGACAAAACTACTGAGAGAGCAGCTCAAAGACTCCAAACACTAACAAACAACACAATGACATGGTTTTATAAATGGAGACTAACACCAAACGCGTCAAAAAACCAACTTCTGCTCACAAACCACAGACTCAATGCTGACTCCCCTACAATAACTGCAGACGGCCAAACGACACAACCAAAAAACGACGTAAAATACCTTGGAATCACAATTGACCACAAACTTAAATTCACTAAACACATACGAAACATCAGGGCAGAAACAACAAAGAGAACAAAACACTTCCGATCACTAACCTACAAAGACAGAGGAATTAGCACAAACACCGCTACCAAAATATATAAAGCTATTTGTAGACCCTTACTAGACTGTGGACATATACTCATGACCAACGGAACAGAAAGGACAAAACGTTATATACAAACAACAGAACAAATTGCACTAAGACTAATAACACGAATAAGACACCCCCAAAACCAACTACACAACCCCCCCACCCAACTACTATACGAACGCACAAACATGACAAAGATCTCGGAAAGACTCATACAGCTACAGACAAAATGGACAAACAACCCCTACAACTGGACCATACTGAATCCCCTTTGTCTTACAAGACCAACCAGACAATCCCGCTTTCGTTTCCCTACACTAACGCCACTCGAACACTTACAAACGCTACGGACTAGTGGACAATAAAATAATTCCTTCTTGCCACTGAAATCTTATTTATTTAATAGTATTGCTAACCTAGAATAAGAGAATTTTCATATTTGTTTTCATTTAGATTAAGACTATATGTATTAAACAAGGGCAGAAAGACCGATAGGTCGATAGCCTTTTTTAGAAATAAAGATATTTACTACTACTATAAAATTTCCTGGCCCGAGCAACAGGCTACCGCCCCCGATCTACAAGAGGAGCCATTGAAACCCATAAGTACAATAACAAATTCAACAGAATATAAGAAGCAATGCAAATCTTGCGTTTTTCACGACAGCCTAAAGTCCAAAAAATCTGCACATGTGAAAGACATTATTGGAAAAATACCTGTTTTGCTATGAAATTTGGATATTTTTTCAAATCGGTTTAGTTTTTATTGAATGAAACTTACCCCAACATAACTATATCCGGCTTAACCATCTAGGACTTTTCTAGTTTACACAAAAATTCAAAACAGAGCTTTTCACAGCTTCACTTATTTTTCCAATTCTGAAAAATGGCAGCGGTTTTAGTTTAACATAAAATGCAATTTTCACATTTGCAGCTTTGTACTTTTTTTTGAATTGTTGAGAAGGTTTGTTTTTGTAAACCCACTTGCTCTGGAAGTTTGAGCTGTTGAAATTACAAGTGTTATTGTTTCTGTTGTTGATTTCTTTTTAAGTCGATATATTTATTAATCAACGTATGTTGATTCGTTCTGCTTCAGTAAATTGCTAATCTTCGTTTGAACTAGTGTTTGTTAACATTTCAATTAGGATGATACGATTTGTTCAGTTCAATCTTATCATAAATGTAAAATTACCAAACCTTTGTTTGTCCCAATTTATTTTTCGCTAGTAATTTCTGATGTCAAAATTCCCTGCCAGATTAATTTATTAGCTCTAATTAGTAGTGTTGCCACTCTTGTGCTAATTGACTAAATAAAGTTTCCCAGCAAACTGTTTAGCATAAATGTGTCTTTTTTCAGCCCTGAAGTTAAAAATGCAAAATATGGAGCGGGTTTATTGGAAAATTTATCATACTACTGTATGAATATTTTTGCATTAATTCATACGCTCTGAATACCCAATGGAGCAGAAATTCCACAGTATAAATAAAATCAAATACACTTGAAAATTGACTTCTGAATAAAACAAATACATTTCTGATGTACATTTATTGCACGTTGTCCATTGAGCTACTTATTTTTAATTACAACTAATTACAAAAATATACAAAGGTAACACAACTCAATACAACTATTTCGGTGGCCACATTTCCACGCGAAGCTTCAAAAATATTTAAAACATATTTCTACTAAATTGCAGTGTAAATCTTGCCCATTGAAAGCATATTCATACAACATCAATTTTGCTTTACAATAGTAAATACAATTTAATTAGCATTCGAAAGAAATTTTAACAAATCAAATCCAAGTAAGCATTCTAATAATAATGTCCTGGGAGACCAAGGTGAGCTCCTGATCTTACTGATGCATGAGCAGCAAGGTGGAAAGCTGTCGCTGCTTGTACTTCAGGAGTCTCCACTGGTTGTCCATTAGGTCCAATAGTGGCTTGTGGTCCGAAGTAGCGACGGTTTGGCTCAGCATAAGCGGCGGGATTGTAAGCACCAGAATAGGAGCCTGGAAAAAACCCACGTGACCAAAAACACATCTAAGTATTAGCAGGATGCAGCAAAATTAGCAATAAAACATTCAAATTTTCAGGCTCCAAGCGCCATTCCTGAGGTCAAAGTAATTATTTTAGATATTCTGTAATTCGCTTCTGATTTACAATTATAAACAAACATTGTGTGCCAGATATTGCCAACTTCTTACTAATTTTAATTTGCAATTAAGCCAATCACAACCTTTATCACGTTGGCAGCACAGTTCGCGACCTTCCATTAATCATCCATTTAAATTAATCGCTATTTTATCACTGCGTGCCAAAGGTATGAGAATATTAAAGTGAAATATTTGATATTTCTGATCTTACCGTCATTGTATCCAGAATATCCACCCCTGGAACTAGCGGCACTTAGAGCTGCCAAATGATTGGCCTTCGCTGCTTGAACTTCTGGAGTTTCCACTGGAACTCCATTGGGTCCAATGACTGGAATGTGGTAACCACCGTAAATGGCACGACGTTTGCGAGAATGGCCGTAAATTGAGGCTTGACCAGCTCGAGCTGCAGCTTCAGCATGGGCTTGGAAATGGGCAGCTTTGGCCAGTTGCACCTAGGCAAACAATTAATAAAATTTCCAGTTTTTTTTTTGGGATAACTCCCTCTTTGTACCTCTGGAGTTTCCATAGGATTAAGGCCTCCGAGGGAAATCAGGGGAGATGAAATCTGAGGAACCTGCACCCCATTTCTTTGGGCAGCTATGGCAAAGTTCTGAAAGTGTTGCAATTTGGCGTTTGCCACTTCAGGAGTGTCCTGAGGCAGAGCGTTCTGACCTGAAAGTTCGAGAGGTTTGATAAAACTCCACTCTCCACTATCCTGAGGAATATTTACCCAGATTTGGAACCGAGAAGGCAGTAAATGGTACTGAGGGAGCATAGTAAGCTCCAGCTGCAGATAGTCCTCCATGGGCAGAAACCAAAGCTGCCAAGTGTTGTGCACGTGCAGCTTGCACTTCCTGTGGTTCTATTGGAACTCCATTTGGCCCGATAACTGGAATGTGTTGTGGCCCTAAATAAACGGCTGACGCTACAGCTAAGGCACTGGACAGAAACACCTAAATCAGAAAGGTAGAGTTAGAAAGCTTCGGTTAGCATTTATGCCTGAATTTTCTAGAATTAGCTAGAAGAAGATATGAAAATATTTATATTGTCATCGGCGGGAAAAATCGATTTCAATCTTTCTTAACGGATCAAGTATCGCATCACGAGGCTAAAACTAGCTATGCTAAGATACGCATATAATCCATTAACACCTGATTAGGCAAATTTATGCAGCTTACTATAATTACAACTTCTTGCGGCCGGTTAATACCTGCTGGCAAGTGAGGCGTTAAATAATAAATATTAGTTCAGCTACAGTTTATCATACATACAGGGTAACTTTGATTTTAAGAGATTAGACTTGAAAATTGAAAATATTCTTTCAGCTTTGGTGTAAATAAGTGTTTCAAAGGCGTTCAATGGTCATTAGAAGAGCATTAGATTAGGGAGCACGGAAGGAGTCTGAGCATTAGGGAGGAAACGTCCTTTGGACGGCTAATCCTAAGTATGAACGATAACAAATCAAGTGAAAGGCTCTTTTTAGAGTCAACACTGACAATGGTGACCATAAACATCGAGGGCATAACATACAACAAACATGAAATTCTGTCTGATCTCTGCAGAACACATAAACTGGACATAATGTGCATCCAAGAGACCCACCGACATAAACAAGCTCATAGACCATCAAGTTGTTTACATTTTTACTCAACATTTTGTTTACGCTGACGATCTCGACTGGTCATTAACATATAGAGACCACTGCAAAAATACCAGACACAAAGTCACGACCCGAAATAACCTCCTAAAGAAACTCACAGGAAATAAATGGGGCGCAAACCAAGCGTTCTAAAGGCTACAGCGGCAGGTTTGTGTTTCTCGACAGCGGAATATGCTTGTCCCGTGTGGAGCAGGTCTAAACATGCAAAACAGGTTACAGTGGCATTAAGTGAGACATGCCAAATTGTGACCTGCTTCATTATACCTACCCCCGTGCCCTTACTATACCAGGCAGCAGGCTTTGCCTCCCCAGAAGATCGGCGCGAGGTAACCCAATATGTCGAAAAATTCAAACAAATGTTTGATGACAGATACCTTCTCCAGTCTTGTCTTGAGAAACCCCTTGGAACCAATCGCTTAAAATCTAGAAAAATATTTATGCACAACACAGGCATAGAACCACCAGCGAATTTTCCACTCCGACAAGAACCGCCCCGAGGGATGAACCTGGAATGGAAGACATGGGAAATCCTAAATCTGGCAAAGTGGAACGTAAAAAATGCTGAGGAGGTGTTTTGTAAATGCGGAGAAGTACAGACCACCGACCACCTAAGAGCACGTATGCACTGTCCATCAAAGTGCACCCTTGATGAATTATGGCTTGCTAGCACTGAAGCCCTGGACGTAGATCTATACTGGGTAGAGAGATCGTAAAATGTTTGGTCCTGGACTCGAAAAACTAAGTAAGAAGAAAATTTGAAAACTTGCTTAAACTAGGCCCTATTGCCATGTGGAAATACTATACATTATTTATGGAAAATCAAAGCTCGTTTTTAAAGTGTGTACAGAAACCTGAAATGTGTGACATGCATGGAGTTTGTATTCCTTGGAGATAATCAAAACACGTCCAATATTCTGCATGAGAAAACGACGAAATCTAGAGTATGTTCTTCATTTGCAAACAAATTAATTACTTTCAGGAAGCGAAAGTCATACTAAAGACAGTACTAATAAGCAATTATTAAAAATGCATTAAATTGGATGAAAAAACCTTCGAAAAATTTCAAGAATCCTCTCTATTTTATCAGATTTTTGATCCGGAAAACTTTCTGTAACATAAAGCTGCAATATAAGATCCATACATTTTCACAAACCAAAAAAACTGATGTTGTGAAGTGAGATTATAATGCTTAATCATAAATTGTGCAGCTCTGTAATAAAACTCGTCGAATAAAAGAAGACATTGAGATGCAGCTGTCCGTGCCATTGCTTCTGGAAGTCAGTTAAAAAACTAACTTCTAAAATTGAGCTATCCTCAAGAGATTATATAAGTAACATTTTTAGTACCCATATTTTTGAGACAGCAATCACGTATTTACGGCAAAAGAAATCAATCAATCAATGAAAACCTGTTCAGAGCCAGAGGCTTTGATCAATGTGTGAAAATAGACACCTTTTTCACATTAATTTTACTCTAAACCTTTTGATTGACTTGTTGAATTAATTCTATATAAATTACTAATTAATTGGTCTGATTTAATTAAAATTCTGATTTATTACATTGAAAATTTTTACGTTTGAAGAAAATTATTAGGGCTTACTTCAAGTTGCAACATTATGTTTAATATGCATTTAAAACTACATTGTAGAGTGAGAGGAATAAATTAAAGCCCAAAAGTTTGTCAATTCAAACTGTTGCGTAGGAGTTACCCAGCACAGTTTATGGGCATGAGAGTTATTATAAATAATAAACGACATTGATGAATGCAGAATTGTAAAAATGCGATTGTAAATTTTACTGTTTTCTATTGTATTTTTGATTTTCATTTTGCCTTTTTTGTATTTTTATCAATAACACTGATTTCTGGGAACTGAAAATTACTGAATACTGGCATAGAAACCCGAAAGTCTCTTTCTAATTTGGACATTGTTTCTATGAAAAGCCAAGAATATTCTTCATTATTTTTGAAGTACTCGTAATTCATTCAATTTTTAAGGCTGACTAAACGTTTAAGTTGCTAATTTCTGCTCTTCACACCTTATGAAGAAATTCATCGCTGGGTGTTCCAATTATAGTTTCCTCGGCATTAGAATACCTGATAATAAATCAACCGTTAAATGATAAACAACGTTCGCGTAATAGTTCATGAATGCAACATTGAAGATCAGTTGGAGTTTTGTTCGGAAAACCGTTGTTATTGGACATTTATTTACCTTATGTTAGGAGAGTCCTCCAATGAATGTAATTTTCTATATTAAATATTGCGCATCTTAAGAATGTTAAACATTTTTTAAATATTTTGCTTGGAAAAGATATTAATTGAAATTTAAAAAGTGACAAAATTAAAAATATGTATTGCCTTCAATGATCTGTGTTCTACAATCTTTAAGTGACGATTTTGGCTAGAACGGATTGATCTAAGGTAGCAATAATTTGTGGAAAATAGTGTGGATACTAATGATTTATAATAATAAAAAAAATTATTTAATAACATAAAAAATAATTAGTAAAGTTTAATTCTGAAAGAAAGAGCTGAAACATTACCTTTTAGCGAACTGATTTAAATCTAGAACCCAGTTTCAGGCAATAAACTATTCCTACCAAAACCAAAAGAATTTTTTTAGGAAAACACGACTCATTTTTGATTAAACCCCCAAAACATTCAATATAGTTTGCTTGGTACACTTTGTTTTCATTGTAAATATGAGAACGATAGTGTTTCACGGTTTCTCCTTAAAACTGTTGTTTCAAATAACAATAATCTGGATATTGATTTCTTTCGGTTAGCAAATTTAGAGGAAAATCAGCCACTAAATGCCACACAACAAAATGTTTCACTAATCACAAAAAAGCACACTAATCTACTCTAGACACAGCACATTAATCGCACCATTTACTTACCAAAAATTTCATGATTGCACTAGATAAACTCTACCTCCTATTCACTATAGGACTGTTGAGTTGGTACTGTTGGCTGATAATGCAGCCACGCCTGGTATATATAAAGCCCCCCAATCTGTAGCACCATCTGAAGAGCAAGGTCCCTTTCACTAGGATCTCGGATAACAATGTAAAATGGAAATTTGGAAAAATTGTCCTTAAGAATTTACGTGGGATGCAAATTTGATTGAGGGTCTTGATTGTAATTATTATTTCGAGCCAGGTGCCCGAATTTATAAGTTTAACGCTACTGCAAAGCTTTCAGATAATTGATGTAAACAAGTTGGCGCTTTAGAAGGCTTATATGATGCTCACTACCTCCGAAATTACTATCAAATTGACAAAAAATTCATGGAAATTTGGCCATTTTCATAACAATTTTTGAAAAAAGTTTGTTTAAGATACTGATGCTTTAAAATAGTTCAGTTGAGCTTGTTGTCCAAATTGAATTGAAAATTGCAGCTGTATGAGATTTCATTTTCCCCGGGATTTTCTCATTTTTTATTTAAACCAAGCAGCATTTTTTTTAATTCAATGCAAAATAAGTAAAAGTTAATACATGAAACTACTGATCAAGGAAAACTGTTTAGACAATTGATTAATAAATTTCAGAACGACAATAACCGGTAGCCAAGTTGTAAACCATTTTTACATGTTTCTAGTGAATTTATTAGCCATTCGTTTACCTGTTTATAGAAATTATTGAATAAGAATGTTGCTCGACAGTAATGCCAAGAATTCAGTTATTTATACAATGCATTATCCATTACATGCACAAAAATATACAATAAAAGAAATGCCTGCGAATAAAGCAGACTTGTTCCTTTAATGCAAGGCAAATATTTGTTTCATGGTCTTCAGTGCAAGTCTTAACCGACTGACTTAACACTTTTCTTGTTGCAGATCATCATTTTTACCAACCGCAATCAATGATTTATTTATTAGAGCGATATTAACAATCGGAATTAATCGATTGGTACGAAATGACCCTGTCAGAAGCATAGTAATATGTTTGTAAATTTATGTAAATTTTAGTATAGCGTCTTGATAAAATGTATGAATCTCAATGGATAAAACGAGGACAATTACTTTAAATAATAAAAGTACAAATAGCGCAGTGCGGCAAATAATTGTTTTGCTCGATGATACAGTTTTGCCAATAAATTAAGCAAGTATCAGTTGACTGCTTTAACTGAAGCAAGGTTAAATACGAGGATGTAATTAATGCAACAGATAAAACCTACAAAACGGGTAAAGAAAAATGCTTCCAATTAATTAGTGTCAACTATCCTGTTTAAAATGCTGATTTTGGACGCTCTAATTAAGAAAACTCTGATGAATTAGTGACCTTTAATTGAGGCGAAGAAAAAATCGTGTTCTGCAGGAAATAGACTCGTCTTTTCAGTTCCATTCCATCGAAAGGATTGGCTGGTTTTCAAAAAAACTAGAAAATCGTACATTATAAGTTTTAGGTATCTGGGAAATGTATCTTTTTCCATAAACTCCCACAGGAAATTTGCTGCAGTGAAAATAGCATTTTTCTGCAGTCCAGTCAAGTGAAAATATCGGCAGCACGTTCCAAAGTCTCATTAGCAGGGTTTCGTATGTTATTGTTTTTTGTGTTTTATCGCTCGGCAGGCTTAGGACCAATTAGAGCATGACAAGAATTATTCTGGTATTTGCAATTTTACGTTAGGTTTGACAATGTGACATTTCAAATTAACCGAGAAATCCTGCTGAGGCCTATCCACGCTATTGATGATTGATATTCGAACTCAGTTGATTCCCACATCGAAACTTTAACTTTTGCAATCAGCTCTCTTTATTGAACATTTTCATAGCTCTTTCTGCGGAGTCAGTTTTGGATTAAACAGAAAATATTCTGGAAAATGTGAAATTATTGCCAACAAATACAATGTAGGTTGCGTATTCCAACATGTCACCAATATGAGTATTTACTGAAGCAAGTCCAGTAAAAAAGTATGTTAATATACATTGCGGTTGCTGGCCATGCGGAAAATAATTTTAGGTAATGTAAGCGAGCCCTAAAGTAGCAGATTTCATACAAATTGGATCCGGATCGATCAAAGTCTGGTTAAGTATAGACAATTTTATTTAAAATGTTTTTTAAAAATTCAAATCGATTCTTGCCGGTTGCGTAATCAGTTTGTCGCTTAATGTTGTGTGCAATTTTCTTAAACAAATATGCAAATACGTTCCTAATATGGACTTGTAGATCCGGATTCGTAAAATTGACTGTCTGCATTTGAGGCATTTCATTTGCATTGAAAAAATTAATTTGTGCTCGTTTACTTGATGGAGTTTTTACTTCTGGTCATTAAGATAATATTGAAATACCTAACATTTATTAACTAATAAGTATCCTTAGCTTGGTAATTTATTTGCGCATTTAGCTGCGAGGTTTACTACGGTCTACGACCATGAATGTACGATCTGAACTAAGAAGCATTGAAAAATGAAGGAAAAGTGATTCTTTGCTTGATGAAAGTGTAATTTTCATTTTTGATCATCTTGCTCCGGATGTGAAAACTGCAAATACATTTTTCCAAGAAATGTCCCTGGTGCGTTTACTTTATCCCTTTTTATTCTACAAGCAGGATATGTCTAGGCAGTTACCGCATTCCGCATTGTAATAAACGGGTTAATTTACACCACTCAACATCAAACTCGCGTTTTATCACCTCTTATCGAACAAAAAACAGCAACAGTTATCAACCAAGCCTTGAGGACTTGGAAGTTTGCCTCAAGAACTTGTCAAACTTTCCTAGCTACGGCATGCCATCGACTTCTTATCTTGCTGTCTCCTTATAAAGGTTGGCGATCCAAATGGGCAGTGTGGTTTTAGAAACAGCCGCTAGAATGATCTCTGTGGATGTGCGTCCAAACCACGGAGTCGTACCTGATCCTCCTGCCTGCGGTCATGCGGATGTCCTTTAGCCTTGAGTTCTGGCGTCTTCCGATGGATGTTTTTCCCTGAATATTCCCTTCGATTATAAGCTTCAAGATTTCGTATCGGCTGCCCCCTCATAATATGCCCAAGATACTGTGTTTTCCTTTCTTTTATCGCCTGTAGCAGTTCCTTTCCTTTGTTCGTACGTCTTAGAACTTCCATATTGGTTATCTTCTGTGTCCAAGAAATTCTGAGCATGTGTTGATAGAGATACATCTCAAATGCGTCGATTCTCTTCTCCGTTATGGGAACAAGGGTCCAGCTCCAATCTCAACTCCATCCTATTAAAGGGCTTTTTCATACTAGCAAAGACCTTCCTCGCCTGTTCTATTTTGGATCTGATTTCTCTTTTAGGGTCACAGTCCTGATCTATCGAGGTGCCCAGGTATTGCTCTACATCTTTGCCGTTTAATGGTCAAGGTTATATTTTTATGTGTCTGGGTTTTGGATATGTTGATGAAAAGACCATATCGTTCGCTTTGTTTGACTATTTTATGGATCATTCCCTGTAATTTACTTATACGGCTGGCTATGATGACGGTGTCATCCGCGTATCTTAAGTTATTTATTACCTTCCCATTCACTACTATTCCTCCTGTTGTTTAAAAAGAAGCGGTGACAAGACGCAGCCTTGCCTCACTCCTTTCATGATCGGAACGTTTTCTGAGGGTTTGCCGTTTATGTCCCTATTATCTATGCCTGTAGGTGTCAAGATCAGCATTAGTTTTTCGTGTTTAAAGCAGTCAAATGCCTTGCGATAGTCTACAAAGCATGCGTGTTCAACAACATTCATATCTCTACATCTTTGTGTGAAGACTTTCAGAGAGAAGAGGGCTTTCCGTGTGCCAACCCCATTCCGGAATCCAAACTGGGTTTCGTTAACTTGGAACTCACATTTGCGGTAAATTCTTGTGCATGAGTTTGTCTTAGATCTTGACAAAATAATTACTCAAATAACAGTTATTAGTTATTTAGCAATTTTGCATTGGAGTTCGATCACAGCGGGAACCCATAAATACTGCTTTGTATTGACAAGGTTCCGCATATCTGAAATTCAAAATAAGCGGAACCTTGTGCGCTTAGTTAAGACTCAAAATCATGCAGTTCGATTG
>JAJTJO010000032.1:432381-749283 GCA_024550625.1 Dendroctonus valens | reverse complement strand
CTGGAGCGGTGAAAACAATAAGATCAGAGGTCATTACTGATAATTTTTTTGCAAATATTCCACCTGGTGCAGCTTGATAAGATATGGTTGAATCTTCATTTCACATAATTTTCAAATTGTCGAGATTAAAGCAATATTCATTCGGGATGCATTTGATTATTGAAGGTAGAGAAAGCAGAAGGCTAGGAGTAAAGGGAAGGTTTATAAAAACACCCTTAATCAAATATTTTCCTTGTTTTTTTTTTTGATAAAATTATATTGACAAAAGCAGTTATTTATCAAGGATTAACATTTATAAAAATGGCACGTCATCAAAGTGTTCCGATTTTTGCCCCTTGGGATTAAAAGAACTTGGAGGTTTCGGTGGCAGTTAAACCCTCCACCTCAGTCGTTGCAGCATAGTGCGACACACTTCCGAAGCAAATGGTAGGATGCAGCCCCTGGTCTGAATTTCGCCTGAAACAAATTCCTTTAACTGCAGTTTCTTAACATTTTTTGTCTTTTGAACCATCTAAAATCATCTTCGTTGCAATTGCCGTTGGATACCCCACAGTTTTGGCCATAGCTGAATGCCCATTAATGTCTCCATAAACCACAAAGTTCACGCCTTTCATTTCCTTCCGATTGTCCGGCCAATTTATGCCAATATCGTGTCTGAGAATCACCAAATCTCTTTCGTTCTTATCTGCAACAGAAAGTGTGAAACATAGTTAAATAAAAATAACAAGCTCAACAACCATCCCACACAATGTGTCTCACCCAAAGCCAATTTCAAGGATAAATAGTGAGTGATGGTATCCAGAGGGGATCCACATTTAACAACATTTCTATCATCCAAAAGCCCCAGTTCCTCCAAAACATCCACAGCATAGTCGCTTCCAGTTCGTTCGGAAATTTTACTGGTGAGATTGTCGTAGAAAATGTTGGAGTCCTCCAGACCTAGAAGAGTGCAAACCAGCTGCCTCCATGTAATGTCTGGACCTTGGGAGTGAAGCGAAGGATGCTGTGCTGGATCCAACAACCCTGAAATCAACCGATCAGTCTATTAACTAGCTAGTTTTAGCCTGTGGTGGATTACCAATAAACTGCAGAATACGAGCCGACTGGGAGAACCCATTGTATCTAATGGTCCCCCTGAGAATGGTGTTGGCGTCTTCTATTCCATAGGCTTTGGCGTAAATGGTACTGTCCCGATTAGGGAAACCTTCCAAGTTAAACCCAGGCAGAAAATCTAGGGTTTTAGTGGCTCGCATTAGCTCTCCTCCTTCGCTGATTTCCACAATTTGGCCTTTACGCAGATATCTTAAACAAGATTTCTTTATTGAACAGTTTCCACTTTAACTTTGAGAAAAATCTTTACTTGGCAGATGCTAGAGTATTAAGTAGCGCTCCGCGTGGTGACCAAGAAAACTTATATCTCAAAGGATTGTCGCTGAATTCTGGTGCGGGAAGTCCGCCGCAAAACGACTCAAAGGACGTAATCCTGCCACCTAAATCTTGCGCTTCCTTAATGCATTCGAGAGCCAGAAGATGGTCTATTCCTGGATCAAGCCCCACTTCGCTGAGTATTGTTACTCCGGTGTTGAAAGCTTTCTGATGCAAATCCTTGATCTGCACACAAATGAAGCTTTGGAAAACACCAAAAATTTCCATTCTGAATTCTTACTTCTTGACTCAGATAGCTCGCTGTCACCATATGCGTTTTCTGAGCGATGCAGATCTTGGCAATTCGCGGATGTAGATGGGCGGGCAGAATTGAAACTACCACATCAGCTTTTTCTACCAGCTGCTCCAAAAGGATTCATTAGCATCAACAGCATTAAGATAAATACTTTCCACTCCTGGGTAAGTGTTGGCGAGGTTGTCGCCTAAGTCTTTGTGATCGCTTGCCACGCTGATTCCAATGCTTTTATCACGGTGCAAGTATTCGAGTAAAGGAGACGCCACTCTGCCAGCTCCGAGCACTAAGACGTTCTTTTGCATCTGAGAAGCCTCGGAGTTTTGCTTGTGGCGACTGCCACTGAACCATAGAGAGTAAGAAAAGTTAATGCTCAACCTACCTTGGAGGGGAAATGTGGGCTTACGCGTGTTGCTTCCTGAGCTCCTGTATATATTCGTAGTTTGGCGTGAGTTTTCCGTTGCTGGCTATGATGGCCTACATTGAAATTCCCTTACTTAAAGGTAGCAAAAAGACAAGTAAAAAGTGGACATGGGCTTCTAATGCATCTTAGCTTTAAACTCACACCAAATACTCACCCCATGAACCACCGGATTAAAATTATGCTTCTCCAACGGCTCTTGGGCATCAGACTGAATAATATCCTGCGTAAATGGAATCAGAAGATCTCCAAAGAAATCGGTGCTTTCCCTAGGGATTTGAGTGGGCATGTTATCGATACTGCACACCAACACTCCAGGTCCATTGAAGCTGTTCGTGTCTTTGTTCCTATCTGCATCGTAAAGGCAAAATGGGGTATCTATTGTGGTGCATTCGTTCATGAACTCTATCGATCCGCCTGGATCTGCTGATATGTCGCAAATTGCCAACATCCGATGAGGAAGTCCTGGAGCTCCTATAGAAGTGGGCAACCATGGAGTATGAGGAGGACGTAGTAGATGCTTTGCATCAGGGATTGTGAGGAGTTTAGGACTGTCCACAGCCCAGTAGATGCCGTTGATTATCACTGAAGCGTAGGAGGCGATTTTTTTGCTGAAAGTCGACACGTATCGTTCGGGGTGTTCTTCGTATTCGGCTCGATCGAAACCTGGAAAGATTTTGATTTAGTAGGAGAGGAAACACTTAGCAACCGATACTTGATTGGCAGTGTAGTCGAGTTTTATAAAATATCTCTTAGGCGTGAGGAAAATGGTGGACTTTGAGGTGCTTTTTGGTTTTAATGGAATTAAATTAGCTAAATCACAACTTTTTGAGAAATTGAGATTATTGAGTCACAAAAATGTTCTTCCAGAATCTGATAGTGATCTCGTTGAAACCACGAGTTTTACAAATCAATTACGTCCAAATGTGACCATAAAAAACCTGTTAACATCGATCGATAGCGCTCACCATTCACAGTAACAGAAACATCAGGTTCAGTATCAAAAAAAAATGGTCCAATAAACCACCTCAAGCAGGAACTTTTTCAGGATTCAAAGGCTTTTCGTGAATCTCTTGTGGATTATTTTCACATCAAAAATTACAATTTGTGTTTCTTCACAAACTATTAATCCAAAAATGTGCTTCATCTGCACAGATCACTTTTTGATGAGATGCCACCTTGTGTATGGGTGCCAAACTTACCTCCTCCATCGGCCCGCTCTAGATAATGCCTCCTTCTCACCTCACATCCATAAACCTTGTTAAGGCTTCCATGTTCAGCAACCTTTTGCAGCATCTCCGGCGAAACGTACTCATGAGGAAGTTCTTGGAATAGTTCTTGAGATCCTAACACATATAATATTGAATAGTAAATAGAAAAGTGCTAGAATAGCAAGAAAGTTGTGGAGGTCGGTCCATTGGAACCCATTTCGGTTCAACTGGCTCCTACTGTGTGACCTAACAATTGGGAGGAAGTGGCGACGCGCCCAAGCCATAGTAATAAAATGCGTGATGTCTTCGAGTGTATGTGCATATGTGTGTGTGTACGTGAATTTTGCACTCTGGAGTTTAGTGTTTATTTGGTATGTTTCCTGTCAAGCTAAGCAGTTTTGAATGCAGTTTCTCGTGCAAAGCTCTTCTATCAGGGCAAAGTTTCGAGTTTCTGTCATCATCAAGCAATTTTCAAGCCTTTTTTAAAGTTGCGTTTGGTTTTCGCGGATGTTTAAGCCGGTTGTAGTTTGACATTACCTTCCCTGGGAACTGGTAAAGTGAGAGAATCAGTTTTGCTTCGAGTTTATAGAGCGAAGTTTATTCCATGAGTGCAACGAATTCAACTGAGGCACCATGCTAATATTTGCTTTAATTTACCTTGCGACACATTGCCAGATCCGGTAAAAACGAACGTCAAAGGACCCACCGATTTGGGCATGAGTCCCAAAGCAATTTCATATCCAGCATCGCGAACCGCCTGTCTGGCCATGCTGGTGTTCCTGTAGTGTGAGCAGGACCAATATGCATAAAAGGGTGTGGTGTCCTAATGCCAAAAGCCGCAGTCCCAAGCCGTGAAGAATATTCACTATTCCTGCTATGCCGGCCATTTTTCCAAATGCCACCACTCGCTGTCCTAAATTTGAAATTTTGTCCCAAAATCCATTAGGCAATGAACAGAAAAAGTTAATAAAACACCTTTCTCATCCATGAGCTTCTCATAGTCAATCAGCCTGATTCTCTTTTCCAAAATAGCATCCAGCAGGCCATGTTGGATTCTTGGGCCTTTATCGTATGCGAAAACAGGCAATAAGTCTTCTCTGGAATGAGTTGCTCCATTGGAACTTGTTTCACACCAAATATAACGCTGGCTTCGGAAATATCTTCCTGAACAACGGCTCCTGCATTGAGATAGTTCTGCATCGGGTAGGATCGACGATTTGAGGGCTGCACTATCACTTTGATGCCATTTTTCACCAGCTTTCTTACATGGCTGGGCGAAAAAGGGGCTCGTCTTTCCCATACGCTCTGATCTTCTCGTCGAATGGCTATAATTTTTTTGAGGCCTGCAATAATCAGTTAATTTCACGATAATAAGGCCAGAAAATTAAGGATTTGGAGTCCATGTAATTATTTCCTGAGAAATCTTCGTTCATTTCAAACCAATCCTTAAATACTTACAAAGTCCCTGCAAAGTACTGGTCGCCTCAATGCGAACTTCTTCGCAGTAATACCTGCCGCTTTCAACATAGTCCCAATCAATTCCTTAATGCTCCTTATTTTGAGGCGATTTTTTTCTTAATACCGTTAAACTGTGGCAGTTGGACGATGATTTTTTTAGAGAAATCGGAGCACATTTTAACCCCAACCATCCGAACTATGGCACAATAATGATAATTATCTCAGTTTTTCAATATGGGGACTTATCGAGCCCAGAGCGGTCAAGTCTTATAAACAATGTTGCTTAACTATATCGACATCATATGGTCGCACTTATCTTCGAATGTTGTTTTTAAATGCTACATTTGATTAGCTGCTGCCAAGATTAGCTGCAACAAGAGTGGAATATTAATAGGATTTTCCAAAAAAAGTCGTTTTGATTTACGTGTTCATACGAAACAAGTACGTCTTTAAGTCAATAAATTTTTGTTCTGGGTTCCTCCAAAAACATGAGTTTATTATTGTAAAGAGACTGTAGTATTCACTACTCTAGTAACATTTGAACCCAACACAGAAATTTTTTTAAGTAGCATTTAAAGATTACAAGTGCATAAGTGATGGAGGAGAAAATGGTTTCCACTAAGCTTGGATCTTTTTAGGCTGAAAATTTAGCATTTCTTAAATTGTAGCAATTGGTATCCTAAAAAATCGATTTGCTGATGATATTTATGTTTTAATTTTCATCAAGCTTCAGCAGCTTGACCATAGTTTTAATGGATAAAAGTTGCAATAAATTTTCAGTTGCGACTTTCGTGTGTGCTCTATGCATAGATTCTTCTATCAAGATATTGCCGCCTTTTGACTACTTCCGTGCAACTTTTATAATTTATTTGGTAAGTGGTCCCACATTATCCACGGAATGCAGAAAAACTTAAGTCTTAGGATATTCAAAGAGGAAAAAATCCATAGGGTTCAAATCGGGTTACCTCGGAGCCCGCTCTATAAACCATAGACTAAGGCTGAGGAAACTAACCCATTCTAGCCACCTTTCCGGAAACGCTCCGTTGTTTTAAATATTTTGAAAAACTGCTGGTGGGCTTGAAACGTTAATTTCTGAGCATCAGTTCCGGACCACCAAGTTTATTTTGCTCCTAAAAATTAATTTCGGCTTTAATTTGGACATTATTACTGCGCCCAATGTAAGGTTGTAAGGTTCAATAAAATTTACTGAAGCATCTGAAAAACCGAGACAAAACTCTAAAAAAGTCATCAAAATTCCATAATAAGCCTGCTGAATTTTCCCTGGCACTTTCCGGAACAAGTCGAGCCTAATGCGAAAGATTTTTTTGAGTATTTGATACGCATACGATGCCGGAATAAAATAAACACAATTCCATTAGGGATCCAAATGTTCTCGATGGCTACATATGGCTTATTTGTATATTAAATTGGGCCACCCAACGATTGTAAATTGTCCCGTATGGTCAACTTTACAGTTGAAAACGGCGTCTACTGACAGTATGATAATAAATCTGTAAATAAAATTCAAGATAAAAAGAAACACTTTAAGACTTGTTTTTATTTCTTTTACTCCAGTGCAGTTTTAGACAATGAAAAACAAAAAAAAACTTCACGTTAAAATAATCTGTTGCCCTCGTACTATAAACTGAAACATCCTGTACATTTATTCCTCAGTCTGCTGAGTGAAACTGTTCAAAGTCCAGAGTAGCATACGATGGCAGTCCTCCTTTCGTAAAAATCCCTTTGCGCTGTCCCTGCAAACATACAAAATGATCTATGCTATATTGTAAAAAGTGTGAAATTTGCGTTCTAAACAGCTCAAACTAATGAAGTTGACGATGTTCTTACCCCAAGAGTTTCAAGCTCTAATAGTAGAGGGCAGAACATCAAATTAGCAAAACCCACCAGCCGCATCAGCCAAGGAAAACCTACAACTTCCACTGCTTGGCCCCCTAGCAAAGGCCCGAAAGAATAAGCCACAGCTACAGCAGCTTGCTGGAAACGTAAACAGGGCCGTATTGGCTAGAGCCTTTGTTATCGACAAAGTTCGCCAGTAGGGGGACTAGAGATGCATGCCACTGCGCCTAAAATTAACCAAGCAAATTTTTTATTATAATTTAAAGGTAAGCTCTTCCCTGGGAGTTACAAACCTACTCCCAATCCCAAACCGAAATGGGGAATAGCTAATTGAGTCATAGTATTTGCCATGGGTATGTAGCAGCTGCTCAGTCCAGCTAAAACCATAGCGCTGATGGAAATTCGCCATGGCTGAACTGGAAGAAGACCTGGAAGTACAAATGCATGCGAATAGAGATGTTGAGATCAATCAAATGTTCTTCACGTTTTTAATGATGGATGCTGCAAAATATGTTTTGAAGAACTAAGACCTTCTAAGCTAAACTGTTGCAGGTACTAAAAATTTGCAGATACTGTTTCTTTCTAGTAAAGAAGAGAGATGAACATTTGAAGAAATCTTTAAACATGATTTTTCCCAGATTTATAATCGAATATGAAGAAAATGTTGTTCTTCATTCAGGATCCTCCACATAGTCAAACAGGCTAAAAGCATTCTTCTACTAAGCTAAAGACGCTCTGCAGGATGACAACCTAAGTAAAAATTATGTTACAACCGAAACTAATGAGGAAGTGAAATCTGCAAGAAATAATGTTGAATTGCACAGCAATGAAGAAAATGGTCAAGAACGAAAATATGAAGAAAGTGAACCGCAAACGGCGCAGTACAGAATTAAGTTTGAAGTATCAATATACATCTTTTTTTTTAATTTGCGAGATGAATACGTAAAATCTGTATCAAATGTACCAAAAAGATCTGTATGGACTTAATAGAGATCAATGAGTAATTGGTATCTTGGTGGATAACGGAAATTGAATTGAAGAAAGAAGAGAAGCGACTGAAAGAAGAGAATGCAGAAGACAGAAGGAGGAAACTGAGCTAAATGGAAATGGAAACTAGAGTAGATTTTCCAGTAGAGATTCCAGTTACTGTCGCAGCAATTGAAAACAGAGTGAAAAATTACACAAACAAGTTTTCAAAAACTCATCCAACAGAAAAGTGTAAGTACTGTAAACTTTGACCGTTAAAAAAATTGAGTTTTTACCGGCAAAATGTGATCCAATAAAATAGCCCATGCTATCGGGAATAAAAACTGCGCCCAGTTGCCACTTGGATGGTCTAGGTTTCATATGAACCAACAGCCACATGGGAACGCAAGGCTCCAAAATCGCCATTGTGGATGTGCAAATACAAATCGCCAAACCTGATATAACAGTCACTTTGTCCTTAAGAAGAGCCGCCCATTGATCGTAAGTCGACTCCAGATTGTTCGCATTGGGCTTTTGACTGCTGGTTTCCAGAATGGAAATCTGAAGACCTAGAAAGAATTTTTTGTTTTAAGTTGGCTGATGTGATAAGGACTCGTACCAATGCTAATCAGGATGAAGAAGGCGATGAGCATAAATGGGGCGCTTTTGCCTAGTAGCTGATAGGCAGCTCCTCCTAGTGGATATCCTATAAGCACCCCAAGGGCTATGCCTCCAAATGCCAGGGGCATCAAGCGATTTCTGGACTCTTTCGGCAAATTTTTCGCCAAAATGCACATTCCGCTCACGGCAACTGCAGCCGAAGAGCTTCCATGTAGCGCTCTAGCTAGCACTAGAATTCCATAGGAGTTTCCAAAGGCAAAAACTGAAAGTCTTCCTCAAACCCAAAGAAGTGCAAAAACTGTTGATTCTTACGTAAAGCTGCTACAAGCATATTGCAGGATCCAATTAAAAGAGGTATACTACAGTCGAGGATCTGAGTCAAATAACCAACCACCGGAGTAAAAGCCAACTGAACAAAAGCTTTGGAAGCAAGCAGGGCTCCCAAAGGTCCATTATCTTCCTCCAGCGTTTCAAACTTTCTCTGCAAAGGGCTTAGCGAAGCAGGTGCATACTTGGCGGGATTTCCAAAGGTGCCGAATAATTGAGAATATGGGAGAACAAATAGTCGGGTATGATTGGCACTAAAAATTGCAAAGTCCCCAAGATTCTGAATTATCAATTAATCAATATCAAGCCACTTACCAACGACAGTCAGCAAATATTATCAATTAGAAACATCATATAAACAATAACGAAAACCGCCGAATTACTTTTTCGTATGTCCATGTTCTCCATGGTCAAGCAACTGGCTGCTGATCAGGCGGCTCTGCAACTGTCAACTCAAGAAGCTGGAAAAGGTGTAGCATGTGGTCCTAGTAAAAGCCATTTGCGATGCGGCAGGGTTTTAATAAAGGCTTAATGGAACGTTTGCAGCTTCAGTGGAGATTCCATTACTGGCTCGTTATCCCTGCCAACACACTTGTATTGTAATCAATTTAAGGAGATACATGGGTTCTTGCCACGGGTGTAGTCCGGGGATTTTGGGAAGAAAATGCTTTCGCAGTGAATTTCAAAGAAATCGTTTTTCTTGGGAAACTTAAAAACGGAACTCTTAGTTGAACAAAAAAAACTAAAAAACAACTCTCTAAGCCCAACTCACCGGATCGATTTATTTTAAATTGAGATTGGTGTTTAAAAGCAAAAAAATTGTGCTAATTTGGAACGTTCAAAGAATATATTAAAAGTTCTGTAAATAATGGCATTAAAAATAAATAAATGGCATTAAAACGTAAACTTTACTACCCAGTCTCAAAAAAAAAAAATTGTAAATGTATTTTATATTTAGTTTGCAAATGAAGGTTTCCATCAATTGCACTGCGTGCAGTTGCATGACTCCTGCTGCTTTTAGCTCATGGTTTTGTATAATTCTGATGGGTTCAATCCGGTTTCTTCATTCTATGCTTTTTTCCTTATTTCTACAATTTTTTGGATTCTCAGTTAACAATTTGTTTTCAGATTATATAAATGAAAAGTTTCAAACTGTATTTAAACATTTTTATAAAATTGTGTTGCTTCAGTTTCATTTTCTTATTTGGAAATAATCGAAAATTATTTCTGCTTTTTGCTGGAATGGATTTTTTTAGTTCATTGATGGGTTTGATATCTGAGTGAATAACACTGCATTCAGATTAAAAGATTTACCTGCAAAATTTGATGTTAATAAGTTATAGATAAACCTGCCCCAAAGCAACTCTTCCAATCAGCAGCATAAAACTACCACTCTTTCCATAGCAACTATCTAAATAAAAAAAAAATATATAAAATATAAAATAATATATAATAAAATTTAAAAATTTTTCCCAATTTCACTGTAGGTACACATGTTTTTATTGCTTTTCGAAAACAAGCAAAAACAATTTTAGCCAAATTTTATGTTTTTTGTTCCAAATAGTGCCGTATACGAACAATTTGATCCAATTTGTGTTGATCGGATTTCTATGAGAAAACAGTCAATTGAGACACATTCATAGACTGCAATAGAAGATTTGCTTGAACAGAATCAAACTTACATCTGGACTTTCTCAAGATGTTATAAAAAAACTCCACAAGATAAAAAAACTAAAACTTTACCGCACAATCAAGAATGAAATACAATCTCAATATTAAGAAAAAATTGCATAATATGAAAGAAGTACCAACCTTGACTTGATGGCACATGTGAGGTCCAAGACCGGGTAGATCTTTGTGTAGTGCAATAAAAACTGCAACAGTTTCTATGTAGCTTCACTAACCGTGTAAAAATTGACTCAGATTTTTAAAAATTTAGTTAAAAACTTAGAAAGTCTTTGAGAAGAGATAAAGTTTTTGTTTAAGTATTAACCGATGATGTATTATTCTATATATTATTTTTCGGCAACAAAATAATTCTGGCTGGGCCACCTCGATCACCTGACCTGAAGAATCCGGATTATTTTGCGAACTTTTGACCTTTACCTGTGGGCGGAAGAAAAGGGAGGAGTTCTCTCCGAGTCTCTAAAATCCCTACACGAATTTTTGCTAGTTCCGATTTGTGCTGCCTCGACGGCTAAAAGCTGAAGTTTGTTTAGAATTCGTAAACAGGTGATTTATATCCATGAAAGGGCTCCGCCTCATTTCTTCCCAATATTACATAAAATCGATCAATTGGAAAAGGTGAGCAACGGCTGGGCCACCTCGATCACCTGACCTGAAGAATCCGGATTATTTGCGAAGTTTCGACTTTTACCTTGTGGGCGGAAGAAAAAGAGGAGTTCTTTTTGAGTCAATAAAATCCCTTCACGAATTTTTGCTAGTTCCGATTTGTGCTGCCTCGACGGCTAAAATCTGAAGTTTGTTTAGAATTCGTAAACATGTGATTCATCCGGGAAAGGCTCCGCCTCATTTCTTCCCAATATTACACAAAATCGATCACTGGCAAATCCAGGATTTTGATCTGGTGCAGTCATAAAAAAGTTACATCATTGTATCAACGTATCGAAGCTTCCAACTTCTTCTGGGATGAATTAACGTGTTTTCGAAATATTTTATTTATAAATTTACAAAATTATAAAGTTATTATTAAAGTAAATTCAGAGTCGTGACGATGAAATAGAAATTATTGCTCTGTGTCTTTGGGGGGCTGCAGCCCCATAGCCTGTTCTTTAGGTGGATAACACAACAAACAACAGAAGATGTTTAAGAAAGAACGCACATTTTGAACAAGTGATTGTTGTGCCATATTGAAAGTCAGCAGACGAATTACAAATGAACTGGAGAACGCAGTAATAAGTCAGCTTAAGAAGAAAGAGCCCTTGCGTTAAATATATTGAAGAAATAAAAACACATTTTTCATACAAGTAAAATGTATTTGTTTGTATAAAACAACCAGCATAATGTCAGTTTCTTAAATCCTCTAATAATACTTTATTCACACTAAAAACCAGAAACTTACGTAAAACAAACAATTCAAATCAGTGACTTCAAATATCAAGTTTTTCGAACCGCAGATTTACTTTTACTCTGCATGTAGTATATGGTATTTTTTAGTTGGAACTTAACATCTAAAACCGTGTAACTTTGTCAGTATTAGCTGGAGATTCACAGCACATCTCAAAGTCAATGTCTTCTGGTAATGGCTGGACAGGAATACAGGTCGGGCTGTTGTAAAGTTCCAGCAGGAGCGGTTGGGGTAATTCCTGCCCTGGCCACAGCAGCCGCATTAATCGCCGCTATATTAATGCAGTCGTAGATCGGCTGTACGCATAGAAAACAATTATATGAACAAAAATAGATACAAAAACGAAAGTTGCAAGTATAATATCAATTAACATTATTAACTTGCAGTTTGTTCCTATAAATGTGCAAAAAACGCGCCTAACAGAAACAGTAGTTCAAACGCGTGATTATCAGGCCACTGTATTATTGCAATAATTAAAATTTACTCCTCAAACTCGATTTAATTCCGTAATTATAAAATATACTGGTTGAGGGTGTTTTTAAACAAACAATTTACTGCTTCTAACTAGTTACTTCATTTAGCTTCAACCGAAAACTGGTTTGACTGCGCTTGTTTTTAAAAGACTTTTTAGAAAACGCTTTAGAATGTTTGGACGAATTTTCAAATGAGTTTCTCCTTTATTTCTGTGACTAGTTTTTCTTTTATTTTTTCCTGTTCTCTAATTGATTTTTCTCGTTTAAATTCTAAAATTCATGTAGTTTTTTTATCTTGCTTTCAGTTAGAAATGTTTTCTTCAATTTAAACAAATCAAACATATTTTTGTATGTACGTTACTTTAAGAGCTTCCATATTTTTCTTGAATCTAGAGGTTGTTTATCACATTCTTAAATTTTTTCTATTTTTTTTGTCTTTCGATCCTCATTACTTATAATTGTTTAGATGTATGTCTCTTTAGTTGCCATTCACTTATATGCGGAAGGACTTTAAAACGCAAGCAACGGTTTTTCTTTAGCACATTTGTTTAAAATCCTCAAACATCCGTTAAACAAAAATCCATTTACAGAAGTTTTCCACTATAAAACTCACTTATGTATATGCTTCCAAAGTTCACACCTTCAGCAGGTAACGCAGTTTTCACTGTTTAATTTTTTTGCGATACATTTGTTAAACTTATTTCTAAGGATTTATTCTTTAGGTTATATTTTGTTGGTGTTCATTGTTTCTTGCATTGACAGTTCCAGTGCAAATATCTCAGTTAAGACAAAGAATTTTTTTAACTACGACGCTATTAATCACTAAAATAGAACCTTACCTGAGCATGAGTTCGATAAATATCCATAGTACTATTCGCGGTGGCAAGAGAAGGTAAAGCGCTGGTGATTTTGTCCCTTTCAGCAGCAATCGTCATGAGGGTAAGTTCGAGGAATGAAAATAGCGCCCAGACAAATGCCTCCAGTGGCAACAAGTCCCAAGCACAACCATCAACTCCTTCCACTCGTTGCACAGCATCATAAAACCCGGAAGCCAGATGCTCCAAACTAGAGCAATCATAACTGCAGCTACTGTGAAATATTTTCCTTCCCTGTAGTTTCGCTGGCTTTTGTACATTAGCGGAGTCAGGCATATTAGTAATATCAGCAGCATTGTATTATAGGACATTAAATAGACCAACTCGTAGCCCTGAGTGAAGATGTCGTTGCATCTTCCAAAGACATGCAAGCTCAGAGCTGCTTGAACTCCGAAGATAAATAAACAGAGAAATGACTGGACAGGGCCAGCAATGTGGGACATGAATCCGACTTCTCTGGCTGCAGAGCTAAGAACTATGCTGCGTGAGAGTAAAAGGGAAAAAACTGCAGCATAACTCATGGTAATGGCTAAGGCTTTGGTAGTGCATAAGAATTTCCTGATGCTCTGGGTATTTTCAATGGTAAACGGAAGTACCGAGCAGAATATCATCATGACTGCCAAAAGCAGCAATAAGGTGAGCACCGGGTTGCCTTCAAGGATGCGCTTTTGAAAAATCGCCACCAGCAAGAACGCCAAAATAGCCGCGCAGAACAAAACCCCCAGAAGCGCTAAGGAGCAGAATGGCATAAATCCAAGCATCACTCCGAAAGGATATTTCCGGCCAACGATAGAATATTCTGTTGCGTCCTGCTGATGGCAAACTCACGCGGGCAGCTTTCCAACTCTAATGTATCATTAGCATCAGCTATTTCATCGATGATAGTCAAGTTATCGAAAAAACACGTGATAAGAATACGCCTTCCTCAAAGACTTTCGAGAGGAAAAAAGAGAGAGGTTTGTGTCAGCGCTCAAAGACTCCACCTGAAAAATATCATAGACGAAATGCTCCTGAAGCTCATCAATTTGCAGGAACTTCAACAAGTCCAGAGGAGCTTCAATTGAATGCAAATACCCCATGAAGAAGGGTTTGGACCTGAGGCAGTTCACTTTGTAAATGGTGTCATTGCAATTGGCTGCTATAAATCTGCGGGCTTCCAGGGCAAAATTGGCCAAGGGAGTGCCCCACCTCAAACATCAAGGGGGTCGGAAATATGCCAGCACCACTTTGGAAGTTCGCAGCAGCTGAACGTGGGGGCAGGATGATGAAACTTCCTTCAGGCAGACCTGAAATGCAAAACTAGTTTGGAACTTAGTTGGAACTAGTTTGAATCTCTATTGACTTGGCTAATTTAAAGCCGTAAAAAAATCAGTTTGCTCTTAAATATCGCACATTTGTATTCACGTAATTATTACCTGTTGAAACCTCGCCATCCCAACGGTACCAGTACGAATTCGACTGTTGGCGGTCCGGGTTTCAAAATGTGTGCCATTCGCAATGAACCCATCAATGTCGGGATGCGGTACCAAAAAGTACCAGCGGATCTTCACCGGATGCATTCAAGGCTATTGACCGGCTATCTCTGTGCAACCAAATACTACCTTTGTAATTTTCATATAATTATGATGCTATGAACGCAATAAATAAACTGCTTTAAACAATCTCAATGCAGGATGTTTAGAGAGATAGTGTTTTAATTAGTTGCATGTAAATTTTAATTTCTTGAGCTTTTGGGCAAACTGCATCAGAGCATTTTCCTATGCAAAAATGCCTTCTAATGCAAAATACAGATAAAAAATTGATGCGGAATTTTAAACGATTTGTTTAAAATGTTCTTCATCTGGTATTGTACAAAACCGAGCCCTTTTTTTGGAGATAAAGAAAAGAACAAATTGACTATACATTTTTATCAAGAACTGAAAACAATACAAATTACAATTAACAAATATAACTAATAAATGCATTTTGACAAAAATCATGGTTTGATTTTTGAATGGAAATTTAATTAAAAAACGTGATTTTTTTTTCATCTCACTTATGTTCTTTTTAGAGTTTTGTGTCATTTGGTTGAATCGTTAATTAACGTGAAATAATTATAGTCGTATGAGTTGCGGTTTTATATATGTGTTTTACCAAAGTTTTAATTTTATTTTAATTTTAAAAATAAAAACTCTTGCAATAATACCACTTAATTACTTTTCATAAAACCTGAGAACTTTAAACACTGAACTAACGAATATATTCAGTGCTTCTTGGACGAAATGTTACTCTCATCTCAATTTACGTCTTCAGATCCAAATTATTTCCAAGCTGTCCAAAACTTCAAAAGTTCCAATTTATTGTATTCATACTTCAAGCAAATGCTGAATTTTTCCAAAAATACACTTAGAATTGCCTAAAATAATCTTATTGTTTCTTGGTTTATTATTTATTTTTGTTTATAAACATGTTTTATTGCTCATTACATTTTGGCAAATTTATTTATTTTACCAGAATATAACTGGTTCAAAGTATTTTATATTATTATTGGCTTTTTTTTATTTAATTGCATGACGTTTTAATATTTCGAAAATTTCACGCTTATAACTTGAATTGATCGTTCCCTCGAAAAAAAGTACTTAGAAGTAAAAAAACAATTTTCAGTTAAATAAAAAACATGCTGAAAGAATGAGAGAAACAGATGGGATGTGAGAGATCTTAAGCTTCTAATACCTAATTGGGATTAAAAATCATAAATTGCCAGTTAAAATTGACTGAAAAAATTGATTGATTGAGTGCAAAATGTTAAAGATAACAGTCTTAATTCCTCCAACAATTATATTTTATGTACAGTAAGTTTTTAAAAAATCTGTACTTTTGAAAAGCATTAATAACTCAAGAAAATCAGTTAACAATTATTGTCTATTTCACTATTTTTTGAACTAAAAAAACTATTTGACACCATGCAATATCAAAGATTTTGTAATACACTTTGCTTTTGAATTTAATGAAGTGAAAAACAAGAATAAATTCGAGTCCATCGATGAATAAAATAAAACAGAGAAAATTGTAAAAAATCTTACTTTTGGCGGACAAAAAATTAAATTTTTATCTGCATGTCGGTAGCATTAGAGGTTGTGGTTTGTGGGTAAAATTGGAATAATGTTTGCGAGGATTAAAATCGCTTTAGAGCGGAGTTTGCCCCATAAGCAGACATATCACACTTTAATATTTACATATCTTGTTTATATTTCTATATCTTGCGGATTAATATTTCCTTTAATTGTTTTTTTTTTTAGATTTTAGATATTTTTTCAGAGAAAAAAACGTTGTCGGACGTTTAGATAATTTTTTCGACGACCTCGAGCCAAGAAAGAGTCTTTGTATTTTTAAACTACTCCGTATATTCGTTGAACTGTCTATAAATATCGAAAGTTTTTCAACTACAGGAATTTAATAAAATTATATAAAATAGAAAATAGTATATGAAATATAAGTTTAAAAATATAATTCAAATCAAAACCAAACTTCTAAATGTAATAGAAAACTAGAAACTTAAAACCGGGAACCAAAGTTGAGATCTTTGTCCTAGAGTTAAGTTGTATCTCGATGAATCAAAATCATTACTGCTTATCCAAAAAAATATGTGAAGCGAACTTTTGTAGCAAATTGACTAAGACAAATTTGAAAAGACAAGAGAAGAACTTTTGAAGAAAACGACAAAAGATATATCTGCTATTCTTGTGCTTCAGTACCCACATAGATTTTATCATATTTCTTTGAAAGATGTTGGAGCCGATTCAGAATAAAGCACTTTGTAAATAACCAACATCATACACGAAATAAGTGTAATACCAGATAGTAACAGAAGCATCTGATTTCTTCAGCAGCAGAAGCAGAAGATTTCTGTCATATTGTTTTAGCCTATCGATATTTTTTTCACAACTGGAGCAAGTTCGAGGCTTTGTGCTGATGATGGAATCAAATTATTTTCCGAAACTTTCTTGTACCTTGTCCTTAAGGCCATGCTCTGATGATCTGCGTAGCAAAATGCGAAATATTCCAGTGATAATTGGGGTACAACGATCAAGTAACGCCGTGTAATTTTAGAGATTGTGATTCCATGATTTTGTAATACTGTTCATTATCTTTCTCTCTTGTCAATTTCCTTAGGTTATTATAATTATTATTCTTAAATTGAGAAAAGCATACTTTTCATTATTCACGTTAAAAAACTCCAAAAAAAAGAAATATTTTTATGTACGTTGAGAATAAAGCAAGCAAAGACCAACGGCAATTAGAAGTTACTTAGTTTACTTACTCATAAACAAAACCCTTTTTTACACAGACTCGCGCTGCTTTCGCATGGTGGTAGAAAAAATCAACACTTTGATCGTCTTTTGCTAGTAAGAACAACGTTTCTTTTCCAGCCTGCCGAAGCTAAGAATTTAACTGCTGCCTTAACCAACTGCCGTTGGAAAGTCTTGATATTCTTGCTCTTCAGGTGCAAAATTTCACTAAACTTCCTCACTTTTTCACTCGGCTGCTGTGAGGTGACCACTCCCAGCACATACGGTGCATCATTTTCGTAAATCTCCAAAAGAGTCTTTAAATAGTCCACTTCTGAGCATGCCTGATACACTGAAATGCCCAGTTTAAGGGGATGTAAAATTTCCAAAAAACTAATTCGCTCTGTGAGCCAAATGGCCGAGTTCACAACCGTTTTTCTGCCAGCACTCAACTCGAGTAAATCACAGTCGTGGATGATCACAGCCACACTCACATCGCCAGAGGATCCGAAGAGCTTTGTGATATTTTGAGCTTTCACACCACAACCGACACTGAGCAAACCTATGAGAATTTTAATGAAAAACATTTTTTTCTATTTTGGTACCACTATCGTGTTAATTTCAGAACATTCGGGTGGCATGTGCGGTACTTTTTATTTCCGTTTCAGGCATCGCTGAGCAATAATATTCAAACATCGCACTTTTTGAAGGACTGTTTGTATTTATAGACTTATGGAGACTATTAAGCTGATGGGCTTCCCTTAGGCCACGTCCGAACAACCCCTAGATCGTATAAGTTACCAAATACACGTTCTAAGGGTGTGCGGTATTGGAGCTAAAGTTCCCGGAAAAAAATGTATGACTAGTAAGTATATCCGTCATTAAGTGCTAAGGTATATGGAAAATTTGCATGCGGTTTGTATGTTTTTTATAAACATTTTAACAACTCCAAGCTTGGTTGACAATTGCCTGAAAATTCAGTCGTATTTAAGTTATTTTTCCTTTTAACTTGATTAACTGCAAATGGAAGTTGCGAAAGTTCGGATGTGGCCCCGGAAAGTTTGCTTTATGACTCAGAAATTGCCAGGGAACAATCGATACAAACTTTTTAGCATGTGTTGGTCGATCCTGGGTTTAATCGATCATAATGCGGGGGGCTTACCATACTTCTATGCCTGCTTACTTTATTGCTTTCTTATCTAGATCAGGCCGAGAACTTAAATACGCTGGGAGGGTTGCCCCAATTTTATAAAACATGCAAAGTTTAGCTTGTTTCGTTCAAAACTTCAAGGCGAGTCAAAGCTGAACTTTGACTCCTTTTACGGTGATTTGATGTTTTGTTTTTCATGTTTAACAATTAGTAAGCAATGAAGGAGTCACTTCGTATAAGGAAAGTATCGCTAACATTGTATTTAAAAAAGCTGCAAATAACACCGGTTAATTAAAAAAGTGTAGGAGCAAAGAGCTTGAATGAAATTGAATAAAATATACAGAAAAAATCGCAAAAGAAAAATACATAACAGAAAAAATTTAATGAAAATTCCATAAACTCTTCTGAAACTGTTAAGAAACTCAAGCAGATTTAAAAATGTTTTCAGTTTTTTTTTGCTGGTCTTTCTAACAGTCGCAGAAGGAAAAAACTGCTGTTTCTAAAAAAGCCTAAAACTAAAATAGAAGATACGGAAAATGCGCTGGAAAGAAGAACTCTTACTAAACAGAAGTAAAGATTCAAATGGGTTACAATCGCATCAAATGAGTTAAATTAATTCTACAGCAGGCAAATTATATGGTACATAAACGTAACTTCACAGTGAAAATCGAAAACCAATTAAAAAACATAATTTGAATAAAATAAGAAGTGAAAAATATATTTAAAGAAAAACAGATGGAGCAAGTCGCGAACAACCGATGTGAACAACGATATGAGGAACAGCTTAACAGTTTCAAACATGAGAACAAACAGTTACAAACAGAAAGAACAAATATAAGCCTAAATAGTTAACCGGAGAATATATGTTTTTGAAAAATGTTGGCATTTTAACTGCTTGACGCCTGAACAGCGCCGAGTGTTAAAGCTGTATTTTCAAAATTGTATATTTTAATAGTATATTACGGTGTCATGCACGCAGTGGCGGGCCTTCGACTTTCGGCTCGCGTACTGTATACTATTTTTCTTGATCTTCAGTGGAAACCAGTCGGAAAAAGTATAAGGTTTTGAAAAAAACGGCTTTGAAAATGTTGACAAAACGTCCGAAACGATTTATCAACGAAATTCGCGGTTGCTAGTTACCGAGTCAGAAAGGTGCGTGGCGAAAGCTATTGTAATGGGTAAAAGTGATGCTTTCGCAATCGAAAACAGTGGCGACAGTACGTAATTTCTACCAGGGGATCAAGAAAAATTAATTTGTTTAGTTTACCGTTTTTTCGTTCAGAAACAAAGTCAGATAAAGAAATTAAATATCAAATTAAAATAATAAAAGTAAAGTTTTTTCATACATGTATATTTCAATTGTTGTAATTTAAAATTATTTTATCTACTGTTATTTTCATCTAAATAAACAAAATTTCAATTTTTTCACTGATTCGTCGACCACTATACAATATAAATTAGACTTCCATCTGTAGGGAGGGAGCAGAAGCATCTGGGATCAAATCTTTATAAAACATGACAAATTTAAATTTGAAAATGGGAAGTAACGTGTAGATATAGCTGAGAAAAAGTAGTTTAAAATAGATAGAAAACAAAACAAAAAATTATCTTTTTGCTGAACAGAACGAAAGACAGAGATGTGTGTAAAAAGCAAGACCAATAAAAGACAAGAAATTAGCGCAACTAAAGAAATATTAAGCAGAAAATGTGTACATAACAGCAGAGCAGGAACTGAATGCATCCTAGTGTAAAAGTCAAGAACAATAAAAGATACAAATTAACAACTAGAGAAATATTATTATAAATAGAAAATATGTACATAACAACACAAAAGAAACTGAATGCATCCTAAATGTAAGAGTCTACTAAATTGAACAAACAATTAAACAACAAGTGGGTTTTTTCGGGTTTTTAGGCCGTCGTTCGGTAGAATTTCTTCTTGACGTTTCGCAAGCACGTGCGACTTGCATCTTCAGAAGTGGTTTGCTTGAACGCTTACACTGTTCTGATGAAACAAGTGGGTTTTTCGGGTTTTTAGCCC
This sequence comes from Dendroctonus valens, assembly GCA_024550625.1. Lineage (NCBI taxonomy): Eukaryota > Metazoa > Arthropoda > Insecta > Coleoptera > Curculionidae > Dendroctonus > Dendroctonus valens. The sequence goes on along the minus strand of JAJTJO010000032.1, from coordinate 728,849 downwards.
GTCGTTCGGTAGAATTTCTTCTTGACGTTTCGCAAGCACGTGTGGCTTGCATCTTCAGAAGTGGTTTGCTTGAACGCTTACACTGTTCTGATGCAAGATGCAAGCCACACGTGCTTGCGAAACGTCAAGAAGAAATTCTACCGAACGACGGCCTAAAAACCCGAAAAACCCACTTGTTTCAAGGAATGGCCTCGAAAGTCTATCCCTTTTGATAATTAAACAACAGTTATATGACACAAAAACATGCATGCAATGCACTGAAGAAATGAGTAGCAAAGAACCAAAACAAACGAAGTAGGATTAAGGAAAGCCTGACAAATAAATGCCGCGCTACCAATATTAAGGAAAGTGTTAATGAATAACCTGAAACAGCAATGGCAAACGACAATAAAAAAACTCGGACTAACAACCTCAAATGTTAAAAAAACAACAATAAAGATTAAACAAAATAATCACCTACATAGTTAAACAAAAACAGCATAAAAAGCTATAGATTTGTGAAAAAACATCAATTTAATTTTTCCATGTGCTTAATATAAAGAGCTTTGTAGCAAAAACTTGTAGCAACACTTTCTGGAATCTCAGTTTTTGCTTCAACATCTTCAAGGAATATCAAAGATTTCAAATTAAATTTTTAAGAGGAAATTATGAAAAAATTTAATAATAAACAATGTACGGTTTAATGTAAATTTTGGTCTAGAATCGTTTCTGCAGAAAGAAGATGAAAACGTGAAAAATTACGATTCACTGCTGAAAACATAAATACAAGGAGCCTCTCCAAGAAAAAAATTTGGCAACTTCAAAAACACTAACTAAATAACATTTTATTCAAACAAGAAGCCTTTAAAAAATGAAACTAACACTAAATAAAAGTCAATTACTTCAGACTGGAATACAAAAATTGAAAGTTTGAACTACATTGCTATCGAACACAGAAAGATATACTTATAAGAAAATGCCCAAACAATAGACATTCCAGTTCAAAAACTAAGCAAATTTTCGCAATAAATTAAACTAGTTTTGAAGCTTCAAATTAGCAAAAGCTAGTTTTCTCTTAATTAATAATTTCATTAATTAACCGAAATTGCTGAGGCAAGTGGCGCTTGCCTACTTACCAAGCACTCGATGGCCTAGTGAACTAAAGTCGTTAAAGTACCACCAAATTTAATGATGTGTTCGCTATGATGAATAGAAAGTAGGCCATTATGGGACATAAACAACTAATTTTTTATTTATTAAATTATTTTTAGTTGGAATTTGATATTCGGTCAATAATTAGAAATGCTTTGTGGCTGATCTGAGAAAGTGAATGCAAGATAATTGTCCCATATGAATTCCAAATTCCAGTGTGTCTTTATCAAAAATACTTCATTCGAAAGTGGGTTGTTTAAATGTAAATTGTGGCATTTCATCTAGCAATTTAAAAAAAGCGTTTTAACAATGTGCAGAATTTATGCTCCTATTGTTGGAAACGCAGATGGAAGTCTGCAAACGGTTTGAAACGTTCTAAAACTGGCCGATATGAAGCGTTAGATGCTTAAAAATGACCCTGTTGGTTTTTTAACCAGAAGAATGCATACATACATTTACACGGTTAAATAAAAAATTGCATCCAAACGTTAATTCCTAACAATACTAATATTGAAAAACACCATTATTTATGCAAACAGCATCCAAACCTTTTTTTCCTAGTCAACAACATGTGGTTGCCACCAAAGTGAAAGTTCCATTTCGGTTCATTCACATCTACAATTAAGTATACACAAAACCGATTATTTTTACACACTTCAAATATCAACACCCAAGGCACCATTTCCCGTAGAACAAGTACCATTTCTCCAATTCCGCGCTTTCTTTCGCACTGAAAGCTTTCTCTGTGGGCCGGATGTATCAGCGTCTTCAGAACGAAGAGTTTATTCGAAAAGTTCAGTTCTGGTCCTCTAAGTGGATCCAAAAAGGTTTGAAATGGCTTACGGACATTCGTTTTACTATGTCTATTTGAAATATGCCATTCTGGCTATTATAGTAGCTTCACTACCAATCATAGCGCTGATTGTGTTGAAATTGTTCCAAAAATTCAGTGTGGGAAAATGTCGGAGCATGGTGTGCTTAATTGGTAAGACTGTGCTGGTCACAGGAGCTTGCAGTGGTAAGTCATGTAAATCTGTTTTAATTTTTGGTGTTGAGTATTATCGATTTGACTGTTAGGCTTAGGATTTCAAACAGCGTTAGTATTGGCCTCTAGAGGCGCAAGAGTGATCTTAGCAGACAAAGTTGACGGCGCTAAGGCAAAGAAGAAGATAATAGAAAAGACACACAACACGAATATTGTTACAAAGTATCTCGATTTGGCTTCATTATCCTCTGTCAGGCGATTTGCCAAAGAAATCAACAGCACTGAGGAGCGATTGGACATTCTCATTAATAATGCGGGTGTGGGAACTGTGGGCAATAAATACACTGACGATGGTCTGCATCCGACCATGCAGATTAACCATTTGGGACCGTTTTTGTTAACACACTTGCTTACAGGTAAGCTTTAATAAAGAAATGCATTTAAATTAAGTTGATAGAACAGTAGAAACGTTCAATTGTTAGTGCTTGTTTCAATTGAACTCGACACGGTCTTAATTGTTAATTATTGCCGCCTCCTTCGCTTTCTTGGACAACTTCACTTCCACTCTCTATGAAGAATTAACTTGCATGTAATAAACAAAGTGCCGTAAATTCCAAGATTTCGTTTATTTAGTCTCCACCAGAAAGGTAAACTTTTTGCTTGTTTGACATGCAAGGTGATGGTGGTAACTTCTTTTTGAACCACCCTGTATAAATACATTTGGTATAAAAAATCACATTTACAAATAAAAATCGACGGGTCCGAGCTTTTTTTTCGAAAATTAATGCGCTGAATTTTAAATGAATTTTGACATTACTTTTGGGACCTCCTGTATATTTTTTTAATTATAAAGAGAGAACAAATACAAGTTTTGAAATATACGAAAACTGATACAAAAAATTGGACCTTTACAGAGAGAACACTTTAATTTTTTCAGATTTTAAGTAGATTTGCAGGCTGTAAAAACCAAAGCATATAAAAGACACAGAAAAAATAAGCAAATAAAGAACTGTTAACTGGAGAAGTGGACATAATGGGTAAATACAAATGTATGAATTCAAAGTGAAGAAATAAAGACCGAAAATAAAATAAAATAACTGCTTCTAAAAAAGATACTAATACATCAAAAGGCAATTTTTTTAAGCGTTAAAGAATGGGGTATAAATAGAAATAATAAACTTGAATTAGCAAACTCAAATGTAAAAACAAACACTAAAAAAACGAATAAATACCTTTATAGTTAAATCTAGGTGTATTTTGCTCGGGAACAAAGCAACTTGAAAAATCTAAATGTAATTTGAATTAAATCTTCTAAGAAAAATTGTTCAAGTTACAAGCAAGTTAGTAGTTTCTGCACATTTACCTTGCTTACAAAGATTAATAAAGAACAGAAGCAAATAAACGTCTAATTTTTGAACAAAAATGGAAAAATCGAAAGTTACAATTGAAACCGGCAAACGCAAATGCAAGAAGACTCTCCAAAAAAAACTGCATCTCAAGAAACACTAACTAAATCGGATTTTATACAGATAAACAAAAATTCAGGAAATAAAACTTTGGCGAATAGCAAAAATACAGAGAAATCAATTATAAATTTAATTTAAATATTAAATTTATTTAAAATTTAAAATTTAAATTAAAGTGTTCGAATAGTTCATACGTTAATGGGACAAAATGTTTTGACAATTGTTTCAGACTAACTGAGGATGGTGGAAAAACACCGAAACGTTTTAAAAAATAAATAATTGTGAATTCTAAATAAATGGCTGAAACCCAGGAGAATAGTTTGAATTAACAGTGGAAATAGTCGGGGAAACTTACATGATTAGAACTAAAGCATCTAACTTTTGGGTGAATGAAACTTCGGACCGATTTCGTCTGTATTATGACCATTTGAAAACAACTCGCGTCCTTTTAAATTGTTGTCTTTTCTATTCCAGTCAGATTTTTGCGCGTCTAGCCTTTCTGAAACCTCTGCTTCATTTTCCTTAAATAACCTCCTCTGCATTTTCAGGTCTTTTGAAGAAATCGGCACCCAGTCGCATAATTTTCGTCAGTTCCGCTTCAGCTTTTATCACGAATTTGACACCAGACAATGTGAACTACCCCAATGGACATCCAATGTCCCTCTATCGCACTACTTTGATTTATGGCAATTCCAAGTTGTGCAACGTGATCGCCGCCAATGGATTTGCCGACCGGCTGAAAAACAGTGGCGTCACCTCCAACTCCCTCCATCCAGGCCTGGTTAACACCGACATTTACTTGAACTCTGGCAACTTCTTGCAACTGAAATCTTTAGTTCAGCTGCTCAAAAACACCGTGCTTTTTGCTTATGGAAAGGTGCGAGTAAATATACTGGGTGGTCATTGGTTAACCCGACAATATCTACCAAATGTTTCAGACTGTTGAAGAAGGAGCACAAACGATCATTCATCTGGCATTGTGCAACAAGCTGAAGGACATAACAGGAAAACATTTCTGGGACTGTCGGCTGTTTCCTTCCCCGCCTGGAACCTGGAACAAGAAGTTCGCCGAATCGGTTTGGGAGAAAAGCGAAGACCTAGTGGGCCTGAAGGCTGACGAAAAGCTGAAACTCGAATGAGAATAATTGTTTAGAGGGACGTTATTTTCCTAGGCAGCAAAAATTGAACGAGAAAAACGGGCTTTGCCCGTTTTTTACATTGTTTGTACCTTGACTGACGACTACTCACCAATTCGGCTGATTGGTTCCTCGTTAAAATTCACGGCCTTCTTCGCGACCTAGACATCAACCAGCCGTCGTTCTTCAGTTACTATCAGACACTTTTGCTGATCGTATGGCACTTGTTTTGCGGTGGTAGCTAAATTTCGAAATCGTGCATTGTTATCATCGTACTCTGTATAAGGACGTAAGTGAAAAAATTTTCTGTTGCTTAGATTCTGCCAAACAGATGCTGTAGTTTTTATTTAAATAACTTACTGCACTTCCATAATCAACTAACTACTTACAATAATTATTGTTTGCTTAATTATTATTATTTTATTTTTAGTTTACGATTTATAGGCATTATAGTAACGATCTAGAACAAGATGTATTGTAGTTAGTAAATAAAATAACAACCAATATACACGGTGAACCATTTATATCCTGTTTGTGATTGCAGTTTCCACAGTAAAACATTTTCATACCGAGCTGCATATGAAAAGGATATTGCTATAATTTCCATATTTCTTGGCCGATTTCAAAGTTGAAAAACTTACTTATTGATTATGCAGTAAACAATTTATGAAGACTAGTTTTCTTAACATATTTTGTCTTTCAAAAAGCAACTATATTTTCAACGTTCTGGAACAATTTCCTATGTTTTTCGCAATACGTTGATAGAAGCGATTGTAATACCTTTTGTAAAAAATTTTAAACTTTTAACCGAGTAATAAATGAAGTTCCTCTACATTAATCGGCAGATTTACATGGTTTTTTTCACTTTTTTCAAAATAAATTTGCAATATCGTTTAACCGTTGTCTATTAATTGGTTAAGTAGGCTTGAGTTGTAGGTTTAATACTCAGCTTACTATTTTTTAATGTTATGTTAATGGACTTTGCCAACTAAACCCGATTTCATCGATAACTTGGTATCATTCTACGGACACTTTTATTTCATTTTCATTCTCCTCGCATTTCTTTCACTTCTTTATAAATAAATCACAAGAATTTCAAAAAGCATAAGAATAGTTAAGAAAAAAACAAATATTTATTTAAAAATTGCTATTTCATGCAATTTAATTTGTCATTTTTTTTGTCCGAAAATTGCAACAACGTGTTGCAGAAAATAACACTATTTTGTTCAATAATCGCTCTCACATTGATAAAACTTATATAAAACTCATATACAGAACAGGAGATAGTTAAAAACCAGTCGAACTCTCTTAATCTACTTGCATGTTTTATTTTGGTTCGTAAAGTAGTAATGCCTCAATATGTGTTTCATATAAATGAAAAAAATATAAACGCACTAAAATCTGAACTGTTTAAAATTAATTTCAATTTGGCAAAAAACAGCATTTAAGAGGACGTTTGCATATGGTTGATAAGCTATTTACAGTCCTTATTGTAAGTAATATATTTTTTTAAAGTTGCACATTTGGCTGCGTCTATAATCCTTTACACTTTTTTAACCTTAACTCCTTTTGTAGATTATCTTTATAGAAGCATCTTCTATCTTCCATTCGGTGTTGCACAATTTACATCATTCGTCATCATCGTAAATAGTAATGCCTCAATATGTGTTTCATATAAATGAAAAAAATATAAACGCACTAAAATCTGAACTATTTAAAATTAATTTCAATTTGGAAAAAAACAGCATTTAAGAGGACGTTTGCATATGGTTGATAAGCTATTTACAGTCCTTATTGTAAGTAATATTTTTTTTTAAAGTTGCACATTTGGCTGCGTCTATAATCCTTTACACTTTTTTAACCTTAACACCTTTTGTAGATTATCTTTATAGAAGCATCTTCTATCTTCCATTCGGTCTTGCACAATTTACATCATTCGTCATCATCGTAAAATAGTAATGCCTCAATATGTGTTTCATATAAATGAAAAAAATATAAACGCACTAAAATCTGAACTGTTTAAAATTAATTTCAATTTGGAAAAAAAACAGCATTTAAGAGGACGTTTGCATATGGTTGATAAGCTATTTACAGTCCTTATTGTAAGTAATATATTTTTTTAAAGTTGCACATTTGGCTGCGTCTATAATCCTTTACACTTTTTTAACCTTAACACCTTTTGTAGATTATCTTTATAGAAGCATCTTCTATGTTCCATTCGGTGTTGCACAATTTACATCATTCGTCATCATCGTAAATAGTAATGCCTCAATATGTGTTTCATATAAATGAAAAAAATATAAACGCACTAAAATCTGAACTGTTTAAAATTAATTTCAATTTGGAAAAAAGCAGCATTTAAGAGGACGTTTGCATATGGTTGATAAGCTATTTACAGTCCTTATTGTAAGTTATATATATTTTTAAAGTTGCACATTTGGCTGCGTCTATAATCCTTTACACTTTTTTAACCTTAACTCCTTTTGTAGATTATCTTTATAGAAGCATCTTCTATCTTCCATTCGGTGTTGCACAATTTACATCATAGTTGAGCAATTGTGAGCTAATATATTTTCCTTAAGCCTCATGACCATTACTAAATGCAATATAAAGCAGCGCTTTGTGAGAAAAACTTTCATAATTTGATAGAGATGGAAATGAAAATATCTCAAATCTCAACGTCTTTAAATTAGTCGGATTATTTCGTAAGTCCCGAAGATTTAAAAAATCGATTTTCCTACTTTGTATGGTATCCAATACACGTGCGGGTCGAAAGAAATTTAATTGAACAACTTCTAAGAACGATGAGATTTTTTTAGCATAAATTTTTAGAAACTCGACAGTTTCTATTCAAAAAACGATGGTTTATGAATGTTATTTTAGCGCCTAAATATATTCAATTTTGTATTGTTTTGCTCGCAATATGAGAAGAATGAATGAAAATTTGCTCTGTGAATGAAGTGAAAATATGTCTACTAATGAGGTTTTACCCCGTGCTTTGACCTCTATTTTGAGTCAGAGTAGTTGAGACCTTTGGTCCCTCAACAATTAATCGACTATCAGGTTTTTCTTTCATAAACGCTGTTCAGAGGATTTTTTCTATTGACCTTCGACACTGTTTTGCAGTCAGTAAATTAATATTTTGCATTCTGCTTTATTACTTTTCACTACTTGCTGCCGCTTTCACTCACCTTGTGTACTTACACTCGTCACAGAAGTCGGGAATACAAATTACATAAATCATGTTTTCACATTTGAGACTGTATGTATGTAAAGAAATATCTTGCAATGTTTACAGGGAGGCAGAACTTGACCCAGGCTTCTCAAAGAAGTACCAGCAGAGTCTCTTAGTGAAACTAGTCTTCTTCTTCAAGTCAAACTACAACCCTATGTGGGTCTTGGCTGCAAGCACAATTTGCTTCCATCGACTTCTATCTAGCATTGTTTCCTGTTCATTTTCAATGCCCATCTTCCGCATATCCGATAGAACATTGTCCCTCCATCTCATTTTAGGTCTTCCCGGTGGTCTTCTGCTCGTCGGTGCTTCCTGCGATGCAATTTTCAGCATTCTGTCATCCGGTGCTCTGTATATGTGTCCTGTCCATCTCAGCTTTTGTGACTCTTTATTCGATATTGCCCTGAACTAGGATCCTGGGTTGGCCCAAGTATTTTTCGCTCAAATCTTCGCAGGACGTTGCGATTTAAAGTCTTGCGGTTTAAAGCCCATTTTAATTCGAGATGTTTCTTTAAAGAATGCCCTGCTGTTGTTATGTCTTCCACTATCTTCGATACCTTGTATTTGTTTCTTCTGACGTTCTCTCTTTTTATCCCTAATGAGTTTTCTTGCTCTACGTCTTGCATTGTTAAAGTTACCTATGTTGTCCTGTGAAGGGTCCTATGACATTTGAGCCCTGGCGCTGTGTCTTTGGTTCTGTACGTTCTCACAGTCAGTATCGTACCAGTTATTTTTCTTTGTTGTTTCGCGCTTTCCGATAGTTGTCGCCATTATCTCCAGAATAATCTTCTGTACAACATTCCACATGGTGTTGGCGTTACTCTTACACCTTTCTGGTATATTCCGCATATTAGTTGCAATTTTAGACTTGTAGTTAGCAAGGGCTTCCTCTTCCCTAAGTTTATCCGAGTCCCATTTGTCTGTCTTATTTGCTTGTTGTGGGCCTGTCTTCTGTTTCTTGATCCTTATTCTTGTTTTGGCACATACCGGAAAATGGCCCGAGTCCGCCTCAGCTGCTCTTTTACTTCTAAAGTCTATGATGTTATTTGAGGGCCTGGAATCTATTAGGAAATGAAACTAGTAACTAAATAATGCAAAAATTTAGGATTCACCCCGTGTAACCTTTGGTCTTACAACGAAGCAGATTTCCGCATTGTTATTTAAAGCACTCAAATTTGTGGCAATGACAATAATAAAATTATTCAATGCAAAAATTTACATACAATTTATCATGCGAAATAGTCACCTACGCTTTGAGATTCCTTGAAATGTCGCGGTCATTGCTCCAGTCCATCTTTCATATCATTGTCCAAACAGAAGAGGTCGATAAACCAACACTGGTTTTGGTTGATGTTTTCGGGTTAATTACTCATTTGCTTAACGAATTCTTCCGTAAAGTAACGTGCATTAGATGGTCACTGGGTGGCACCAATATATCTAATTGATTTTGAGTTATCGTCTATCGAACTATGCCCGGACTTTTAATTTGTTCACATTTTTTTTCAATAATCTATAAAAATAATTGCGTAGTTCCCAAAATCCGTGCCTGATGTATAGGTGTGTCCAGGCAGTGGATTAAAACAACAAAATATATGTATAATTATAATTACATGTAACCGCAAATGTCGCCAAGTCAACTGTTCTTTGTGTTCGGGCGGAAAAGTTACCGACCTTAAGAGGAGGCAAAAGATCAAAATATTTCAAGCCAGCTGATCCATCAAATTCGGATGCCGGATCGTAAGATCCCTGAACTTCACTTTGGAAACAATGCAAAATATGATACAGTTTTTTTTTTTCATTTTGAAGTAGGAACAACAGGTTTATCATAGAACACTAAATGCCATTGGATGAATTAATGAAAAGGTCAGTTAATATAGATTTAAATCCACAATTGTAGTCGGAGATTTGAAGAATTGAAGGCCCTTTAAAACGATGTGCCACTTGACTCCTATTCCCATTTAAGATTCTAAGGGACAAGGACTAAGGACATATACCCCTCCTAGGGGGTTGAAACAAGAAGGCTAAAAATAGTAACTTAAAGTGTCCCCTTTACAAATAAAATAGGCTTCTTTCCGTAAGAGAGATATTAAGGGTGTTCTATTAAGGAAGTTTTCAAATTGACACCCCGTAGTAACAAAATGTATAATGAAGAAAAAACTGAAATAATTGAAGCCAAATGACACAGTCAGAAGCAGTCGATACATCAGAAGTAATTCTAGGATCAAAAAAACTGGCAGCCAGATTCAGCATCGATCCGAAAAACCTGAATATTTTTTAAAAATAAAGTATTGACTGTGTGTTAAACTATTAAATAAATATTTTCATCTCAGAACGGTTTACTTAGTTCAACAAAGACAAATTGCACGTTTAAAATTCAATTCGTGCGTTTGACCCAATTATATCGTATCGTCATTACGAAATACGTGCTTTTCATTTACTATCATGGCTGTAAGGATACAAATTACTTATTTTAAATATCAATGAGTATATTTCACTAAATTTAAACTCGATATAATTAAAGCACTTCTTAGACAAAACTGTGTAACATTCCGATCCATCCACGTGAAGTTTTCACGGGTTTTCATAGCCATGGAAAAGTTTGCAGAGCTTTTCAGTAGGTGGAAGAAATGGGGTCAAATTTTTATTCAAAATTGTTACTCTGAGGCGAAAACAGTGAAAACTTTGTAACGAAAAGGGCAACTTTTTCTAAGCTCTTTCCTTCAATTTAAATTGACTTCAGACTTGGGGAGATATAACCATGATTGATCCTGACGACTCATAAAAGTGAATTTTACTGCTCTATTCTTCTATTTGGTCAGATTCCCTATTTACATTTTTATTGTTAGCTTTGTTGTCCAGGATTTTTGTGTCTGCTGGCTAACTTTCTTCCTAAGCTTAATTTACTAGCGAACGTTTGAGGGCTTTAGGGTTGAATCTCGCTCGAATTTCAAAAACTTTCAGATCACATGATTGGACCTGACTTAAAGAATAACCAGCACATTGTTCATGCCACAAAATTCAGTTATTTTCATGTAAAATTTCTGAAGCTTGCGTGACTTTGGTTAATTTATCAAAGAAATTTTAAGGGTGGATTAAATTTTTTTTCATTTCATAGATTAGTGTGCTTGGAAGGAACTTCTCTCTATCTCGTTCTTTAAATCTAGAGTTGAAAATTTTAGAAAAAAACTTCTCCCTTTTCTTTTTCTTGACATCTACAGTTGAAAATTTTGGAAGAAACTTCTCTCTTTTCTTCTTTTTTACTTCTACAGTTGAAAAGGCTGATTTTCTTCACTGATGGTGAAGATGGTCTTCATAGATGGTGAATCTAAGAGTGTAATCAAAAAACGTAAAACAAACCTGTTTTACGTGTCATACAGCATTTGCTGGGGTTTTCATGTCTTTACTGTTATAAGTACCGACTGCATCAGTATCGGATTTTACCTTCATCATCTAGTAGATCTGTTTTTTGGAAATTTTGTTTCTTCCAGCTCCTCCAACCATCCAACCTACCATTCTTTCCTAGTTACCGTCAATGTGTTCAGTAAAATCCTTTCATCCTTACACTAGTTATTTTGTTGATCTTGATATGTTTTCCTGTTTTTTCTAAGAGTTTTTTGTTCCTTTGTTTTGTTCCAATTTTCTGAACGTTTCATCTTCACTCTTGCTAACTTTAGTTCAACATATCTTACTTTTTGCTTCGTCCTTTAATTACATTGCAAAAATCGTTCAAATTTAAGTTGGTAACCATATATTGTAATAACAAATAAATATAAAAGAACAGACAAAATATCTTTCTTGTACCTTTTAACATGGTACAATTTGATTTTTGAATATTCAGTTGATGTAGCAAAAACGCCGTAAATCTGACTCTAAATGGTTTTTAACAGCATTTTAGTTAACTTTATTTTAAAACTCGAGAAAAGTTTAACTTTTGAGTGTTTAAGTGATGTGTGAGTAAACAGTGAGAAACGCAATGAAAGCGAATGTGTGAAAAACTTTTTTGTGAAATAAAAGCACTCTATCAATCAGTAGTAAAAAACGTGAAAAAATTCTGTTTTTTTTTTAACACAAAAATTTTAACTCAAAAAAAAAAACAGAAAGTTTTCGAAAAGAAGGCAAATGTGCAGGAAGATACTGAAAGCTCATACTCGAACATACACACATAATGAGAAGGAAATACAAACTTGTTTCAACCTCAAGACGAATCATCCCGCCCTTTTAAACCAGGACTCTGCTTGTTAGAACTAAGTAAAGAACCGTTTTTTATTGAAAAGTCTTAAACGACTATAGTCTGGATCTTTTTCACTCTCCATTCAATCACTACAACCACCAAAGGATTCTTCCTGTTCTAGATGCAGTAGCCCCAATCTAAAATGCTTTGGACTGTTCTCTTACCATTTTTCCTCGGGTATGTCACTAGAAATACTCTTGTGGAGGCACATGGACGCCTCATGGATCCTCCAGCGAGAAACTCGATGTGGCGATTCGGGTTTCCAAACCCAGTAAATTACAATGACAACGAACTGTATTGCGGTGGATACACAGGTTGGTTCAATCAAGATTAAAATCCATTGAAGCAATTGAAGTAACGCGTCTTTTTTTTTCAGTGCAGTGGGAACAAAACGAAGGCAAATGTGGCCTATGTGGAGATGCCTTCCAAATCAAAGAGCCGCGACCTCATGAAGCAGGCGGCATGTTCGCTAAAGGAATAATTACGCGCCATTACAGGTAATGGAGCATACTGAAATTAGCTTTTTGCAAAGATTCTTCTTGCAGTGTTGGGCAGAAAATCGATATTGAGGTGGAACTGACTGCAAACCATTATGGGCGATTTGAGGTCTTCATTTGCCCGAACAACAACTACCACCAGGAGGCCAGTCGGGATTGTTTTGAGCGATTTCCTCTATACTTAACTGAGACGAAAGATGTGGCCTTTGTTATCCCGGAGGATGGAGTTAAAAAAGCGGTGTTTCGGTAGGTAATTCGCAATTGACAAAGAGAACATTAGAGCTACAGATTATTTTCCAACGTCTGCTTCCAGATATCAAGTGCAGTTGCCACCATACGTAACATGCACCCAATGTGTTTTACGCTGGATTTACTATACTGGCAACCAATGGGGTGTTTGCGATAATGGCACCCATGCAGTCGGATGTGGAAAGTCCGAAACGTTCATCAACTGCGCTGATATTGCCATTACCAGTAACGCAGCAGGTCAGAATCAACAACTAACAAAATTTGAAGAAAATTCTGGAAATTCTCCTTGCAGGCGCAATTCCTCCGCTGTTTATTGGCCAAGACAATCCCTACCAGTTGTACTACCAAGACTACAGGCTGAGCGCTCCATATAACGTGTTGCCATTGGTTGTAAGAGATCAAGTCTGTATTGCTAACAGTCTCTACAGGCTGATACCGGGAATAGACGATTGGTGTATGACGAATTGTTTGAGGTATCCTCCCAACTGTCCATCGGAAGTCTGCGAATGTCCGTAAGTGTATGATTTTCTTTAAATCCATTTAAACTCCATATAGGATTCTGGAAGAAGTACGAAAACATATTACTCTGGGTCTTCAGCTAATGCTTTAATGATAGTGATTGAATTGAATGGTAAATCTTTGGTGCTCCATATGCAAAGTTCAATTCCTCGCTGTCCAAACTCCGTTCAAGGTTCCTCAAAACTGGGGTACTTTTTGTAGACACTGAAAACTGATTGAGCAGATGAGAATATTTTTCCCCCAGAAAAAGCCTCCAGTGCCTTCGATCTTGAATATCCCTGTGTATCATACTTGCTACACCCACATACTTTAAATCGATTGCAACATCTTTAAACTGGGAAAAAAACCTCTTAACACCTAGTATATCAAAACAGACTAAGCAAATGTAGCTTCTTTAAATCAACTGTACATTTATTTCCCACACTAATTGTTTTTCAGATCAACATGTGAAGCTCTAGGTGAATTCAGCGGAATAAGTGGCGCAGATATACAGTGTATGGATCAGTGTTTGGTGTACCCTCCTAAGAACTGTTCCAGGACTCAATGTGCTTGTTACGAAGAAAACAACGGTTTGGAAACATTCGATCTGAAAGTTTCCAATAATCCAGACAACACGATTTGACTGCAGAATTGTAGCAGCCAAACCGCAGGAAGAAAAATTTTGGGCAACCACATATAAATATTTATAATTAGCTTTATTGGTTTGATATCGGATAGTTTGCGTTTTAGTAGCTGGTTAAACCAGTTGAGGCAGGGTCGATGATATTTGTCCACATTTTTCTTTCAAATAAAAACCACAATTAACCAAGAGGTTTTTAGATTGGCATCTTAAAATACTCGAAATATATGCGGATTTTATTGAGTTTTTGTTTTTTTTTATATTTGCTTAGGTATTTGATTCTATAAAATATCTAGAATTCAATTTGACTTCTTAGAATGAGAGCAAGAGATGGTGAAATAGACAAGAGTTTTGGAAGAAATCACACGAATTGAAAGGCAATTAATTGCACTCGAACGCACTGTTCAAATAAAAAATGCTTATGATAAGAATAAACTTAAAGAAACGAAGGAAAAAGGAAAGGAAGAAACAAGAAAAATTTTGCTTGCAATTGGCAGAAAGAATTGAAGAACTGAATAAGCGTTATAAATATGGCAGGTTTCTTTCTTCCTTCTGACCTGCAATTTTAGATGGGGTAAAAATTCTGGTTCGTCCGTTGGTGCAGCAGATAAAATATTCAAAAAATATTTGATATAAGTGCATAGACCTGAATATTGAAAAATAAAGACTTTGTAAGATCGTAAGAAACAAAATTGGGGGACTTAAGAACACTAAGTTTTGATAGGAAAGTTACATTTAGATGAAAAAAAGATGAAAACAGAAACACAACTTTATAGATTTCAAGTCGTAAAAATTAATATATCAGAAGCAAATCAACATATACTGATAAATAAAATACATGAAAACTCAACTAAAATGTATACGCAGAAAAACTCAAGTTTCAATAACAAAAATTACCAACAAAGTTAAAAAAAAATTAAAGCAAAGAAAATTTTAAGAAAAGCTGAGAATTCAAATCAGAGTTACAAACTGTATGTACCTACTCTGATTATGAATCAGCCAGTAATCGATTGAAAAAAGGCAATAACAAAAACAAAGAAACTAAGTAGCTAAAGTTGAAAGAAATCAAAATTTGTTAAAGGAAAAATAACGAAAAGAATGCAAAACTGCCTAAAATGAACTAAATGTGTGTTTAATAACCATGTTTACATTACAAAAACAAAATTTGTTTAAATGCACAAAAAACCATGATGAGGATTTGTTGAAAAAATATACTGCAGTGTTCTATGAAAACACAGTTAAAGGCATCAGTTGATAACATGGAGACGAAGGAAAAACACAAATAAAAGTAATTTAAATCAAAGGGAAATAAAGCTGAAACTGCAAATCACAAGCAAGCAATAACAGGCGTAGCTGGAAGGAATCTTGGTAGAACAGAGAAAAACTTCCACAAGCAATGACAAAAAGCACCTTCTCTCGAATCAGCTTCAAGTCGCAAAAATACACAAATCGCATTCCTTTGGGCTAATTATAAACTAAAATGATAATTTTTGAACAAACACAAATCAACGTTACTAATTGCAAATTTTTCATAATGTCCATAATTAATGCTCCTGTTGATATCCTGTAAGGAACCTTGAAAGACACAAACGATACATTTTGAGAGCTAAAAAGAGCAGAATCGTTGTCAGCAATCCTAAAAAATTTATTAAATATTATTAAATTAAATTTATTAAAAATAAACTCACAGAAAAAAAGAATTACTAAAGCAAACTTATGAAACCAAAGGAAGGTGAAAATAATGGAAACACCAACAAAAATTGAGAGATTTAATTGAGTCATTTTAATTATTTAATATATTTTACGTTTCTACAACCTCTAGATTAGCAAACGTATTAAAACAAAAAGAAAGAATCCAGCTGTACATCTAATACACAAAAAAGCAGTTTTAAACACTTTATAACCAGAAGTTTTAAACATAACAAAGAAATTAAGTTAAAGTAGAATTAACTAACTGAAAAGAACTTAAGGACGAAGTTTGCAAGTAAAACAGGAAAAGGCATAAAGATGCAATAAATACAGAAGTAACACAATTAACAAGCAAAGTCCAAAATTCAAAAATGAAGGAAACTACTTTTGAATAGAAGAAAACAGCGGACAGAAATAGTATAATATTCTCTCCAATATTAAAAGTTTCATACGTATTTTCATTAATCGCTTTAAAACAGCAATTGTGGCAACATAAATATTATGGAAGTAGTAGTAAACATCTTTATTTCTATAAAAGGCTATCGACCTATCGGTCTTTCTGCCCTTGTTTAATACATGTGGTCTTAATCTAAATAAAAAACAAATATGAAAATTCTCTTATTCTAGGTTAACAATATTATTAAATAAAATAAAATTTCAGTGGCAAGAAGAAATTATTTTATTGTCCACTAGTCAGTTATTTACTAGATAAATATGTATGATGATAAATAGCAAATACGACCAGAAATGTTGTTGAAATCGACGGAATGTTTCTTGAGTTAATCAGGATGAACAAAGAAGCAGTTATTAAGCGGCTGCTAGAATAATTAAAAATCCTTTTAAAGCCTAGTACCAAAAAGGCAATTTACTATCGACATATACATTACTTCTGAAAGTCTAACAGAAAAAATACGCGTTTATTCGCACTTGATTGGTTATATTTTGCTTGAAATGCCTGCAATTACTCAAGCAAAAACCAAAAGCTCTAAACTAAAGAGTTTTTAAAGAGAAAATAATACTTAAAAGATAAAAATGTCTAGTTTCTTTATATCATTGACTGCATATTTAATTTCTATTAGCGCGCCTATGTTTCCTGTTGGTACATTATCAGAACAATTAATGGGATGAACATAATATAAGAAGTAAGGTCATAACCTGATGCGATTAAAATCCCCCTCAATCATTTATTCGACCTTTGGTTGCTTGAACCAAACAAAGCCAGTTAAGCTGGGAAAAGTGGCCGACACTAATCATATTTGAAATGAAGTCGTGCACTTTGCTGTTTGTCTTCCTTTTAGGTAAGAAAATTGTTTCAGACAATATTTAGGTCCTCTCAAAAAAGCTGGCAAGGAAACTAACACTGCCTTAAAATGTTTTAGGAGTTTGTTGGGCGGAAATTCAGATTCCGAATCTGCCCATCAGCTTAGATGATATACCAGAAATTAAGAGAAGATGCGAGGAAAAAGGCAAAAGTGATACATACGAACGTGTAAAGGTAGGATTTAGTTTAGATATTTATATAACTGTTTTTTTTTTGTTACCATATTTGAGTTCTTTCTCTACTTATGAGTTGAAGATATTTCGTATACCATTCTAATAATTTTTAAAATCCCTTTTAATAAATTCATCTCTATACACTTACAATTTTCCCTTCGCATACAGTTCGTGCATACGCTCCTATGAAACCCGCTGATAAGACTGTAGACATTGATAACCTTCGGAGTAAACAACAGACCAAAAACAGCAAACTAATAAATATGTTAAAACTTTAGATAGCCATTAATGAATCACGTACGTGCCTTGAGGGGCAAATCAGCCCGAGTAAAATCAAGGAAGAACTAGAAGAGGCAAAAAAAACCGGCTCTATGGACGAAGTCTTTGGAAAATACTGCAACAAGCGCCAAGACTACAAAAACTGCATCTTCAAGACTGTGAACGTTACCAAAGAATGTCTGGAGGAAGTTGAAATCAACCACATTAACTCCGCTGTAAAGGTCATCGAAGAAATTGCAGATTTCGCCTGTTACAGAGATGGAGACCGGCTTGCTAGTAGATTATTTTATCGGACCGAAGTCTTCAATTCCTACAAATTAATCTGTTCTAGTGTTTGTGGCTGAAGGAGGCGTGGAATGTGTGACATCTCGTACCGAGCAAATCAAAGACTGTATCAATGGCACTTTTAAGATCGATACCAGCAACCTCAGTCTCACTTCTTTGCCCACTCTTCCGTTTTCATTGAAAATTGATAAGGATAAATGCGAGTAAGTAACTTTTTTATTGCTTTAACCCACTTAATAATTGTTTAAACTAAGCGATTAAAAGCCGATACTCTTAATTTTTTATTGGAGAACTGCATATTAAACAATCAACTGTTAAATTAAAATTAAATTAATTTTATCATTAAATACACCTTTTAGCAAAAAAATATAATCTAAGTCCAGGAAGGAAGGTACAGGAAACCGGTATTTCTTCCCAGTTTTTAAAAATCAACCGCAAAATACGATTGGGGCCAACAAAGGCAATTATAGAAATGGCTAAATTCAAAAGCAAATGAAAAAAAATGTGGTTGTAACAAGATTTACCGCAAGTTTTCCTTGAACAAATATTTTAGAGCTTAAAAAATAGATAAAAATTAAAAAGTTGGCAATTTTCAAAAAATAAGTCTTTAAATGTCGATTACTGTAAAGTTTAGGTAAAGTGTCGTGGTCAATGTCTTATTTCTGCATATTTGTCGTAGACAAGGTTTAGGAGGATGAATTGTCAATCCTCAAAATGTGTATGCCTTAAATGATTGTTATTTTAGGAAAAAAACGACCAAATTAAAGCCTGGAACTTCTCGGTTATAAGAAATAAAAGTGGTTTTTGTCTTTAATAATTTCAGGCCAATGCCGACTGCAGATGTTAAACTTGAAATATTTGTTAAAAGGCGAGCTCATTGGCGACTTTTAAAGCATTATTTAAATACCTAAATAAATACACGCAAATGTTTATGAGACGATCTACAAAAAACCGATAACGAACAACAGAAATTTTTCGGTTTGCAAAATACCTGAGAATCAGCTGAAAAGTTTTATCTGAAGACCACAACAGACCGACCCCCAATTTCTGTCATTAAAAGGACTCTCAACTAGATGATTATGGAAATTTCCACCTTAAAACCAAATTAGTCAAAAAATTTTCAAATATAACCGGTAAAAAATAGAATAGGCCCCAATGTATTGTGGTATTTCTTTAGAAAATATACTTAGAAATCACTAAATCGATGTATGAAAATAAGAATTCAAATGACCAATATCTTAATACTCATAATTTCAGACTAGATTTACTGAGCGCACACCTTCATTTTTCGTGCAGTTTTAAGTCAAATTACTGAAAATTTATGAGTGAAAAATTATAAAATTAAAAGCTTTTTCCAAAGCCACCAAGCTAACCGATAAAAATCCGCTCGAATTTCCAGCTCACATTACTCTATAAGCAAACAAATCTGAGATAACGTGAGGCATGCAAATTACAAATTGTTGTAAATGCAAATTTACAACAATTAAAAATTAAATAATTACAAAATATACCACCATCCAAATCCTTTTAGTCCCTGAATCGAAGATAAATTTCTAATTATCCCGGCCAATTTTTCACATTCTCCCAAAACCTGAAGATAGTTTTTCTCGACGTTTAAACGAATGTCTGAGTAACTTTGTCTTGTATTTTTTTAGCAAACTAGCAGATATCCAGCAATGTGTAGTAAACGACTTAGAAAACAACTGCAAAGACACCACACCAGCCAATATAGTGGATGCTCTGTTCAAATACGTGAAGAAACTGACTTGTAAGAACATCAAGAAAAGAAGTATGTTAGAAGTATTACTCTGAACTACCCACAGTCTTTCTGTCTGAGAATTATTATAAAACATCTCTTTTTTAATACACAATTTCCCTAAATTTGAGTTTTACTTGTTACTGCTATCATTCGAACTCTCCTCCTCTCGTGCACTTCGAAACTCAATTCAGTTCTTCTTACCATCACTCCAACGTTCATCAACTGAGAAGGTAAGTAACTGATATTGAGTATTGAACCATATGTTCCCGTTCTAGATGTAAATTTCGGACGAATCAAGCGTAGTATGGATTTGATCTTAAACACCATCAATGTAACAAAATTTGACCATAAAATTAAGGATTTATGCTTGAATAAAGGAGGAAAAAACGTCACGCTAAACCTATCGGTAAGAGGATTTATCCATAATTGGCTAACAATTGTTATATAATTAAATTTAGATTATTTTAGAACATTGTAAGCTCGGTAAAGTCCTGCTTAATTGCACGAAGTAATCAGTTATTCATTACCCCTAGAGATGAATATATCGAATCGCTAAAAAACTGCACAGAAATCCACCAGGAAGAAATAGAAAAATGTTCACTCAGAAATGATATCAAGTTCCTTCCAAAGTTTCTGTTTTCTTTGGCAGAATCCTTGGCGAAATTTGCCTACAATCACCTGAATTTGCTTAAAAGTGAGTGCAAAAAACTCAAGAAAAATTGGCCAAGACTTTACTTCACCTATTATTATAGTTAAGCCCGACAGTGAAATCATCAATTGTCTGCAAAGGCTAAAATCAACCAAAGGAATCAAGAAGTTTGTTCCCGAATGTGCCCCTAAATCGGAGTCATTTCAAATTAACGATTCAGAGTACAAATTTCCAAACAAAACAGTAATTTGCACGTAAGTACCAAGTCGAATTCGCAGTAGTTTCAGTAGCTAGAAGACAACGTTTTTTTTTAGGCAATTGACTAATACCAGCGCTTGCATAAGTAACTTTGTAAGGACAACGTGTGCTCGCGATATTTCCACGGACTCAATATTGCAAAACTTAAATGCCGCTATTCAAAAACCCTGTTTATAGTATAATGATTGATTGACAAACCATTTACTACTTAACTAAAACTTCTCTACTTAACTTAAAGGAAATGAGAATGAAGTTGGGAAACCCATACGAGTTAGTATTAAGCAATTGATAAAATTTCATGTAAGATAAACGTTGTTTTTCACCAAAATAAAAAACACTTGCAAATTCTTGAGGCCTCCACTCTCACCAGATTTATCACTATTGAACTTGTTTATTGTGGAATACGTCGCGCAACAGTTCTGGATGGGGAAAATGAAACTCAATAAAAATTGTTACAACAAGTATATATCAAATATTAGTTGCGAGTTTCACTTATAGATAATATAAAGCGTTCTAAATATAAAATTGAACATTGTTAAAACATACATTAAAAAGTACCATGTGTGCAAAACAATTATTTTAAATCAACTAATGGCAATTTTGCTATTGATCTCGTCTTCAGCAGCACGATGTAGAGACGCAACTCGTTTGTCAGTTTTAGCATTATCCTGACTGCTTTAACGTTGACTCGGCTTAATATCTTTAAGACCTTTCAGAATCGTAGGACCTTTGAACTTTGCTCCCAAATTGGGAATATAACATGTTTTGCTGCCTTCAGGAAATATAACTTTGCCCCTTCGGCCATCATCATCGTAGTTTAAATTGGCACCCGCATTTGCAAGCAAGTGTTGCGCTGTTGGAGAATTTAACAGCAGCTTATCGAATGTATCAACTGTTTCATCAGTTTTAGTCAAGTTTTTTGCTTTTCGTCGATTTACGCAGCCGCTGTCCTCAACAGGTTTACAATATGATGAAGCAGAGGCTGCAGCCAAAATTTGTGTTATTGATCGATTACCAACAATTCTAGTAGATTTTTGTCGTACTGGGGGATTTACATAAGGCTCAGGAGAGCAAGCTTTTTCATGTAAGCTGTCTTCGGCAGGTTGATTACGTGATAGATCAGCGACTGCAGCCAAAATTTGATTTATTGGTGACTCTATGATAGTTTCAGACAAGTTCTGTGGTTTCGGGGGATCTACCTCAGTCTCAGGAGAGCGCGTTTTTTCATGTAAGCTGTCTTCGACAGGTTGATTACATGATAGATCAGCGTCTGCAGTCAAAATTTGGTTTATTGGTGACTGTGTGATAGTTTCAGACAAGTTCTGTGATTTCGGGGGACCTACCTCAGTCTCAGGAGAGCAAGTTTTTTCATGTAAGCTGTCTTCAGCAGGTTGATTACATGATAGATCAGCGTCTGCAGCCAAAATTTGTTTTATTGGTGACTGTGTGACAGTTTCAGACAAGTTCTGTGATTTCGGGGGATCTACCTCAGTCTCAGGAGAGCAAGTTTTTTCATGTAAGCTGTCTTCAGCAGATTGATTACATGATAGATCAGCGTCTGCAGCCAAAATTTGTTTTATTGGTGACTCCGCGAGAGTTTCAAATAAGTTCTCTGGTGTTGGGGGATCTACATCAGTCTCAGGAGAGCCAATCTTTTCCTGTGCGCTGTCTTCAGCAGGTTGATTACATGATAGATCAGCGTCTGCAGTCAAAATTTGTTTTATTGGTGACTGTGTGACAGTTTCAGACAAGTTCTGTGATTTCGGGGGATCTACCTCAGTCTCAGAAGAGCAAGTTTTTTCATGTAAGCTGTCTTCAGCAGATTGATTACATGATAGATCAGCGTCTGCAGCCAAAATTTGTTTTATTGGTGACTCCGCGAGAGTTTCAAATAATTTCTCTGGTGTTGGGGGATCTACATCAGTCTCAGGAGAGCCAATCTTTTCCTGTGCGCTGTCTTCAGCAAGTTGATTACATGTTAGATCAGCGTCTGCAGTCAAAATTTGGTTTATTGGTGACTGTGTGACAGTTTCAGACAAGTTCTGTGGTTTCGGGGGATCTACCTCAGTCTCAGGAGAGCACGTTTTTTCATGTAAGCTGTCTTCGGCAGGTTGATTACATGATAGATCAGCGTCTGCAGTCAAAATTGGGTTTATTGGTGACTGTGTGACAGTTTCAGACAAGTTCTGTGATTCCGGGGATCTACCTCAGTCTCAGGAGAGCAAGTTTTTTCATGTAAGCTGTCTTCAGCAGGTTGATTACATGATAGATCAGCGTCTGCAGCCAAAATTTGTTTTATTGGTGACTCTGCAACAATTTTAAACAACTTCTCTGGTGTTGACGGATCTACATCAGTCTCAGGAGAGCCAGTGTTTTCCTGTGCGCTGTCTTCAGCAGATTGGTTACATGGTAGATCAGCGTCTGCAGCCAAAGTTTGTTTTATTGGTGACTCTGCGACAATTTTAAACAACTTCTCTGGTGTTGGGGGATCTACATCAGTCTCAGGAGAGCCAGTGTTTTCATGTGCGCTGTCTTCAAATGGTTGATTACATGATAGATCAGCGTCTGCAGTCAAAATTTGCTTTATTTGTGACTGTGTGACAGTTTCAGACAAGTTCTGTGGTTTCGAGGGATCTACCTCAGTCTCAGGAGAGCAAGTTTTGTCATGTAAGCTGTCTTCAGCAGGTTGATTACATGATAGATCAGCGTCTGCAGCCAAAATTTGTTTTATTGGTGACTCCGCGAGAGTTTCAAATAAGTTCTCTGGTGTTGGGGGATCTACATCAGTCTCAGGTGAGCCAATCTTTTCCTGTGCGCTGTCTTCAGCAAGTTGATTACATGTTAGATCAGCGTCTGCAGTGAAAATTTGGTTTATTGGTGACTGTGTGACAGTTTCAGACAAGTTCTGTGGTTTCGGAGGATCTACCTCAGTCTCAGGAGAGCAAGTTTTTTCATGTAAGCTGTCTTCGGCAGGTTGATTACATGATAGATCAGCGTCTGCAGTCAAAATTTGTTTTATTGTTGACTGTGTGACAGTTTCAGACAAGTTCTGTGATTTCGGGGGATCTACCTCAGTCTCGGGAGAGCAAGTTTTTTCATGTAAGCTGTCTTCAGCAGATTGATTACATGATAGATCAGCGTCTGCAGCCAAAATTTGTTTTATTGGTGACTCCGCGAGAGTTTCAAATAAGTTCTTTGGTGTTGGGGGATCTACATCAGTCTCAGGAGAGCCAATCTTTTCCTGTGCGCTGTCTTCAGCAAGTTGATTACATGTTAGATCAGCGTCTGCAGTGAAAATTTGGTTTATTGGTGACTGTGTGACAGTTTCAGACAAGTTCTGTGGTTTCGGAGGATCTACCTCAGTCTCAGGAGAGCAAGTTTTTTCATGTAAGCTGTCTTCGGCAGGTTGATTACATGATAGATCAGCGTCTGCAGTCAAAATTTGTTTTATTGTTGACTGTGTGACAGTTTCAGACAAGTTCTGTGATTTCGGGGGATCTACCTCAGTCTCAGGAGAGCAAGTTTTTTCATGTAAGCTGTCTTCGGCAGGTTGATTACATGATAGATCAGCGTCTGCAGTCAAAATTTGTTTTATTGTTGACTGTGTGACAGTTTCAGACAAGTTCTGTGATTTCGGGGGATCTACCTCAGTCTCGGGAGAGCAAGTTTTTTCATGTAAGCTGTCTTCAGCAGATTGATTACATGATAGATCAGCGTCTGCAGCCAAAATTGTTTTATTGGTGACTCCGCGAGAGTTTCAAATAAGTTCTCTGGTGTTGGGGGATCTACATCAGTCTCAGGAGAGCCAATCTTTTCCTGTGCGCTGTCTTCAGCAAGTTGATTACATGTTAGATCAGCGTCTGCAGTGAAAATTTGGTTTATTGGTGACTGTGTGACAGTTTCAGACAAGTTCTGTGGTTTCGGAGGATCTACCTCAGTCTCAGGAGAGCAAGTTTTTTCATGTAAGCTGTCTTCGGCAGGTTGATTACATGATAGATCAGCGTCTGCAGTCAAAATTTGTTTTATTGTTGACTGTGTGACAGTTTCAGACAAGTTCTGTGATTTCGGGGGATCTACCTCAGTCTCAGGAGAGCAAGTTTTTTCATGTAAGCTGTCTTCAGCAGATTGATTACATGATAGATCAGCGTCTGCAGCCAAAATTTGTTTTATTGGTGACTCCGCGAGAGTTTCAAATAAGTTCTCTGGTGTTGGGGGATCTACATCAGTCTCAGGAGAGCCAATCTTTCCTGTGCGCTGTCTTCAGCAGGTTGATTACATGATAGATCAGCGTCTGCAGTCAAAATTTGTTTTATTGGTGACTGTGTGACAGTTTCAGACAAGTTCTGTGATTTCGGGGGATC
This sequence comes from Dendroctonus valens, assembly GCA_024550625.1. NCBI lineage: Eukaryota > Metazoa > Arthropoda > Insecta > Coleoptera > Curculionidae > Dendroctonus > Dendroctonus valens. The sequence goes on along the minus strand of JAJTJO010000032.1, from coordinate 704,007 downwards.
TACCTCAGTCTCAGAAGAGCAAGTTTTTTCATGTAAGCTGTCTTCAGCAGATTGATTACATGATAGATCAGCGTCTGCAGCCAAAATTTGTTTTATTGGTGACTCCGCGAGAGTTTCAAATAAGTTCTCTGGTGTTGGGGGATCTACATCAGTCTCAGGAGAGCCAATCTTTTCCTGTGCGCTGTCTTCAGCAGGTTGATTACATGATAGATCAGCGTCTGCAGTCAAAATTTGTTTTATTGGTGACTGTGTGACAGTTTCAGACAAGTTCTGTGATTTCGGGGGATCTACCTCAGTCTCAGAAGAGCAAGTTTTTTCATGTAAGCTGTCTTCAGCAGGTTGATTACATGATAGATCAGCGTCTGCAGCCAAAATTTGTTTTATTGGTGACTCCGCGAGAGTTTCAAATAAGTTCTCTGGTGTTGGGGGATCTACATCAGTCTCAGGAGAGCCAATCTTTTCCTGTGCGCTGTCTTCAGCAGGTTGATTACATGATAGATCAGCGTCTGCAGTCAAAATTTGGTTTATTGGTGACTGTGTGACAGTTTCAGACAAGTTCTGTGATTTCGGGGGATCTACCTCAGTCTCAGGAGAGCCAGTTTTTTCTTGTAAGCTGTCTTCAGCAGGTTGATTAATTGATAGATCAGCGTCTGCAGCCAAAATTTGTTTTATTGGTGACTCCGCGAGAGTTTCAAATAAGTTCTCTGGTGTTGGGGGATCTACATCGGTCTCAGGAGAGCCAATCTTTTCCTGTGCGCTGTCTTCAGCAGGTTGATTACATGATAGATCAGCGTCTGCAGCCAAAATTTGTTTTATTGGTGACTCTGCGACAATTTTAAACAACTTCTCTGGTGTTGAGGGATCTACATCACTCTCAGGAGAGTCAGTGTTTTCCTGTGCGCTGTCTTCAGCAGATTGGTTACATGATAGATCAGCGTCTGCAGCCAAAGTTTGTTTTATTGGTGACTCTGCGACAATTTTAAACAACTTCTCTGGTGTTGGGGGATCTACATCAGTCTCAGGAGAGCCAGTGTTTTCATGTGCGCTGTCTTCAGCAGATTGGTTACATGATAGATCAGCGTCTGCAGCCAAAGTTGGTTTTATTGGTGACTCTGCAACAATTTTAAACAAGTTCTCTGGTGTTGGGGGATCTACTACATCAGTCTCAGAAGAGCCAGTCTTATCCTGTGCGCTGTCTTCAACAGGTTGATTACATAATAGAACATCGTCCTCAACCAAAGTTTGTTTTATTGGTGACTCGGCGAGAGTTTTAGACAAGTTCTGTGGTTTTGGGGGATCCAGAACAGCCGCGGGAGCGCAAATGTTTTCATGTAAGCTGTCTTCAGCAGGTGGATTACATGGTAGACCATCGTCCTCAACCAAAATGTGTTTTATTGGTGATTCTGCGACAGTTTTAGACAAGTTCTGTGGTTTCGGGAGATCTACATCAGCCACAGGAGAGGCAATCTTTTCCTGTGTGCTGTCTTCAACAGGTTGATTACATGATAGAACATCGTCCTCAACCAAAATGTGTTTTATTGGTGACTCTCCGACAGTTTTAGTCAAGATCTGTGGTTTCGGGGGATCTACATCCACAGGAGAGCAATTTTTTTCCGGTGCGCGGTCTACAGCAGGCTGATTACATGATAGATCATCGTCCTCAGCCAAAATGTGTCCTAATGGTGGACCTGAGGCATCATCGATTCGCATTTCTTCTTCTTTAAATTCATTATTGACAGGTACGGCAGGTGTTAGAGAAATGTTGACATTATGGACTGTGGGTCTATGCAACATTTTATCCACTAATATTTTCCAGTTTGAATCAGTTAAGGTGTTCTCATTTTTCCCGGTATCGCCAAACTTCAGTTTAAATAAATGGAAGATGTTGAATTCGATTGGGTGACCACGCAAAACTGTCAGCGTGATCAAGGCCAAGATTAGACAGAATATCAACATTATTGGCCACATTATCAAATTGAAAGGAAATGGTAAACTTGCTGAAAATATCAATAATAAAATGTAGTACTTTGCAGGCCAACATATCATTGGGATATACTTACAATAGATGTTACTTCCAAATCCACCCATTCCTGTTCCCACCGCATGCATTGGGATAATGATAAGATGCTTAACTTGATGCAGCAAAGTATCCAAAGGTGTTACTGCGCGCTTCTCGCACTCTTCAGAACCTTAAAGTGCATTAGTGGATAAGCAGAGAACCGAATTTTATAAACAACAACGCAATTACCAAAAATAAATTTAGTCCATTCAGTCCATGACATTTTTCTGGTGTTGCACTTACTCGAGTAGATCACTTTCAAATTGTGTTCTTCGGCCTCCTGAAAATATATATAAACAGGAATTTAAATGCAGAAAAGAACACCAACTATTTAGTACCAAACAAATGCGACTGTACCTTGTATGGAACAGGTAAAAAATTGCAATGTTTTATTAAGGAAACGAAAACCTGCAGAGTCAGCATTATGATGAATAGCAGTAGTTTTGAATTTAAGAAATGAGTGTTAGTTTAGTAGAAGTAAATCCGGCAATTATCGCGTCTTTCAACCAAATACTGGCGTTAAATTTATTCGCCGCCATTTAAATGAAACGGTAAAAGGTATTTAATATTATCATAAAAATAATTCAAGATTGATTAAATTTAAATATGTTTTTCTAAGAAGACATTGTAAATTTGAAAGTGCAGGTGCACATCTGCACTTATTTTATTGAGAACCCGCCACTGAATTTGGTGTAGTTTCGCTTGAACGTTTGAATAAATAAATTGTAAAAAGGTAAGTGAAATCGCCTTAATGCTTACCTGAACTAGATGGTTATGTCTAAATCCAAAATCAGTTATTAAAACTAAGATGATGATAAATTTCAACACATATGTTAGGGAGACACCTTCCTTCATCAACTGATGCACAAAATACACCATGTATACTGTTCCAAGAATCCAAAGAGTTTCAATATTTACAACAGCAGAGTACAGTTGTGACTGGAAGGACTTTATGTTGTCCAAATATCCTTCGATATAACTTTTCTGGAAGCCTTCACTAAAAATGGTGTTCATGTCCCTCAATGTGTCTAAAGTTATATCTTCCTTTCCGAAGTTGAGTAAGAACTGATGATCTTCGGGTTTAATGGAAAATCTAATATGTCCCTGATACAAGTCCGGGTTTTCCTTGTCCATATGTGCCGCCTTCATCAGAACAGATACAATTCTCTTCAGGTTGAAGAGACAGGTGTTCTGTGAGTTAGTTGCTTGAGATGTTTCGGCACTATTTACAAATGAAGAATCCAAGGACGAGGAACGCATATATTTCTGTTTAGCATTTGTATTCATATCATAAGGGTCTTTCCAATCTTGGGATTCAACCGATGAAGTCACAGTGTTTATTACACATACCGTGATAATTATCAGTAGTGTCTTCATGTTGAGCTGCCCAAGTGTGTTAAGTGAACATAAATACTTGAGAACGTACAGTCTCAGTGTAAATACAACACACAACAAAAAAAACAGGAAATTTGCAACTGATGCTTAAAGTTATGGCACTTCCAATCGAACCATGCGCTACTGGAAATAATGCTAGAATGTGCGGGAATATTCACTAAACGTATCAAATTGTAAAATCCATAGATAAGAACAGGTAAAATCACTCTAAAAACTGCTACTAAAATGTAAACACTAATCACCCACTTGAGCGTCCAACTCAACATCGAGCAACATAACCTTTTAAGGTCACCGACTAGAAGATAACTTCTTCACGTTGCCAATTGTTGACCCAATATAATAAATAACTTTTCAAGTTTGTTACTTAAAATTTTTATTATTTCTGCCTTTAATTCACACTTTATTCCTACACATTTTCATATACTTTGCTTGATTTAAAAAAATATATTAATGCACTAAGAATCTAATTTTGTTCACGATATTGTTATTAGAGAAGAACTATTAGAAAGGGATGAAGAATCAGTAAAAACTTCATACTGGATTGAGGTTATTGTTTATGTGTAAGTTTGTGCTTTTGTACAACTTTATTGTGTTTGTTGTGTTGTTTATAGCAGCCTGAAACCGCGTAGTTCAGTTTTGGGTACTCTTGGGATGTTTGCCTGTTGACTCGAGGGTAAGTTTTACCTGTTTTCCATAGAAATTGCTCAGCTGGCCATTGAATGTATGCAGAACTGCCAAGTTGGGTACCTATTTGAAAAGAGAAAGTTCTAAGGCTGCTTAGCAGGAACCAGGACGATTCATTTAAGAACCACCAGTTGTATTTAATTTATTCAATAAAACTGCTTAATTGGTTGAATGTTGGTGTTTGAACCTCATGTCCTTCAAAAAGGGGGTGCTCGAAGGGAATAACCACCCTCTCCTAATTCCTTTATAATTTTCTGTATATTTCCTTCTGAATAATGCCTTGGGAATGCTTAGAGAACGACTACTGATCACTAATTTTCTATGATTATTCATCGAGCTTTTCTGCAATTTGATAGTCTTGTAATCTCAATTCGAAGCTTAATCAGTCTGGTAAATATATCTTAGGGCCACTTTAAGTCGCCAATTTAGGCGATCGAATAATATAAAGGAGCGAAAGACTGTTTTAACCTGGCGAAATTTGCTACGTTCGAAGTTAACAATTTTATTTGCAACTTAATCCACTTCCAATGTTCTAAATTCATCAATTGAAAAATGAGGACTAGCTGGAAGGATGCTGTTTAGATTAATTGATTCAGAAATCGTCCCTTCATCTTTAATAAAACATACAACAAAACGACATTCAGTTTAATTTTTTAAAAACATGTACTTGATTATAAAGTGCAATTTCATGCAAATTAGCGTCGAAGTATTATAACTAAGTAACCATAAGTTTAGCAAAAAATTGGCAAGAAAAGACAAAAGGCAAGAAAAATCGACAAAAGACAACTGCTAACAGAAACAAAGTTTGTCAATAAGAAAATTAGGAAGAAGGGAAATGATGTCCATAAACAGTATATACGTTTATCTCTTCAATAACAATACAATTTTTAATAGTGAAGCTCTAACTTTGTTGTGTTGATATTCATGAAGAGACGAAAAAAAAGGGAAAGTTTGAATTTTTCCTTGTTAATTTTCTTTACCTACTTACTGCTAATTTCGTTCTTTCTAAGTTCATTTAAAAATTATATTGTAAACAATGAAACACAACCCATATTTAATTTATAAATTTATTATTTACTTGTTTATACTACAATAACGACAGCATTGTGTTTACAGCCAGTTTCCGAATACATGAATGAATTTAGGTATGCCGAATATAAATATTTGTGTCTAGTGGGCGGTAGGCGTCTACAATTTAAAGCAAAAAATACATTTTAAAGTCGACCCTTTTTATTGTTATGTAACAGTCTGGTAGAAGTAGCGATTGGTTAAATCGAATACCAACTACATTCAATGGGTGATGAATCAGGACATACTCATGGCCAATAGGAGATAATGCTTTTGCGTTTTGCATTTCTAAGGTGTTGCTCTTTTCCAAAGAACATGTCAAAAACTCAAGCTGGGGGAAACCAAAGGGACATTTTGCAAACACGATTTCGTTGTGGGCGTATATTCAAAACAAAAAATATTTCAATGTAAACATTTTTTTCGTTGTTATTTAACAACAACCGTCTTTTCGTTGTTATTTAACAGTATAGTAGGAGTATGAAAGCGATTGGTTAAATCGAGTCCCAACGACAATCAATGGGTGACAAATCGGGGCATACTGATGGCCAATAGGAGGCATTGGTTTTAAGTTTTTAAGGTATTTCCTAAGGAGTAGGGGAAGGTCTAAAATGGAGAAAAGCGAAAGGGCAGTTTGTAACGAAGGTTTTTTGTGGGCATACTCGTATATTCAAATCAGAAAATACATTTTATAAGTTGCAAACCGAAGAAATTAGAGTAATTTTCTAGCTTATCTGTGCCTCGCGTTCTAAATTAACAATATGCTTACCTTATAGCTAACGTCTTTACTAACGACTTACCTTTGTGATGTTTCTTGTAGAAATGCGAGCACTTTTTTCTAATGGAAATTCACTACTATCGACGTCACACGGACAATAGTCAATAATTTGTATCCGGTTGCCAAATTCTCGTTTTGGAAAAAATAGCTTCTTAACGTTATTAAAATAACCGTCATTTACCAAAACTATCCCAAACTAGCAAAATCTAAAAAAAGTTAATCGGAACTAAACAAAACTAACCCAAGCATCTACAAAATGTGTCCAAGGGAAAATGAAATATAAACGAGTTCAAGCTCTTGACATCTTTTGTTATCTTACCGAAAAATAAAAAATTCCAATGAGTGAAAAGTGATCGAAATCCGCATTTCCACAATAAACAGCACTAAGAAAAGCCGTTGGTAAAGAGATTTTGCTTCGAGGGACATATTGTTAAGTTCAAACGCGAGGGTCTGATAAACTCGAAAATGACTGAAATATTGTGTTTAGAATTTCCAGTCAGCAATACTTCTGGAGCTGTTTTCCCAAAGCTGTTTCTTCAGCATGAGGACGCTGTTTGCGGAATAAATTCCTTTTGACACTGCGTTAAATTATTATCATTTCACACTGTATTTTTCCTCCTTCGGATGATTTAAGTTGTGTAATTTTATTAAGTATTGCAAACACTCATTTAATAGAATAAGAATTATCCCCTTAATTAAACGTTTCACTCGAAATCCTCATCCTCATCATCCTCTTGCTCATAAATGCGTTGTCGAATGTTTTCATCAACTATGTCAATTTGCTCATCAATTATCTGTGAATCTCTCGACTGATCGGTTCCTTCATTGTGTTCACTGGCGTCTTTGCTGGGGTCTTCTATATCACATTCATGCTTGTTGGGCTTGTTGTAATAGTCCGAAGTCTCATCCAGCTTCGGATCTCCTTTGGCAAATTCGGTAAAATGCCGGTCGTAACTTGCCAAGTGTTTAAACTGCTTCTTGGCCAGAGCGTGTTTGTTGAAGATGTGATCAAGGAATTCCTTTTCGTACACGCCTTCCAGGCTTTGCACCCTTAGATGGGATTTGGCTTCTTCCAACGTTAGTAGAATGCAATTCCATGGTGCCCATTCAGCGCTCTGTTGCCACCTGAAGCACTTTAATTAGTAGCTGGATTTAATGGCGTGAAATTACTTAGGTACCTCACTAGGCGAAGTTGGTATACGTCGTTGCACTCCGACAACGCTGAATGACCATGCCATATGTAGGTGACCAGAAAATGCACATCTCTATCTTGCATAATAAAAGCAATAGACGATTTCCCTTGATGTAGCCTTTCGTAGTTCCTGATCTGCCTCAAAATGAATTTATAAGGCGCCAGATCGATCCATGGTTCATCAGCCTTGTCCAGCCACTTGCAAGTAGTGCAAGTCTTCAGTTTGTCCAGTCTGAAAAGGACTGCTTACCTTCCAGACTTGGTACCAACAGGGCCACATTACCTAGCATGAATGGTGAAAGCTTCTATGGGCTTCAGTTTCTGGCAGCTGGGGCAGTAAATCAAGTTGTTCGTCATGTGCTCCTTTCTCATCTTCATCGCATGGTTGGTTACCCCCTCGTTGCAATCTTGCAACTTGAAATGATGCAGTACTAGGGCTTCAATGCGTTTTTGTAACCCTGGGAAAATATTGCAGAACTTTAATATAGTTAAAAAACATCGACAGCTTCTATTGTAGGATCAGTCTGATGTTCCATGTCCTCTGACGACACTTCGTTCGGATTTAGGAACGAAGTTGGCACGCGTGAGACACTTTTCGCCCTGAGAGTTCTCACCCAGCAACGCAAGAACATGAATTTCGACGTTTCTGTCTGCTTTATTGATTCTCAAATGCGAGAGATCCACGCATTATCACTCAGCTGTATTGGAACCAAAAGGAAGAAATGAAAGTAGAGGGCTCATTATCTGCTGAAATAGAAACTCGAATTCTCCTCTTTCATATCTACTCCGAAACGGTGTTCCAAGAGGCACTCGACGATGTGAAGAAGGGAATTAAGATCAATGGAACCCTCATTAACAACATACGCTTCACCGATGATACGATTGTGTTCTTACACGTCGAGCACATGATGGATCTCCGCCGGTTTTCACATGAACTACCAAAACTCAGGTCGTGTTCTCGAAGACGATCAATCTATCGAAATAACAACAGGGTGGAGAAAGAGGTGTTGTCTGTGAAGTATTTCGGGGCACTAATCAACCCTAAACACGCAATCCTGTTAAGTATTGAACAGGCCAGCCGAGAATGAGCATTTATGAAGAATCGTTTTGGTTTTGAAATGTACTTTGTAGAGTACTTTGTATGGTCATATCTTGCGTATATCCTAGGTAGATAGAATAACCAATGAGGAGGTACTCAGAAGAACGGACATGAATAAGGGGCTTAGGAAATTCACCAAAGGAGGAAAGCTCCAGTACATAGGGGAAGAGCGCCTACTGCATCCTCCGACTTGTGATCGAAGGTAAATTGATGGAGAGCAAAAACTCTAGGATGACAGTAGTCTTGGCTCAAAGATCTGCATGGATGATTCGGAATGACCTCTGTAGAAATATTCGGGGGTGTAGATTCACACACAATTATAGCCAGTTGGATTGCCAACCCTCGGAGCAGACGGCGGTCTAAGAAGAAGTCCGAGTTTGTATTATAAGCTGTATTCGAGGAACGTTTCGTTAGGAACTACAGGGTGTTTAAGTTTGGCTTTAAAGAAATCAAAGTTCTCAATTGTTGCCAAACGTAATTATTCTTCCATAGAATACCTCATTATTTGTAGCAAAGATTCCATGAGACTGGATGGTATAAGAAAAATGCTCGTTCTCTTAACATTTTTTCGTATATTGCTACTTACCTGTTAAGTAATTACTGGACATGCCCCTGGCAATCAATTCGCAAACTCTGTCTATTAAAGCCACAATTTCTTGGCTTTCTGAACAGCTGTGCGTATTCAGGTACTGTTTGATGTTCGCATAAATAGCCAGCCTCTCCTCCTTCTCAAGGTATTTGTTGCATAGTTGCTGATACAGATCGAAATATTCGCGTCCTCTTTGCGCCTCCACAGTGTCCATGCTGATGTGGATGTGCTTGTAGTCGCTGTCCCATTCAATCGGGTTTCCGATCGCCTGGAAGAAGTCGATAACTTTCTTGATTTCCAGATCTTTTTTCACTTTGCTGCGCAGTCGATCAATTGACTGAAGAATCTCGATTTCTTTTTCCAGCAGCAGATAAAACTCGGCTATTTTGGCTGCGCCGCATGACATGGATATGATGCGATCGATTTCGGACTTCTTCCATCTATCTACCTGCAAAAACCGCCTAGTAAATGGCTTAGGATGGTTGTTTTGTTTTTGAAAACACACCATGTTGTAGAGCATGGCAAAGTCTTCGGATCTCATGGGAAACACTTTGCGGACCAGGTCCTTTTTCTTTCTTTCCTCGTCGTCTTTGCGCTCCTGCTCATCGCGTTCCTGTTCTAGACGCATTCGCTTGTGGAATTCAGCGCTCAGCTCTTTGAGGCGCTGTTTCATCTTCCAGGCTCTAAGAAAGATTTTCACGGCTTCTCTCATTTACCACATCTTGAAAGTTACCTGAAGTATCTCTGGATGGTGCGGACTTTGCCCTCCACATCCAGACGCTTCTCGCGTTCTTCTGCAGTTTCATACGGGCCAGCTGTAAGGATTTTGTCACACACGCTTGGCAAATAGATGCCTTTGGTTGAAACCTGAAAATTGAATGGAGTTTTTCAATTTTTCAGCAAAATTTTGCACTTGCCTGAGTGGCTGTTGCATACTCTCTTTCAGTTCTCCTGTTCCGCATGTAGTAAGTTTGAGTGTCGCGGTGGTTTTTCATTTCTGGGGGCACTTTTGGCTTGGGGGGACCAGTTTGGGTGTATCCATGATGGTACTGGATGCCAGTTTGGGCATCCCGGTACCCACCTGCAGGAGATTTTATAGCATTTGCCTACTGTTGGGTGCAGTGGCTCACCTAGGAAAGGCTTCTCGATTGCTTTGTTATCAATTTCCACCACAATATCACTGATCACGTTGTCTTTTTCAACTTGCACTGTAATTATATCCGGTACTGTTAGGTTCTTATAGGCGTTCTCGATGGGAATTTTGAAGTCGCGATCAGTGCTGATTAGCTTGAACTCCAGGATTCCAAACTTGTCTGGCTCGAACTGATCCAGCCTGGTCTGAAAAAGTCCCTAAATCCAGGAAGTTTTTTGATCGCCGCCTAATTTACCTCTGTAGGTATGTGCTCTTCCCGATAGAGCAACCCGATTACATCCGGGGGACAATTGAAGAGCTTGGCCAGGTTTCTGCAAATGAACTCCATATTGTAGAAGGACGGGAACGATTGTGTGAAGACTTTGGCATCAGTTGTGTAGAATTTCACTGTGATTTTATCCAGGACATTTTCAGCGGAGGCTTTTTGAACAAAATCGAAGTTAAAGTCGCATGCGAGCGAGAGCTCGGATTCCATTTTCCCCGGTAATTGACTCGACGATGTCACTCGAACATCTGCACCTTGCAGAAGGTATAGGCTAATAAGAAGTGAGCAAAAAGGGCCTGTTTATAGGTATCCAGGTAACTGGAACGTTCGTATTGATTTATTTTTCTTAGTCCTTAGTTCTTCTTGGTACAAAGTTGTACAACATACAGGGTGGCCACAATTTTTGGTTCTCCAATCTCAAACTACCGGCCCTAATTCAGTGACTTAGAAAAGAGAGTTGAGCATTAAAAATCTTTACTCACAAAGTGAAGAGTTTCAATTGAATTTAAATGTATATAACCATGAGTGGAGTGAGGAATTTTAAGGGTAATCTTCTCTTTTTTTTCATTCTTTATATTACTACTGTTTACAGATTTGGTTTAGGTTCTAACGACTATAATTTGTAAAATATTTGATGCTTAAAGAGTGATTAAATATAAGAATTATATAGTTTAATTGTCGTTAAGAACAATAACATACAGCTTTTTTGTGCAGATGATGTGAAAGACTTCACCCTCGAATCCCCAGGTTTACAAGAACTGTTAGAATTCGCAACAATCCCAATACTCAGCGATCTTTTCCAATTGTAACAGAAACTTTAACAATTATATTAATTTTAATCATCAAGTGAACAATCAAGATCCAATTGCCTACATATTAACTGGTCTATGTCCTGTTATGTTTGCACAAATAGCAATTATTATATGGATTAATAACTTTGCGCTAGTGCCGCTTATTTAACCTGTTTCACTTCATTGCTTTAGAAAATGCTGATTAGCTTACGTGCTGCAGTGGCAGTCATCGTTTAACATACAATCACGAAAAATATCAAAATGTGCCTGAAAGACTTTAGAGCCTCAAACATTTCTCAGTTGCATTTTTGAGGGTTGAAACAGTTAAAAACGCTAAAGTGAATTTGGTTAGACGAACCAACACTGTGTATGGTCACACGCACAATGTCTTCAGCTGGTTCTTCGGTCATAGAAAGTGTTAGATGACTGAAATTCAAACCAGCCTGTGAACACAAAGCAGGTGAAGACTTTACTTGTGGAACTTAGATGTGAAGTGGCAAGAACCTGAGCTGGTTTAGCAGTCCAACATTGGCTCCTTGCATACTTTCACTATGATTTAATAAAATGTCCAATGTGTGCCAATTAAATAACTGGGAGTGCAGTGATTTTTCCGACCTTGCGGGTTTCAGTCGGTTCGGTTCTTTTCGAAAGGTGATCATGGTTCCGAGTATTTCTTCTTGAAGGTAGGAGATTTTAGTCATTAATTAGTGATTCAGAATGATGCAATGAATCATTGGTAAACAGGAGAGGATTTATCAAGTCCAAATAAGCCATAAATTGCTTCCAAAATCTCCAGTTTATTTTTTAATTGATTGCTTATTGGTTCTCGAAATTCATTTTTGCGTTCAAACTAATTAGGAAATTAGTTTGAAATGGTAATTTGTGAGTTTCAGTTAAAAGTTAGTTGGTAGTTTTCGGGCAAAAATGCATGCAAACCTAAAAAGGTCTGCCTCCTTAAAAGAGCACAAACAGTTTTCATTTCAGCATCAATTTTGAGTTTTGCATATGAAGAACCGGTCAGATACCAATTTAGAGTCTTTTCAGAAACTGTTTTGAAAAAGTTAAAATATAAATTCATCATTATCATGCTGTAGCTATTAAACGCTGTAGCTAGAAAAAACTGACATTTGCTTTACCCGAAAAATCACTCCTCAAGAGATGGTACCCGTTTTCTTAAACACCTTCTCACCTTCTTGAAGAGTTTGAACCGGTTGAAGTGGAAAGGCTTAAGCCGGTTTTTCTAAGTGTCTTCCAAACGGCCATATGTGATTGCATTTGAAGCGCATCCCTAATCCGCCTCGTATTAACACCTGGATTCCTTCAGCCATATCCAGAACATTCTCTTCATATTCCGCATTTAAACCCTACTCTCGTTCAGAATCAATTCATACGCTTGGAAAATTCCAGTTTCCTGGTCAGTTGCAAAAACTTTTCCATTAGGAACTCTTCCATTAGGAAACCGACGTCCATATGCATGAACAGCATGCAAGGGGCAACCAAATGGGTTCATTTACCTTTTTTTGTTTCCTCCCGATGTATTTCCCTTTCCTCCCGAAACACCCTGTATATAGATGTAATTTTTTTTAATCTGAGGTGGAATATCCCCGTTGTTCACCTCAGTCGCAACTCAAACAGGTTGAAGATAGAAGACCGTCAGTTTTATCTTAAAGGTAAGCACGTATTTGTTTGAATCCGACTGACGGAACGAATGAAAATGGATATTTGCCTTTTTAAAATCAGATAACGCAAATGCAAACAAATACGTGCTTACCTTTGAGATGCAGCCAACGATCTTCTATCTGCAGTCCAACCGAAAGAGTCACAGTCTTTTCAAATGTGCTAATTGTGCATGTTAATTAAGGCGAAGACTCAGGTAGCAAAGTTTTCTTTTTTTTTTTCTTTTTCTCAAAATTCTCCCCTTTAAATTGCCTATGCGCTTTTCAAAAAAGGACCAATCTCCTTTCTCCTGCTTCTCCTGTTTTGCATACTCTCAATGGTACAGCCCTGATCAGTAAAGTGTTGGAGTAACTAAATCTTGCATTATTTTATTGGAGCCTTTTGCTTTTAAGATGAGCATCGATGTCCCAAGAATGGCCCGCTCCATGGAAACATTTCTACATGACAAACCCCTCAATACCATTTTCTACGAGCACTCCTCCCATCAAGGCATCCTTTTAGACGGTCTGAACTCGCTATGGCAGAAAGGGGAGCTTCTGGACATCTCCCTCATTGTAGAAGGGAGAGTATTCCGAGCGCATAGAGCGGTACTGGCTGCTTGCAGCGACTACTTTAGAGCCATGTTCACTGATAATATGTTGGAAGCCCGGCAAACTGAGATCTGCTTAAATGGAATCAGTGCTCGAGGCAAGTTTTACTAGGCTAACTAGCTATTGATGTAATAATTTGAAGGAATTGGCTAGGTTTTCGTCAACTATTGGAATACGCCTACACAGCCCGGTTATCTCTTCACTTGGCCAACGTCCAGGACGTTTTGGCAGCCGCTTCGCATGTACAGATGGTCAACTGTATCATAGCCTGCTCAAATTACTTGCAATCCCAGATAGATATAGATAACTGCGTCGATATTGCAACCATTGCTGAGACATACTCACTAAAATCGCTCAAACTCAAGGTAACGTCTCAGCTTTGCACGTTTGTGCCCGTCTTAAACGTGTTTTGAAGGTGTACAGGTTCATGAGTGGCCACTTGCTCGAATTCTCCAACAGTGCCGAATTTTATAGATTAACCTCAGTGCAATTGGAGAATCTGCTTTCCTACGATTTTCCAGTGGATTGTTCGGAGGCAGATGTCCTGAAGATCGTGGTTGATTGGTTTTTCCATGTAAATAGTAAGGAGTAAGTTCGAGATTCTTCCTCGTATTTTCAGCAAACAGGCTGATGTTATCAATTGTAATTGATTTATTTACAGTCTGGATGTCTGCATAGGAGATGCGGGGCGTATGATGAAGTTCATACATTTCAAGGAGATTTCCAGCAAAAAGCTGGAAAACATCCTGCACTTGTGCCTGCAGGACCGAAGGCTGCAAAGCCCGGTCTGGCCGAAAATAATCTTGCAAGAAGCCTTTGCCCAAACCAACGGCCACTCCGTGTCGCTAACTAGATCCAATGGAGTGTTGCTTAATTCGAGGTAAGCTAGAACATGTTTGGGCTTACCTACACGTGTCCTAATCTAATTGCCCGTGCAGGGGAATGGAACAAGCAATCCTTAAAATCGGCGGCTTTGGTATGAGTGGAGTAACCAACGAAATCACTTACTGCTTTTCCTGGCAAAGAAAATGGATGCATTTGACCTCAATTCCTCACGTAGAGCAGTGCAATTATGGCACCGCTGTTTTTAACAATGAGCTGTATATAGTTGGGGGATGTTTCAATCAATCGCTGCAGGAAAACATACATCCGTTCGGGTTCAAGTACAACCCCCGGTAAGGGCAGCAAATAATGATTTGTGCATAAAAACCTAAAATTCAAGCGAATTTTCAGGTCAAACAAGTGGACGACAATGTCGCCGATGAAGATTGAACGATGCCGGTTTAGTTTAAATGTTATCGGGGGATTGTTGTATGCAGTTGGGGGCATCAGTGAAGAAGAACACTATGAAACCAGCACATGTGAATGCTACAATCCCAGGTACGGTTTTCATAGTAGTTATTGTGAAGATGGTAAGTTTCTCAGGGAGTTAAAGTTTAGCGCAAAATTTAACCAACCGAAGCGAAGCCCAGTTGAGAGAAGACATCAGAGATCAATTTTTTTTTAACGGCAATAAATCGGACATTGCGCAAGTGTTTGGTCGTGAAGATTATCTTTTTCTGTGTCCAATGTTTGAAGAAAAACCACATATTTGACTTCAATTAAAAGTAATGTTTATGGCTTACTCTATTATCAGCCGAACGAATTGAAACTCGAGCGCGTCATAAAAGTACCATTTATCTCCCGGATAAAAGAAGATACGATAATATTGATTATAGAGGAGAGACAACATTGCTCGTGAGCAGAACGAAAAAGCACAAGAACAAGCCGAAAAAAAGTCATCCGCGCTTTTGCAACCATCTTTGCTTTTCGTTCGGGTAGAGGCACATCAAAGAGATGGATGGAGCACTGGAGCGAACCAAAACGAAGACCAGTTTGAGAAGTCTTCAGAAGAGCAGTTTTTACAATACGATTACTCGTGAATAGCACGAACATCATCATCACAAGCAGCAACTACCAACTTGCTGCAAACTGGAAGCCAAAGTTGAAAAGTTTCTTCGGCGCTTCGTTTCGGTTATCCACAAGTGCTAATGTCTGAGTGATTGAATGATGATGATCTAATGTGTGTTACTTTCATTATGTAACTGCCACCGGTTGCAAGCTTTGTTTTTTATGTTTAAAAATGGTTTCTTATATTTGATTAATCTAGCCGAGATGCATGGCATATGATGCCAGATCTTCCTGCCCACATAAGCCAGCATGCTGGTGCAGGAATGAGTGACTTGATGGGGAGTCGGCTCTATATCAGCGGGGGAATAGATAGGGACAATGTATGTGTGTCTAGCGTGTACTGTTTCGACATAAAATCGGAACGATGGACACAGTGCGCTCCTTTGCTCAATCCGAGAGCTGATCACGTCATGTTGGCCATAGGTAAGTCCTGCTGGTTCTGCCTGAACCCAAATCATTTAGGCTGTTGCAGGAAAGTGTTTATACGTTTGCGGAGGGTGGACCTCGGATGATAACAGCAGAGTTTTGGTGGACACGATTGAATTTTACTGCCCTGAAAAGGATGTGTGGGAGGTAAAGATTAATTTCCTCTCCATTCAAAGAAAACCATTCGAGCAATTGCTCTGTTGTGCAGGTTGTGACCAAGATTCCCACTCCTCGTTACCATGCCGGAATAGTACTGGTAGATACCAAGATATACTTCATCGGCGGCTTCCAGAGTGATACAATGATCGATAAATATACTGCTAATATCGAGTACTACGACATCGAGGAGCGAACATGGACAGTGGAGAGCAAATATCCTCAGGATGTTTGGGAGCATACATGCGTCACGTTGTGCATACCCAAGTATCGGGATGATATGGAAGTGATTCCTACTGCAGAGAGCTTCGTTTAGCAGCCGCTGTTAATTATCGTTGTTTGTATAAATGGCTTTAAAGGCTAACGCGCATTGGAGCGACGCGAAGTGAAGCTTTTTCATTGATTTTCATAGAAAACTATGCTTTGTGTCCAAACTTGTGTCAGTGTGTGTTGGTTTAAACTCTTCCTAATAGTCTTGCCCGTTGAAATGCTAGTTTAACGATATTCGTCACTCTGTGATGCGGTCATTAGATTTTGTACCTTGAAGAAGGCGGCTGATTGATGTCTTGGGACGTTATGTATAATACACTTTAACTTATTTTTGTCAATGTTTGCTTCTTCCCTTCAATGGTCTTCCACATCCCATCCTGCTCCCTCGACGTTTCCTTTTCTTATTGCAGAGAAATCATCAATGTTTAAGGCGTTTTGTCTGCTCAAATTTACTAGTGTCCCCCACAATTCCAGACCTGATGGGTCGTTGTATCGACCAAAGTGTAAGTGCATGGGGTTCTGGAGCCTCATCTCGGGTTTTTAGGTCTTCTGAGTAATTGCTGGATGTTTGGTCCCGTTGGCTTGGACAGTGGTTTTTCAACTAATGAAAAAGAAGGAAATATTTTGGAAAAAAACTATTCATCATCTTGAAATAATGGTATCTAGGAGCTAGTTATTCCGGAATCGAGTATATTAAGTGCTCATATTAAACAACTTTCTTCTAAATTTGACCTTTTCTGTGCGCTATGAAATGTTAATTTTAAATTGAGATGCAGAAATATCAACAGCAGTAACTACAATATTTCGGAATTCTTCCCACATCAATATAATTAAATTAAAATTTCTGAAAAAAAAAACATTCATTTTTGATTTGAAGACCATCATTTTCATGCATTGGAAACATAAATTCAGCCTTCATTAAAAATGAATTATTGTGTATATTTTCCTGACTGTATTTCAACTTAATTCAAAAGAAATTCCTGGGCTCCAGTCAATATTATTGTTTATTATTTAAAACATTTTACAAATACGTTTCGGTGTCTTTCTCCACCATCATCAGTTTGTATGTATGGCTGTTTCTACCGTCACCTTTGGCAAGCCCAGGCCATAACATCCCACATACAAACTGATGATGGTGGAGAAAGACACCGAAACGTATTTGTTAAATGTTTTAAATAATAAACAATAATATTGACTGCAACCCAGGAATTTCTTTTGAATTAAATTAAAAATGAAGTTAGATCTTATTTTTTTTAGCCAAATAATATCGCAGTATCTTTTGAGCAGGTGCGCACGGACACTCTGTATAATCGCCAAAGGGCAGTAAATTCGTTAGGCTTGGCAACGTAGCACAGTGGAAAGTATTGAATTGTAGCCAGAGTTGAGGAGTGGTGGAGGAGATGGCGCCAGAGGCGACTTTATCTGAATGACATTTGGCCTGCGCTTTTCGTTGACAGTAGGTAAAGTTTGCAGCCCAAGGAAATTACGTTGATCAGTTAGTTACTTCGTTTGGTTCTCCGGGTTTAGAAGCCGTTCTAGGAATATTATTGAATGTGCAAGTGGTACGTCCCGCTCATAGCAAGATAAAGTGCGTTTAGGTTAGTCGGACAATAACAAAAATCACGACAAACTGTCGTCGTACGGTGTGTACAGCCGATCTGTTTGATTGTTGGATAATTTTCCATTCCAGTGCTGTTACCGTTGCTGCATCCTTTTATTTTCTTGGCGAAAATGCGGAACTGTTGACGCGACGAAGTACCACACCAGAAATAGTTTGGATGTTGAAATCGAATTTGTAATATCGGTTTGCAAATTGTGTGTTCAGCGAAGATAATGCTTAATGGAATACCATTGTTTTTGGATAACCACTTCCTATATTTCGACAATATTAGTGCTCGTTCGGGATAGGATCAGTTTAATTTCGTTGAAATAATGTCGGGAACGCATATGAATAACGAACAGGAACACAGATCGCCCAGGGAAAGCGGCGAAGACTCCGAAGATGAAAGCGAAATCCTGGAGGAAAGTCCTTGCGGCCGATGGCTTAAGCGGCGTGAAGAGGTGAGTACCAACCTCACGCACCCTTAAATGCATTTCGCAGGGCTCTCGGCAACAACATATTCCAATCTAACCTAACACCGTGTTCGGTCCACCATTTTGCGAAAGGGCATCTTATGCGCGCCTGCTTCGGAACCTTGTTTCCGTCCTTTTCGCAAACACACAACTTTGCGCCTCGAAATACGGCTTTTAGACCAAATTTTCATAAGAACCCTTCGCTACGTTATCCGCATGTCCTGCCTGACGTCACGTTATCGATTGTCTATTGTTGCCTGGCGCCTACATGATAATTCGTCAGAAGATAAAAAAAATTGCCATGACGAAAAACTCTCAGAATGGCACAATAAATCCCATTGGTTAATTCCCGGAGCATCTATTTCTATTATCAAAAACCGGTTCCATGTAATTACATTTTAATTGATCACTGACTATGAGAAAAAAGGCATGGGTGATACACATAAATACCTATGTTTCATTCTCATAGTCACGGTGTAGTATCTGGATTATACAGGGAGACTCAAGATGTGCCATTATACAGGGTGACTCTTAAAGACCAGTGATTCTTCTAAGCACTTTTCCCCGATTTATTGGACAATTATTGAAGGCCATCTTCCTGGCCGTCATGGTCTTTACACTTGGACATTGTTCTCGCGATAAATTGGTGCAATTTCTGTACAACCAACATAAATTGTAATACTTTAGTTAAGTTGTTTTGCGTTGGTGTAGGTCATAGCACACAAGACCCAAATTATTTGCTTATGCCTCCAGAGCAGCCACTAATTTTCTTCTATTTAACTTATTGCATATAACACACATTTTCAACATCTGAAACACCATAACAAGAAAAAAATTACATAACCCATAATTTTCGTATATTTTCCTGACTGTATTTTAATTCATTCCAATATATTCCTGGGTTTCAGTCAATTTTACTGTTTATTATTTAAAATGTTACAAATACGTTTCGGTGTCTTTCTCCACCATCATCAGTTTGTGTGTATAGTTCTTAACATCGCAACGTTCAACTGGTTATTCAAAATAACCTAAATAACCAGTTGAACGTTGCGATGTTAAGAACTATACACACAAACTGATGATGGTGGAGAAAGACACCGAAACGTATTTGTAACATTTTAAATAATAAACAGTAAAATTGACTGAAACCCAGGAATATATTGGAATAACCCATAATTCCTTGTCCATTTACTTCGAGAATCGCTGCCAACATCGTCACCGCACAGAGTTAGTAAAATTTTTCCCAATCCGCAATTGTTTTCAACATGTTCTACGTCCGCAATAAATCGTACGATTTATTGTGACCTTAACTAATTGGCCCAATTTTTTTAGACTAATCAGCATTAAAACTTGTCTTTTTCTGTGCGCCGTCAACTTTTCAAAATTGTTTAAAATGTGTCGCAACAAAAAAAGGTTGTAAATCACTCGACTGAAAAAATCGACGAAAAACTTACTTTTAACAGCATAGACATTCTAAATTATGAGCTCAAAAATAAATCAACATTTATCACTTCTGAATAAAAAACAGTAGACATTTTTGACGACCAGTTTCGACCTGTTTATTGGTGCTCATCAGCCCAGTTAAAAGATATACAGAGTGTTAACAGTGGGATTAAATATTTAGAGAGATTACAATAGTAAGGATGTGTTGATGCTGTTTTCTAATTGAATATAATTTGTATATTTTTAATAATTTTTTCTTCTTTATCTTTTATTATTCAAAGGAAAATTCATTACGACAATTACTGTGAATAAGATAACTTGTTTGGAAATTCAAAGTTTTATCAGTGGACTTTAGTCAGGCGAAAACACGCATTATTGGTATACTTATTGTTACTACATACTATAAATAATACAGGGTGTCCACCAAAGTATCCGAGTATATGAGCTCGATGACTAGGTTTTTTGTTGTTGTTTTGAGTTTCTGCTCGTTCTTTGAAGGATTATGTTATTAATTAATTTGAACAGATTTCAAGTCCAGGTTTTCCTATTTATTGACCAGCATTGCCCCTTAAACGCAACGTGATTTATATACATTTGTTGCTTTTATTTAAAGAATTTTGGAGGTTTTTCACCAATTACATTGCTTTCAGTTATCACTAAAAAAACACTCTTAATTTTTTACCTCAATTGATCAGTTTTTCTAAGATTGAGACCTCGACGTAAATGCGAACTCCTGTTGCGTATACATATTTTCTACGTTACTGAAAATCATCTTTTTTGCATAGTTAATGTGATTTTATCGACTAAGCGCTCCGCGATGAGAAATTTCTTCTTCAAATAAGGGGGGATTTTCTCAAAAGAAACCTGCGAACACGTTAAGTGGTTTAATATATTTTGCGAATGCACGGTGTATTTTTCACCTTTTCGGAAAAGCTAAAATTTCAGAAAGCTGGCAGTAATTACTGAGCAAATAGGTACGTAGTCATTGCTGCTATTTTCAGTTGTCTTTTCTAAAAAATTCCTACTTTCCAGTATCCACTGGCTAAGAAGCTGTCGAATTTTGAAAAAAACACGTTTAGTTAACTTAAAATCGAAAAAATGGACTTTATTCAGTAATTTTTCTCCTGCGAGGATTTTACCAAAGTCATTTGAGTGTGCCACGAAATAAATCAGTCTAAAAGGAATTCTGTTTTACGTAGAAGTTTCTATGTTCTGTATTATTTTGTCCAAAGAATTTCAACTTTCCAGGTATCTAAAGGCTAAGAAATTGTTGAATTTCGGAAAAAATAAACATCTGTAGTGAACTCTTTAATTTCGTAATTGGATTTTGGCTATCCCATTTTAAGGTGCCAGGAAATGCATAAATTTTACCTAAAAGGCGTTACGTGATCCGTTTTTCCAACTGGTTTTTCCAGACAGTAATTTTTCGAAAATCCAGTTCTCAATTCTCTGGAAGTACAATTTGCAGTATTTAAGCCCATATTTTCCACAGTTGATGGAGTGCAAGCCTCCTGACGAAAATATTCCTTCAACATGCAACTATTTTTTCTAAAACACACAAAAAACACTTGATCCGCCGTGCAAACTGAAATTTTGTTAGTGTTTTGAAAGGAAAAATCTGCCTGTTGGACTTCCCATTGGAAACCGAAGTTGATTGTGCTCACAGATTTGGGTTTGCTGAGCTATCCATAGGGATGTTTCGCAATCTACATTTTAGACATTATGTTCTTTTTATAACGAGCAAAAAACAAAAAATAAATGCAGTGTAAAAATAAAATTTTCAAATTGTTGATTGTGATTGTGATTGTGCAATTCATCTTTTCCCAACATGTCTTGTCGACCTATAGGCCAAGTTGGAAAACTACCCAAATTACGAATCTATCTCTATATGTGTGGCCTAAACAAACAGGAAGTCAGGCATTATATTGAATAGCGAAAGGAAGGAATATCGCAGATGCTCATCCGCCTATCACAAGAATATGAATGGTCGAGGATTTTTGGGCTCAAAAAATAAAATGAAATCAGCATGGAGTTCTTCATCTTGCTCTTCTCCATCAAATGTCTCAATTGTGCAAAGTTAATGAATGTCTTTTGCAATGACAAATTCTGGAAAACTGAGCTGAAAAACACTACGTTAAAGTTTCTGTATTCAAAACAACAGTCCCATGCAAAGTACCTGGGCATGAACCTGGACCGACGACTAACTTGGAAAATTCATATACATAAAAAAAGAAAAGAATTAGACTTAAGAGTTAAAAAGATGTACTGGCTTCTAGGAAGGAAATCTGAGTTAATCCTGGAAAGTAAAGTCTTAATTTATAAAACCATCCTAAAGCCAATCTGGACCTACGGAATCCAACTATGGGGAACAGCTAGCAACAGCAACATCGAAATACTACAAAGATTGACATGACAGACGCCCCATGGTACGTGAGAAACGACACTCTGCATGGGGACCTAAATATCTCAACCGTAAGAGAAGAAATACAGAGATTTGCTGAAAATATCAGCGAATAGGTTGCCACCCAAATCATCCTACTTCAAAAAATACCGAACAAGAGGCTCAAGACACTGGCACCATCCGACATCTGCAATAGATTCCAGCCAGAATAATCAGAACCACGCTCTACCATACTCATCAAATTGAAGACAAACCCAGAGGTCGTTTATTGTAATGCACCCTGTTACATGTGAAGAAAGCCAAGGAACACATCTTCTTAATGCCAAGACGCAGGCAGATTGTCGATTAATTACAAATTAAAGTAACAGTTAATAATAAAAAATATATAAAAAAACAAAATTCTTGTTTTTAAGGAATTCGAAAATTCCCGGAAAATCCATTAAATTGGAGCGTTTCAAAAAAAATTGTTTTGGGAACTTCTGGATTTTCAAAAATGCTATTGACCTCCAAAAGCCACTTCATTTGGGTATTTCCTTTTGTTTAAAGCAATATTTTCCACATTTTCAGTAGCTGTTCGTGGTGAAAACAATTCTTTAAAATACAGGCTTTTTTCGAAAACCCGCGCCTTTTTCAACTGCGATTTTTGTTTTTTTTAAAGGAAATTCTCCTTTAACTTCCTCTTAAGGAATGAGAGTCATTTTACGAATTCACATTGTTAAATCAAATGTTTTCATTAATTGCATTACAGAAAGATAAGTTAAATTTCGTGCTTTTGGTACTTCAATGATCGTTTGCGACTGGATGAAGGAAACATTTTTGGGAATTTCGCCTGAAATGTCTGGCCAAATCGAACATTTCTGGTACCCATTTTTCTAATGGAAAATTTGGAATTAGAACTAATTTTACTGTGCCACGAAACTCATAAATTTACCTTCTGGTCTCAACCGCCTTTTCTAGCATCCAATTAATCGAAAGCAAATGGCCAGTTTGGAAAAACCCCGTTACTACAGTATGGGTCCCAGCTGTGAGGCGCTAAATTTCCATTAAAAATCGCTGTAAATTAATTCCTCCAGCCAGGTTTGCTAAACAAATAAATTCAGGATTACCTGTAGACTGTTTAGATAATGCCGTAGGTACGTCAGCAGCGTGCCAAGCGCATTTTGATTTTTTTTGTTTTCAATTTCACATAGTAAAGGCTCGGTTATTTTCGGAGATTAGACGGCGCCTCCAAGCTTTGAAAACTACGGTTTTTTTCTAATGAATTTTTGAGTAAATAATATTCGGGCACTGGGCCAACTCGACTAAATCAGCGGGCACATTATCAGACTTTGTATTTACAAGTTGGGAACAGTATTGGGCTGTCACTGTTTATGCTCGATTTGATTGGGTCTTCGTATGCGTCTAAGCACAATCCGAGAAAATGGAAATCGACTTTTCTTGAACCGGTATTCTCGCAAGGTCGTGGTTCTTGCGGAATCTAAAAATAGCTCTGGTAACCAGCAGTGGCGACTTGCAGGAATGTTGTATTGGATGCTGTGGTGTCAATACTCTTCTAGAGACACATTCCCTTTCAAGTTTGTTCTCTGACCGGGTTAACTTGAGGGTTAATTTCCCCATAAACCGTTGAAACTAAAACCACTTGTTCTTTCACATGAAAAATTCCGTTTTACTGAGCTGATAGTGCTTATGACCTCGTGCACGTTAGTGAGGATAAGAAAATCGTCCTTATCTCGGTTTGAAATGGCAAAGATCAAACCGTGAAAAATTACATGGCTGAGTAGTGTGGGAGCATTTGTAGGTATTAATGAAACTGTATTTATCAGGAAGACAGGAACTTCTGGGCGGATAAGCAATCTTATTCTTATGCAGAAGATTGAAAATATCAATCACGATGTTTGCATTTGGAATGCATTTAATGAACTGTTTTCTAAGTGTCATTTCTTATGGTAAATTGCGCGCTTAATTGGGCCATCAAGAAGATTTATTGTCAATAATAGTTTATAAAGCCATTAGCTTGAAACATCCTTGTATCGGGTTATTGAGCTGCACAAATAGTTATTTAATACATCTGATTTGGCAGGAAGTTAGTCACCTGATGTCTATTCACTTTTACATCGCTCTTTCCGAGTATATTAAAAAAAAAACAGCTGCTTGTTCAACCGGAAGGAAATTAAGCGACAAATTTAATAGATGGAATGGAATAGACTTTTTTGGTACAAAATTTCATCAAAGTACATGATTTTATCGTTTTATTCAGGCGATAATTTAATTAAGTGAATACGTCACGAGCTCCGTTCAAAATGTGCTTTCTAGATGGGGCAGAGGAATTAAAACCGGGAAAAGTCATCATTAGAAACTTTCCTAACATCTCGAGTAATTAGTGTATTGAATGCCTTAAGTGAAAGCGCAATTTCTTGAAATAATTGATAATCTTGATGAGCAACCGTAAGGATTCCTTGATGGTTTTACTGCTTTAGAGAGGATGAAAGAAATAATGGATCTTGGCAATTAAGGAAACGTACCCTTATTGTTGCTTAATAACAGTTTCTTCTGCCAGGTTTCTACGAATAAAAGCCATACAGAGAGATTCAAAATTAGAGCTTTCTGGCAAAGTATGGGGAAACAACAAATAAATGAGTTTAATTTTATTACTTACACATTAAAAATCGCCCAAAGGGTTCAATTGCAAGCACCGACTTTGAAAAGTTGTCAACATTTTCTCAAAATTGCTATCGAAATGAAACTTTCGGAAAATATGAATCGAAATGTTATTCGTCGTGCGGCATTTAAGGAAATTTTCAATAGTAAGTGGTTTTTGAAGAATGAATTTTTTAAAACAAGCTTGCAATTAATGGCTCAATCACACGCACTCAACACACCCAAAGATACCTCAAGGTCGCTGTCAAAGTTAAACTTTTGTACAACTTGCACCAATGTGTGGTTCTTAAAACGGCGTTAAAAGAAATCCTGCATTTAGAGCGGTTTTCGAAAAACTACATTTTCAATATGAACCAAAGGGCTTAATTACATCAACTTTGAAAAATTGTCAACATTTCTTTTTTTCTGAAAATATAAATGAAATGTTCCCCGCCACGCTGCATCAAAAGAAACTTTCAAAATGTACTTGCAATTTATTTCTCAATCAGACGCACCCACTTTGAAAAACTTATAAAATGTACCTTGAAGCACGCGGTTAAATATAAACTCTAGAACAACATGAACCACGTGAGCTTAAAACGGCGTTAACCAAAATCCTGCATTTTCAGCTATAAAATTAAATATTTAAAATGACCCAAAGCGCTCAATTACAACCACCAACTTTGAAAAATTGTCAAAATGTTCTCAAAATTGCTATCGTAATGAAATTTTTGGAAAATATAAATCCAAATGTTTTTCGTCACACGGCATCACAAGATACTGTTGAACGTAAAAGGTTTCTGAAGAATAAAATTTTCAAAAAAGGCTTGCAGCTTCAAAATGGCTTAATTACGAGCACCCATTTTGAAAAGTTTACTAAAATTGCCTCATCTAAGTGAAATTTGTGTATAACACGAATCAAAGAATGCTTCTTAAAACCATGTTATAGGAAATTGCACACTTTAAGCGGCAAATTACGATATATAAAACTTAAAGTGTATAACAATGTCGAACATGCATAAAGTCTCCCTTTCTTGGGGAGACTCTAAATAGTATATAAGTTTAAAATCAGTCACAATCAGCTAATACATGAATATTTTAAGGTGCTATTTATAGCGGTTTTCACTTGATTAAAAATATTTACTTAATTGTATATTTGATTAAACTTGAAACAATCCTAATGCAAAACTCCTTTTCGTTGTATGGCTAATGTACTGTACTTCCAGTACTATTAATTCTAAAAGTTACACCAGATCTTCTGTAATCACCTGCCCGGTTTCCCAGTAATAACAGACTCAATCTGAGGTCTGAACGGAAATTCTTAAGTAATACAGTGATTACAGTCGCGAGGTCAGTATGTAGTCAGCAATTGATGCATGTTGGAAGCGGTTTTCCTAATGTACCAACGGCCTATAATCTGAAGAAGGTATTTATGGTCTGTGGCGGAGAAAACTGCGGGTACTTGATGAATAATTAAGCGTATACAGGGTAGATGGGTTTACAGTAAGAGTCGTCCAGTTAGTCAGGTTTTCGATTGCCAACCTTCTTGTGTTGGTCGACCTTCACATTCAGCGATCCGTTTTGTGCTCGCGGATTTTTTTGCCTAATCACCGAAAAAAGTTTATTCAATTTCCTATCGATTTGGTTGGTTGTTAATTTAGAGGCGAAATCACATTTACCAGGAACTGTTATCAATGGCCAATTAGGAGGTTTAAAATAAAAATGCGTCATGGCACTTGGATGGATTATTTCTCTTGTCTTCTAGCTATTTAGTATGGGATTTCTTTGGCTTTTGAAGCAGATGGACATTTTCTAATTTGTTTAAGTTGCAAATACATGACTAATAGTTATGAGCAAGATAATTTAGTGTTTTGGGGAAGTACCTACTTCAGGTTTTAACTGACTTGAGATTGCTAAAAGTCGTTCAGTGGTGATTTTTATATGGTATGATAAACTGCTCTTTTATTGTTGATCGGAGGATTTAATTCAAATTATTAGATTTAGGATTTAGTTCAAAATTTAAAACAAAGAATTTTTTCATATGAACACGTAGAGTTTGAAAAACTGTTGCATTAATTTGTATGCAATAATTATGTGTCATTTTCAATCTGGCTCTCTAAGAAATATTTTCTCTACTAATTTTACTAGTTGTAAAGCAAATTTAGCATTTGCAATGGGAGAAATGTAATTTAAATTGTGTGAGCAAAAGCAATTCCTTTCATTTGGGTCTTTTAAATAATGCGAAAAATCACACTATTGGAACATATTTTCCACAGTTATTCAGCCTACCTTTATTTCATTGTACAGTAGCTTTTTAATTGAAGCATGACCGTTGAAGATTTCTGAATTTTTTCATCACTTCATTTTGTTTCGGATTTTTCAGACTTTTTTTTCTATTTATTATTGATCTTCATTTTGATAGGTCTTTAAGTTATTTTGTACTGTAATTTCCAAAATTTTTAGACAACCAAGAATCTGAAAACCGTTTGATTTTCATTCAAATCACGACGATTCCTGATTTTTTACATTACATTACGTGCAACTGCATGGTTTCCTTTAAAAATTCGTGACTTTCCATATGGAACAAGTACCAACTTTAATCTTTTACAGTCTGAAGAAAACAGTTGAAACTAAAAACCCTTAAAATTAAATTGCAATCGATCAGACTGCTGATGCTATATTTGATTGTTAAAATTGTCTTAAGTCTATCAAAAGCTTAAATGACCATTGAATAGTTTCATCCAGTTTAACTGAATTGCTGCATCGCAACTAAGAGGCTTGCAAGACTTTATTCTACTAAACCCTGAAGTAGAATGTTTTTGTGTAATAAAACTTATTGCGTCACAGAATTCATTACCCAAATTCGCACAATAGACTGATTTTTTGGCTGCATAATTTACCCACTGACAAACAGTTCCAAAAGCAAAACAGATTTTATTGAGTTTCCTCATTAAGCATTCAATTCGTCTATCCTTAATCTGAGAACGTTAGTTACTTCAGTTCTTCTAATTTAAATGCATCAATGCGGGTTTCTCTTTAGTAGAACTAAAGTTTACTTTCTTTTATAACAAATCATTTCGGCTTAACCAATATCCATGGGTGATTCATAAATAAAGTTGCAATTATTTACAAGATCGTGCTATTCCGATGCTCGCCCGCTTCCAACACCGTGGTATCATCTGCAAAACTCGTAAATGCCGAATTATCAATACCAGAGTTTTGCAATTAGATATTCCCTGTTTAAGTATTTTCTTCAACTCTCGACTTACAATACGTATTTTCGTCTGATTATTTCTCCATACCTTTGGCCCCTAATGTGTCTTCTGAGTTACCTTCATGGTTAATTTGGATCGATTTGCAACGTTTAACCAAGCCTCTATGAGCAAATAGAGGTGCTTGCTTTAAATGAAGTAGTAAAGGCAGAAAATCCTGTCTTGATTCTGGAAATCTACTAGATATTATGAAGCTATACGCCGAAAAGCATGCAGATCTTAAGATAATGATGGCTTTCCTCTGCATTTGCCGATGGTAAACCGCACCATCAGCTCCCATACTAACATCATAAAGAACTCCAAAACATGTCCTCGTTTTTTTCTAATTGTTGTCGGCGCAAATTTCAATGACCAGATAACCTTGTCGAGCCGAGATTCGTATACTGGGTGTGATGGATATTCGTGACAAGGCTTCCGGTTCCCGGCGCGATGGAAGAGTGAAAGATATTACGAAATCTTGTCGAGGAATGCCTTGTGCCAAAACTGGGTTTTGCATATGATTTACTGCCCATTGTCCTGTTTGAATTAGAATACGAGATCACTTAAACGTGCGTGCGTGCAAAACTGGGTACCTACCTGTTGGTTAGTGTTAACAAATGACGTCAATCGGTGCTGCTGACTCGGTTTTCTTTAATAACACTCAGTGCTTTTATCAGCCATTTTGTTCATTTATAACGTTAATTAAAAAGTCGTTTCACACTATAATCTCTACAGGATTTTTTTGTCTTCGTTAAGAAGGTTTTCTCAGCAAGTTACTTCTTGGCCTATGCTGCTGACATCACAAGAGAGGCCATACCGTTTCTTCAATGAGCACGCACTCATTTTTACAATCAGCAGCTAAAAACCACTTTACGTCGAGTTTTACTGCTGTTCAGTGAACTCTGGCGGCATTCCTTTTGCATGTCTGTGTTTATTTTTACCCCATCCGAATAAGGATAACGTGCAGCATAACTGCAAATTAATTTCATTTGAATTATGTCCTCAACACAATCGTCCACATATCTAGATGTGGACGATTTTGCCGGATCACTGGAAACGAAACGTTTGCTGTCGGATATTCACATTCACAAACGATGAGCAGACGTGAAATGCTTTATAATTTTAAACACTTACATAAAATTAGTTTCATATTAAGTGCAGGATGTTCTAAATATTACGTACCAACAGGAAGGATTTATTTTTTAGAATATGTTATGACTAAAAATGTAAAAGTTCTGCCTGCAGTTGCTGACATATTTAGCTAAAGTTTCTCTCTAAAATCTACTGGGTCATATTTTTTAAGGGTGTTTCCTTCATTTCTTCCCGGAAAAGGTTTCAGAGTGCGTCGCTAGCAGGTTTTAAATTTCAAAATCGATATTCTCTTTTGTTTCGAACCTTTCTGGGCTTTTACCATTTTTTGCGTCAGTGTTCTTTATCGAAAGAAAAGACCAGTAAACGACTACTTTTTCTGCAATTGGCTACATGAATTTGAATTGTGTAAAAAGCTATGGAGGTATTGCATTTGAAAGCGCAGTTTGCATCAGCTATGCAGACGAAACCCATATTCCCTCGCTGAGTTGAATAGCACAAAAACTGCACAAGTTAGAAAGAAGAAGCATCTTAAAGTTCAACACCCCGTAGATTGAAAGCGGGGCGTTAGCGAGTCTATGTTCAGGTGCATTTTTAGCCATAAAACAGACGAAGAATTCCCCATATCATTAACTAACACATCACTGGTCAAACCTGAAGAAGCAATAAGGAAAACACGTGCTGCGTTCCAAACTGTGAGCTGTTGCTTTTTGTATTTACTATTAATGTGAGGTCCTAGTTATGATTGATCCAATAAATTTTTCGTGAAAATTACTTCAGTCGTTTGATCAGGAAAATGTAATCTCGTGGGGCTGGGTCAGGTTGGCGCGGCGGCCATTACCATCTCAATGAATCGCCATTGGTTTTATCCAAAGTTCAGCTGGATGAAAGCCCACGTCCGGGATTTTTATAGCGCTGACCCGAAGCGCCCGAACATTCTGAACAATTTCGATCCCGTGGGTTTGGTCGATGTCACGCGTTTAACCGTTGCAGAAAGGCGAAAACTATATCCCGGTAAAAAGAGAGGAAAAAACGAGTTAAAACGGGGCCCACTGTATAGTCTGGGGACCGTCTGGCGCCGGTCTAGTTAGAGTTTGACCGACGAGTTCGCGCCAATGGACTTGGCATCAAACTGTCCAAAAAATGCGTCCTTAGAATATAAACAAATCCGACTAAATATGCACCCAGTTGCCACGAGTTGATATTGCAATGCATATTTGAACAATCAATGAGTTTTGCCTTGAACTTTCCACTTTTCTATATAAATATGTCAGAGCGTAGATGAAGACGGATTTGTGGCCTTCATGCCCAATCTGAGCAATTCTGGATAAACGTGCATCTTCAAGGGTACAATCAAAGTTGAATTTCCTGCAGGTCTCAAAGAACTTCTTCCGCCACATCTAGATTCATCATCGCGTAGCTCTTAAAGCACCGGTTTACTCTTAGAACACATGGAAAATCAGCCTGTATATCTCCAATATAAACATTCCCCAGTGAACCTTCCGACTGCGCCAAATTGTATGTAAATCTGCTGCTCTAGTCCAAGGGAAACGCGAACATTTGCTCGCCTTTGATAACAGTTTACAGTGTTTCATTATCGTTGGTTACTCGTATTTCCTTCACTTCTTGAAACAAGGGGCTTGTTATACTGGGAATCTACTAAGGGGCACCTGCCAGTTTTTTGCCTTCTTTTTCTCAAAGTTTTCTCAGCTTCTTTAAGGTGGAGCAGAAATGTTGAACTTTAAGCAAAGCAATCAATCTTCTTTGCTCATAGTGACTACTTGCCCTTTCATCTTCACGTGCTTACATCGACTAGTTATCTAAAGCCTTCGATTGGTTCGTTCCCTCTTCCTATATGGGATCGCATAGTTCCACCCAATGAATCATTAGCTGTAGCTTGAACAAAAGGAATTGGGGTCATGCACTGGTGCCTATCGAGAATTCCTCGGTGAGTCATTGACGTCAAACACCCACTTTTTATCTGTGAATGGAATTAATCAAAACCGCTACGAGGCGAATGGAAAATGTTGGTTTCTTCGTCGCCCAAGTACGTCATGCCGAAGACAATCGAGCACATCTCCAATATAAGCTTCACCCTGGCGCCTGGCAGTGTAACAATGTAGAGGAAATCGCCTCCCTGTACATTAAGCACGTAATTTTGCCATTTCGGTATGTCGCACAAATAATTAATATGACTCATGTGCAGGCCTTACCGAAAGCTTACCACATTGTTAAAACACAGTGCCAGCAGCAGTTACCGTTTTGGTAGTGAACTGCAGGATGAATCATTCGAGCCGAATGAAATGCGATAAAGTTGGCGATTGGGGCCGTTTGATTATTAATTGTTATTAACCGCCTGCCAGCGAAAAGGTTCTCGTGCAACTTAAGACGAACGTTTCCATTGGTCGGTTTGCACATAACAACGACCCACATTTTTTTGCGCTCCAATGCCCATCAATATTCCTGTATACAATACAATCTGCACATGCATTTATAAAGAGCCCATTATTATCATCAATGTGTAAGTTGAAATGAAACGTTGCAAGAAACGGTAATTGGTGTTCTTCTATTTTTGAGAAGTAAGAAAAAACGTTTGGTCTCCAGACCATTCCAGAAATATTACTAAATTCCAATAAGAAAATAATGGAAAATTTGTTTAAACTCCCAATTGAAAGACCTTTTTGAAAAACATACAAACTAGATTAATGCAAGCTGCGAACTTGGAGAGCTGAGGGAGCAGCGGAGTGTGAAGGAAACCGGTAGAGAAGGATAACGCTATTGTGGGGTAAAAGTTTAATTAATTAATTGCAAATTTTGTTCATCGTGGAACGTTTGCTTTCTATAAAGAGAATGAGTGTTGATACATATAAAATGGCCTTCAGAATAATGCAGGTTCTCTTTTTATACATTACAAGTTTTGAAGAGCTCAATTGAAGTACTTCCGTCAAAGGTAGTTTGTTCAAATGAACATTTAGAGTTAAGTTTGTCTGTCCAATGATCATTGAACTACTGTTGAATAGCAAAGTTGAATTTGCATCTTTCTGATATCTTCGAGAAAAGCCTAATGTTATTGGCAAAATACGTTGCAGAAACCGCCAATTTTGGATTATCCTGAATAGAACAGATTTATCAATTTATCGGGTTAATTGAAGAAACTTTTAGCATTCTCCTTTGAGAATTGGAAAAAACTTGATTAACTCATTCGAT
This sequence comes from Dendroctonus valens, assembly GCA_024550625.1. NCBI lineage: Eukaryota > Metazoa > Arthropoda > Insecta > Coleoptera > Curculionidae > Dendroctonus > Dendroctonus valens. The sequence goes on along the minus strand of JAJTJO010000032.1, from coordinate 671,767 downwards.
CGCTTTACGAGCTGGCTTAATTAGGTTTTTGTTCTGAGCCAATTGACAAGTTGCTCTCATTTTCGCCGAAAGCTTTTTCCCAGCCCCTAGATTTATATCTTAATATCCTTTTCCCACTTTCGTTTCACGCGATTTCGTAATTAAATGATGCCTGATCTATGTGTGAAAAGAGCAGCAAAATCCAGGTTATTAGTTTTATTAAGAATTTTTTCACATTGGGTTTCGCCCACCATAGCTTTGTTCTTTTCTAGTCATCTCGCTCACTCTACGTTGGAATCACTTGCGATTTGAAAGCAACTGAGGCAACTGCTTCCAGAAGTAATTTCATGTTGATTTTTTGTCTAAATTTAAAAGCGATTCTCATAGACGTGCTTCTGGGGTCATCAAATTATTAAAACATTAAATATTATGAGTCAGTCGTGCAGTCGTGGTCACTGGTCCGTAGTCTCACCCGACAGTCCATTCACTGGAATCTCAAGGCGATCGGGTGAGACGTTGCCGGCATACCAATTAAGAGATCAAAGTCAAAGCCAGATATTTTTGCACTTCCTCGACGTTTACCTCTAATCGTTTCATCTGTTTCGCAGTCTGCTGGTTCTAAAATTAATCAGTTGTCGGCTTCCTCTTTTAATAAAATGCTCCCAACCTACCAAGAACCAAATATCGATTACCCGGAATATTAGTAAACAATGTGCAATTAAAAAAGCATTATAATTATGTTATCTAGTGTTCAATGCAATCTATTGTTTGACAAGTGTCTATACCGGCAAAGGCGATCCAAACAACCAAAGTTCCACATAATTGTTTGTTAAACCTTCAGTCCAACATCCCCAAATATTGACGCTTTCAACTAGTGTTTTATTTTATTTACAAATTTGCTGGTAATTTTCCTTCCATTACGCCACCGATTCGAAGTTTCACAACGTACAATTTATATGGAAATTTCCCTGGTCTATCAGCAGGCCAATCGGACGCCGCCGTCGTACAATTGACCCAGAATTCCCGACATAAAACTGACATTTTCATTGGGTGCTATTATCGTGCTGTCATCTGCGCCCTCAGACGACAGGCCATTTTGCCTTCAGAGGACGAATGCGTGTAATTGGGCAGTGGAATGGTATTTTGGTATGGTATATATAATTTCATGTTTAATAATAATTAATCAGGAAAATTGTAATGATGAAAACCACTTTTCGATCATTGATCCCGAATTGTGCTGCTTAAGTATATTGTCTGGTACAGTTAGTTACATCTAATGAATTCATGCAACGGTTGCGGCTAATGAAATTTCATCCATCAATCATCAGGACTGCAAAAACGAGAAATTGGATGTGTCAAATATCTAACAAAATCCCTTTTTTTTACTATTTTAGATATAAATATTGCAACAATGATTAGTCCATTAGTCCAGGTGTAAAGTAAATAATGGAAAACGTGATAAGGAAAATTAATTAAATTCGGGTTAATTACAATAGCAAACGCTTGAGTGTGCTTTTAGCGTGTTGTCCAAGGAGGAGTGTCTGATTCGCAAAGGCTTCATAATGATTATTGAAGCATTATCCTGATATTTCTCAAATGATATTAGCTGGAAATACCAACCAAGTAAGCAGCTCGTATGCAAATATTAACCACTTAGTTTATTAACTAAATGGGTGGGATGTGGATGGTGGACACGTGTGAAATAGTAAATAGCTGACCAAATTGTTCAAGTATCAATGGCATTTATCAAATACTCCAACTGTTGTCAATTAATTCCAAAACGAATATGTTCACGCACGCAGATGTAGGCAATTAGTTTTCGTTGTTTTGATTAATTTCCGGTCAATTCATCTGTAAACTCAGCAAAATATCCAGAGCGCTTGTTTAAGTACAAAAGGAAACTGTCTTGCATTGAACGTATTCGGTAGTGAAATGGCGTTATAAACGTATGTTGCATGTGGGTTTTACAAAACAGCACTTTACTCGAGGAAGCTTACGGGGGTTATACTCCATCCATTTCAACATGTGAGTACTGATTCCGACGCTTCAAAAGTGGTGATTTTGACACCGATGACAAGGAACGTCCCGGACAGCCGACAAAGTTCGAAGACGAAGAATTGGAGGAGTTACTCGACTAAGATCCGTGTCAAACGCTCCAAGAATTGTCCGTATCAATTGGAGTTGACTCAATGATGAGTCGGCAAACGTCTCAAAGCCATGAGTATGATTCAGAAGGAATTCAAATTGGGTGTCATACGAGCTGAAGCCGACGGACGTGGAGAGGCGGCTTATGACGTACAAACAGCTGCTGGCGCGTCAAAAACGGAAAGGTTTTTTGCATCGCATCCTCACCGGCGTTGAAAAGTGGATCCATCACGATACCCCGGCCACACATCGTCATCAACGCCAAGACCGAATATCCATGGATCCGAGCTTGTGCTCTGTATCTGGTGGGATCAGCTGGGCGTCATTTATTATGAGCTGCTCAAACCGAACGAAACCATCACCGGGGGACCTCTACCGAACACAATTGATGCGTTTGAGCCTGGCATTGAAGGAAAAACGGCCGCAATTCGAGCAGCGGCACGACAAAGTCATTTTACAACATGACAATGCTCGTCCTCATGTGGCAAAACCCGTCAAAAAGTACTTGGAAACATTTAAATGGGATTTTCTACCGCACCCGCCGTACTATTCTCCAGATATTGCCCCGTGCGATTACTACCTGTTCCGATCGATGGCAGATGGCTTGGCTGACCAGCACTTCACCTCTTCACCTCTTACGAGGAAACGAAAACATGGATCGCATCAAAAGACGAACTGTTCTTTCGAGCTGGTATCCGAAAATTGACAGAAACATGGGAAAAAGTAGTGGCTAGCGATGGACAATACTTTGAATAATCGATTTGAAGCCTTTTTTGCTCAATAAAGCCTCAAATTTCGAAAAAACCTTTAAAACTAATTACAACTCCTAATACTATATTCACATATTTACAAAAATATGGCTAATTTAATACGACGCATTTAATAAATGCGTCGATGTATTACAAGCCAATCATAATGATAAATTATACGAGTTTTGCCATCAGCGCCGGAATAAATCTGTGACGGTGATCTTGAAACAGTGTATTATTAACGCGTAAAATACATTGTTTATTCCATGTCAATAACGAGATGTACATAACCAGGTGCTGGAATCGGAAAGCAAACCCAAATCAATTTTTGGTTGACTGAAGTAACCAGTTCAGGAAATGGCTGGATTTTATTTTTTTATATCGTCAATCTGCTTCCAGATTATGATCAAATTAATGCAGTGCTTTCTTATTTTTAATTAAAACTCAAGTAACTTTTATCCAGAATTTTGAAGTTCTTCTGAACTGTTGCGGTACCACCGCGCGACGAATCACGCGTACTGCCGGAAGATTTCCTACCGACTGCGCCAGTTTTATTCATGAAATGAAAGCTCTAAAAAAAACTTCGAATTTCAAAACTTTCTAATTTATTTGTTTGTACCAACATAGAGCTACAATTGAACTGAAATGCATGTTATAACTTGTGTATATTTGTAGGAGATATTTTGTCCATAGCTTTTTTTGCCATTTGCCATATAACTTCTAACTTGTACTTTTTTTAAAAAATAAACCTGCATAGATTTTTAAGGGGTTTTCAAGTTTTATTTCTGAAAAATTTCCAAAATGGTTGTGCTCCATAAAATTTCAGTTTTTTTGCTGTTGTTTCTCGGCTAATGAAAAGTTAGATTTTCTGTTAATTAAAATCTATTTTGGCTACATGTTTTTCAAAATTTACTCCTAGATGCAATATTTTTAATAAAACAGTTTCGTGCCACCTAATTAAAGATTGATCTGCCTTTTTTAATTGTTTTGATTTCGTTTATTTAATATTCGATTTGCTTCATGGTTTTACAACTTTAATTGCCATTGCCAATTTAATTTTACATCTTTTAAATTCTGAAAATAATTCTGCTACGTAAAATGGTAAGTTTTGACCCGCAATGCCTTGCAACAATGAATATTAGTAGGGTTAGTTTTTGTTTCGTTAAACCCATTTTTTTCTTCCATTTGGTACTATTTGAGTCCTCTCATTAAGAGGCAGCAATGACCTTCTTCGTCTTAAAAATTTATGGAAGTAATTCTGCAACAAAAAATTTAAGTTTTTCAATTTTTACTGACAACTTTGCAATCTACCAAGTGGCCAAATTTTATTATTTTTTATGTTATATGTATAATATGCATTTTTGGTTTAGAAAATTGCAACTTTTGTTGCCCACAATTTCGAAATAATTGTCCAAAAGAGACCCATTAGACTCAAAGGTTTAGTTTTTGTTCTGCGAACGCATTTTTTTTCAATTTGTTTCCTGAAATCGTGAGCAAAACTAATATTCTATCTGATATATTTTCAATTTTGGAAATTGGTTCGCCCTTTAATTAGAGATTTTGTTGAGTTGTAGTTTGATGTTTCCGAATTTGGAAAGTAGTTCTGCAGAATAAGTGCCTAACTCGGAATAAATTCAGTAAATCAAATAGAGGATTGTATTTTTTTAAATATGTCCGCAGGCGTCGATTTGTATGTTAAATTGCGCTCTTGTTGATGCAAGAAATTTGTATACACCGTGGTCCAAATTTGCGATATGATGTGATCAACTTCATGTGATCATATAAAACAGATGTTTCTATTTGAGACATCGGCTTCATCCGGATCAGAAATCCGAGAAACCAGATTCGGAACTAGTTTCTCCCTGATTGAGACTTCCTTGAAAGGAAGTCGGTCTAAGTATTCAATTAGTAACAATCCTGGATCAAACATTACCTTTTCCTCGATGTTGGGTATGGCCTTTCTTGATCCAGAGCGGATTTTTGCCTGCTCAGCAACAACATTTTGAGGATGATGCGTCTTAATTCAGTACATTTTCTATGTTCATTGCAAATTAATCAAAATAAGTACATCACATGTGTATTAATCATTGAAATAAAAACTAGAATGCATATTGAAGACATAAATGTTAAAGGTTTTATAATTTAACTTGAAGGAATCGAAAAAAAAAACAGTTTTTTAATTTACCAGCTGATGAACGTTTTCACCTAGTTCATTGAAAGTCGCTCCAATTTCAATAGATATTTGGAACATTTTCATTTGGTTGCACAGTCAATTTTCTCGTATCTAATCGTTTTTCGTCGAAAATTTCCGCAATGACAACCTTTGAGCACTTAATAAATGTACGTTTTTATTGCATTCGCTTTATTCTGATAAGATTGTCAAGATAATCCTCCGGGTTATTTTTGGTTTGGATGCTACCGGGAAAAAATGTGAAAGGAAATGGATTCTTGATGCCCTCTGGTTTTTTTTTACGGACGACTCGAATATCGGGGAAGGAAAGATCGTGTTGGGTCTAATTCTAGGACCTCCTTTTCAGCAGCTGTTTGCGATTTTTCAGAATAGTAAAACTCCTAATTTCCTACAGGGAGCCCATTAATCTTCGTGTGTCTAGGGAATGTTGGAAAGCACTATTTTTGAAAAATTGGCCGATAAGTCATGTCAGGAAATCCGTTGGCTGGCGCGTATTTAACCAGAGATAAACGTTTTGCTGAATGAACTCACCAAGATAATGGAAATAATAACAACAATAATGATATTGTTGGTTGGTAGTGGTGGTTTTATTGTATGTTCAAAACCGATTTTATGATGAAATTTTCCATGCCAACTGCGTATCGCCAGGGAATGTTCTATTTACAAATGTATTTACTGATATGAAGAGTTGTTGATAGACTTTTGATTATGATGGGAAATGGATCCTAATTTGCGCCCATCCGACAAGACACTGTCTGAAAATGAGACGACGTGGGGCGTGGGCAACCAGTCGGTTTCTATTTCGATCATTGGCGTAATTTATGGCCACGTTCATTCATAAATCGATTTGAAACCTGTCTTGTGTAGGTATAATTTATTGGCCGTCCCCGCTTTTTCCGGGTACTATACTAGTGCGGATTTTATTAAATATCACTATCACTTTCATGGGCGCAGCTGTGACAATGAAGGCTTAATTTTTCACATCGTTTTTTGTTTCTGCCTATTCCTGCAGGCCTGCAGTTTCTATTTTTGAACGGGCATTTGTCTGGTTCTCTTGGTTTCTTCTTGCTGATGTCTGCCACTAAGTAGACAAACTTGTTCAATGTGTGCACACTATCACATTACACCACCACAAGGCAACGTTTCACGTGTTTCTAGAAATGTGAACATTAGCAATTTGCGGCTTCGTCTTGACGCCTGAAATAGCCGGCAAGCATTTCCGAATCTATTTCGATAGGCTGCCTTCTTGGAATCGGATGCTTTTGCTTGCAACCGTCACCAAGAACGGAGTCACTGCCTGGCCATCTTCACGGTTTTGGGTTTCCAGCAAGTTTCTATTGGATTTTGAAACATTTCAATGCCCCCCAAAAGGTTATCTATCCGATTTTAAATTCAAAATGCCAGTGAAATCTAAAAAAATTGAAGTTGAAGTCCTGTGCATGAACAAGGTTCCAAAGTTCAGTTAATGTATTTTTTGAATTTTGAACAATTATTTGGAGTTTTGAGGACTCAAGGACACTCTTGAAAATTACCAGTTTTCATTAAGGAACACCCTGTAGTTTTGTAGTTTTATGGACATTTAAACACGAAAACGTACGGGGGCTTAACAGGTCCTCCTAACACTTTGTTGGAATCATTTTTGTTCTGACGATAAAACCAATTTAAGTTCGTTTTCCCATAATAGTTTTACAAACTTTCTTTCCAATTTGCATCATGCATGAATGCGACTTGCAGACACATTTTGCAACTCGTAGTTTTTACGTTAATAACTATAAATACTGAGGCTACAAGTAGCAACAATCACTAATAATGCAAATTTAATGTTTTTTTCTGTGCTATTATCCTGTTTGACATGTGCATCCGTGGATTCACTAAATGGAAAAGGAAATGGGCCTTAAAATGCTTTCAAATGCTCTTTAGGCCTGCACGTGTCGTAATCCGCCTCTGGGCTTCTTGGTTTGTTAAAGGAAGAAAATAATAAACATTGTTTCAATAAGTGGGTTTTTCGGGTTTTTAGGCCGTCGTTCGGTACTAAAAACCCGAAAAACCCACTTGTTTCAAGGAATAGCCTCGAAAGTCTATCTCTTTTGATTGTTTCAATAGTTTGATACTTTATTAATATTTATTATAAGTAGATTAAGTTGGTTCAATATCAAGAATAATAAAAAAATACAATAGAAAAAAGTGTAAAGAAAATGGAAAACGTGCCTCCAAAAGAACCTTTTTTCAATTCTTCGTGAAATAGAACTTTGCAAATCAGCGAGTTTCTGAGAAAAAAACGGTTAACTGCTAAAGTGATATCATGCAAATTAAGAATAACTGACCAATGAGAGCACCAACGCTTCTCAGGGTTTTTTTTCGATTGTCATTCGATTAGTAACGCCACTGTCCGAATTTGATGCTCACATTTGTCAACGATTCCACTCATTTAAGATGCGTTTAAAAATAGCGAAAATTTTCGAAAATTCCGTCGCCTCCCAGGAATGCCGAGATTCAACTTCAAACGTTGTTTTATTCCTGCACAAGATGGATCGCTGGCCATTAACAAGCCCACAAATCTCTTGGATAATCTTCGCCTTTTCCCATTTCTACAGTTCGCGCAAAGGTCATCTAAATTTAGCTAAGGAAGACAATCTAATGCAATTTGGGAAATTTGTGGGCCTTGCTGGATGCTTTGATGCTAATTTTATGTGAAAAATTTTGCAGTTTTTCAACAGTTTATTTCAGTTATTAGGGCGGCTTCCGGGGTGATTGTTCACTAGTGTTTTAACTATCCTTCCTGCTACTGTTATGGTTTGATTAGTTTTAGAGTATTGCAGTAAGCTAGTTAGCAGTAGTTTCTTGGTATTTTGAAACTAAAGCAGGCTTTACTGCATTTGTTCTGCTGTTTTTGTTTCGATCACTTTTGGAGTGAAGCCCAAAAAAAGAAGGCACTGAGGAGGAAATTTGTATGCAGTTATTATTAACTTCTTGCAAGTGAAATTTAAAAAATTAATTTTTTGACCCATTTTATTTCTTTATGCTGATAATTAACCCAATTTTCGCCTATCAAAAAACAACTAGTGCACGGTACTGATCACATTGTTTTACTCCTAATAAAAAAATCCTTGGAAATGCCTGATAAATCGTTAAAGCAGGAATTTTATGGCTCACTAGAATAACAGTTGGCACCTTTATTACACGTCTTGCTCTCGTTGTCTGTTTTAAACAATTACAATAACTTGATTCTCAATTCCATGCCGAATTTTGGGCTGGAAACTAGCAATTGAAGCCAGTTGTTTATAAAAGATACATATGTATTACGTTGGCTTACATAAAACGTGTTTATTTTATTAACCGGAATTGTTTACTGTGCTAGATGAATCAGTCACCAAACGCTTTTTTAAACCTGGAATTATTTATACTTTTTTGGCCCCCAGATGTATTCGTTTTCCACCAATGATTCTAAACTGGAATATAAAACACGTAACTTTGTGGTACTTAATTAATATAACTTTCTAAAATGCTTTCATTATTTCAATTTCAAAAGTATCTAGGACTGCCGGAATGCGTATTGTATTTCAGCCCTAATGTGGTCTATCTGGACCTTCTTGAATCAAAAGTTTTAGACAGTTAACCGGCAGTAATTCTTTCACAAAACTCTTCAATATTTCATCCAGTCACGACCTCTCGTATTTGTGCCTGTTTTCTTTTCAATTTTTCTTTCTTTGCAACATCGCACGAAGATCTACTGACCTAAAACTGTTCAGAACGAGATGAATGGATTTGATGCAGAACTAATTTTAAGGTTGCCAGGTATTCTGAAGGTACTCCTTTCTTTGAACTAATAAACAGCTTTTAGGACCACTGATTGTTTACAGTTCATTCCAAACAATGGAACTTGAAACCCTTACGATGAACCCCCACGGATGAACTGTAACTTTGATTCTTTTGAATTTGCCCTTCAAATGCTATTGTTAAAGCTTCTGTTTGTGTTTTTCTTGTCTTTTCAAACAATTCTGTAACGATTGCTCGAATATGTCGGTTCAAATTTTTCATCTAGTAATCATTACTTATTTAATTACTGTTGACTTAAATAAATATGTGAGTTGCTGGAAGACACGTTATTTATTTACAAGACTATAAATCGGTCGTTATAAAATCTCGTTTCTGGGAATAATTACTTGTATCGCTAATCTATATGGATTTTTAATCGATATTTGGAAAAATGTTGTGGAATAACAAAGCAACATTTAATGGATAATTAATGTGAGTGTTCATGCGAAGAGGGCACGTAAATGATTGTGTGACTTAGTGCAAGACGATTTTTTTCTTAAATTGTCCATACTATCGGGGATTCTAGATAATGTTGCGTTTGGCAGGCAAGGCTAATAAACTCGAAGATTACTATTATTATTATTTGAGCTAAAAATAACGTTGCGTTATGAACTAAATTCATGATAACTGCTAAAGTAGATAATGGGCTGTGATAATGCGTTGAATGGGCGACAGTCCGATGCTTACAACGTCTTATCGTGCTATAAATAATTGTCTTGGTTTTATTTGGGGGAATCTTTCAATTGGAACCAAATAAAACTGTTAATTTTAGAACACGAGCTCTTTTTGAGTAGATAAGATTTTCACGGGGTGACGGAAATTGAAACCTTCCATCGCATGGAAGAATTGATGACTGGATATTGGGTAAAATCGTCGATTTTTAAGCAATTTTTAGAATTTACATTCTATTATTGGATTGTCGCTGGGTGAAGGAAGGTTTTTTTCTACAAACCAAATAGAAAGGTGCACTGGAAAAGTCTCGAAATTGTTTTCTATTCTACCATGTATTTTAGAGGTCTTAGGCTGGTGAAGTTGTATAGAAAAGCGGTGTTTTGTTCGTTCTTCAATTTCCATCTTCCACCTAATCTTGATCAGTCTTCCGTTATTTTTGTGAAAACATTATATGAAGTCGCCAATCCCTTTTAAGCAATAATAATTCTGAAATAAGGTAAAAGTGAATTGTCCGGGTGATAGAGAAAGTTTGGTCTATTCATATTGCAATGACCATCCGGATCTTGGGTGACTTTGCAAACATGTAATTGATCTTTGTATTTTGACGCCATGTAATTTGAATTTTTACAAAAATTTGCAATCTAACACTCCAGGGGTTCCCATCGGGGTTCATTTGAAGTAAGGATCATTTATTAACCTTCTTATCAGTTTGAGAATAATTTCTCTCTTTGTTATCACCATTTGCTGCAATTTTGTTACCGAATTTTTATCAAGCAAATGCTCTAGGAAAAATTGTCTTTATTGCATATTTCTATAATTATTATTTATAACGTTATTTTGTGAATGTAAAAAGCACACTTTGCTGAATTAAATCGTGTTTATCGGTACATTTTTGTGGATGTCCATACATTTAAAATGCCACAGTTACTGGTCATGTTGCATTTGGCTGCTCACTTTAGCATATCATTAATATTCATGCCATTGTCACCGAAAATATCAGTTTGAAATCATTGCTTATCATTGAAATCGAATTTCGGGGAAAATCGGAGGGGGCCCAGTTCCTCTATTTTTAGGCAATGGATCTTTGACGCATATAAGTTTAATTAAATCAGAATTTAAATGGGGAATTGAGGTGGGCTTTAGTCGCAAAAAAAATAGTCACTAGCCGTATTTATAGCTGTTTGGCTTTGTTGATGCATAGCTAGATGCAGGAGTGTAATGATTCTTCACACAAGGATGTAGAAGCTTGAAATAAATGAATATATTCTTGATAAGAGATTCGGATTTTTTCCTGAGTGTTCTAGATCGATATGCGCATCTTGTGGCCTTTCCCCTGACAACAAGCGAATCGCAATATTTGCCTTTTAAATCCTTCGATATGGGCTTTGCACTGGGCGGCATTCCACTGGGACGTAATTTCATTCGGAATAATAGCCTTAGATAGTTGCAAAATCGATTTGCAATCAAGTCAGTTCAAGGTGCTGAACGATAAATGTCACGATCAAGGGCAAGAAAAGGTCCATGCAGTTAAGAAATTTATTTTCTGATAACCGAAGGGATCACCGGCTGATTGTCATGTTCTATGGGTGATTGTCCAGCGAAACTAATATCAATCGTTCCCTTTTTCAGGTAAGCATCCCCAGGTCTACGACAATTTCGGCAGGCATTTCGAAGGAATGTTAAATTCCAACAGCTTTTCACAGTATCCAGGTATCGTTAGTGTGAATAACACATTTTTTGCTCATTAATCATCGGCGTTTGAAAATACCTTGAATTTAAATTGGTTCTCAGGCTTTTGATAGCCCGAGGAGTTTAAGATAAAAATGGTGACGTTTGGTGGATTTCATTAGCAGCATACTGATACAGTTGAAAGAGCAAACACACTGAAAAGTGTGCAATCTAGCCTCTAAATGCCGCTTTTTTTGGATCTTTATCATCAGTGTTTCGTAGTAAGTCATGGACGTTACAATGCAGGTTCGGGGGTATGCCAAAAATCCGTTCGTTTTACGTTTTGGCAACGGTTGTGTCGTAAATAATACTATTTATCAGGGACGAACAAGTTTTGCTTTGTCGCAGTACTTAAAAGAAATTAGTTTGCAATCCGATCACGACTGTGGGATGCAAGCGGGATTTTAAGGGTTGAGGCCGCCTTGTCCCATTGAAAATGCATCTTTTATTTGCATGTAGAAGCAAAGAACCAAACACAACCTTCTTCTCTTTATCTCCACACACACCCGTTTTCTGGTAAGCTGCAGAAGAATAATGCAATTTCAAAAGCCCCAATGTAATTAGGTTTCGTTCAATAAATGAGATTTGCATAAAAACCCTTTGTAACCGTTTTATGTTATCGCAAGTCGATACCATTCGACTAGCGAATGATAGCCGCTTTATTTATGAATGAACGGTAATGTTAATTATATTGCCATCGTAAACTGTGTACGTCGAATGTAATTCTGATTAACGTGCAATCAATCAAACATGGGCGTAGGCGCCGGCTTGCAATCAACCAGATCCGCCCCATGATCCGACAAATCAAAATTAAGTTAAGTTAGTAAATCCTTGACAGCTGTCAGTTTGACATTAATTGAGGATTGATTCTAGTGTGACAGCTGCGTATTTGTCATTTGTCAACAAAAACGTAAAGACGTCTTATTTTGACGCTTAGCAAGTTGATAGTTTCGACCGCAAATGTCTATTAATTGTCATATTTGAGCGATAAGTGTCATTCTCTCTAGACTGGTCAGCACCAACAGCGGATAACTACGTTTTAGCGGATGCTTTGTAGTGTTTACACCGTGAAGTATTCGCCGCATACCGCAAATTCGAAACAATATTCCGTCAGTTTCACTTGCTGCATCAAGCCGACCTTGGATAAATAGCTCGATAGTGATATTTTTGCATGAGAAAAAAATGGGGTTTCACTATAATTGCCTCATTTCAATCTATGGTTGGACTGTTGGGTGGCGCCTCGTTTAAGGAGATTGGATTGTGTTGGCAACCGTTTTTGCTCGATTTGGATAATTTTATGATTTATTATATAAGAAATGCGAAATTAATTGCGCGTTTGTCGTTTATGTGGTGGAATACAGAAATATGGAAGAGTTTAAAAAACGGTACTAGAGTCTCGACAATCATTTGATTCATTATTTGCAGCTCGGCGCATACTATTTGATTGGTGATTAAAATTCGACAATTTTTACATTTTTCACATAAATTCGACATTGTTTTCAATTTGAATGTTTCGTGTTTCAGTTAAATTTATTAATTATTAAGTTATTATAAAAAAAACGAATAATAGTTTTTTTCTCATAAATATTGGGGCAAAACCTAGCATTTTCGGGATAAATACAGCATATGGAAATTTGTTTTGTTTGTTGCTCGGCTGTTACAGTTTTCAAGATATTTTGCTTAAATTTAGAACACTAGATTACGCTCAGGATTCTACAGTGTTCAATGTGCCAGAATGTACAGAGTAATGTTGTTTTGGCGTCCAGTTTTCTTTCTTTTTTTATCATCCTTAACTTTTTGTGTTGTGCGCCACTGAAGTCTAACGAGATTTCCATAAATTCCTTCTTCAATTTAGAGACTTTCTTGTCTCTTGTGTTTCTTTCGTATCTGTCAAGGTTTTTCAATCATAATTAAATTATAAATTTTTGAAAAATAATCCTATTGTGTAATTTAGCAAGTTGCAGTTGCGGTGGCAGAAGTTCGTTACTTTGCGCAAATAAAATAAGAGTCTCTGTTAATCAATGTGTATTTGGCATGGGTAACTGTGAATTTTCAAGAATTGACGCAGTGCTGGCGGAATCTCTTGGTGCGCCAACACAACACACCGGCGCTTTAACTCACCGATGCAGTGCCGTGGCAGTTAATCTACATGGGGTCAAACGTTACTCCTCAAAAATGGGGTGACCTTTTCTTTTAGCTGTTAAAATAAAGTTTTGAAAAACTGGAAAAAGGTTACCCATAAAAAATGTGGTGACCTTTTTTTTAAGCTGTTAAAATAAAGTTTCGAAAAACCGGAAAAACGTTAACCATAATAAATGTGATGACTTTTTTTTAGATGGTAAAATTCTTGTCCCGGACCTCGTAAAGCTTTAATCCGGTCCTGGGTTAAATGCTAAGCGTAAATCAAAGTGCAGCGCAGTGAGACGCGATGAGTTATAACTTATTAGCTGATGAGTTATAACTCGTTAACTCACAGAGCGGCATCAACTCAAAAGCGCCACTCAACACAGTGTTACCCATGCCTAATGTGTCGAGTCCGATTAGCAAAAAAACATGTTTTTTCTTATTTCAACACCTTTATTTTCACGCAATTTCTTTTATTACACAATTTAAAACAAATTGTTTGTGTTATGTTTTTGTATTGTTGTTTTCCTTTTTTTTATCTATGTTCTTATGCGATTTTGTCTTTGTTGATTCACACGTTGCTCAAATAATTGTTTTTTACTAAAAAGCTCATTTCGTTCAAAACACATGGAGATATTTTTTCCTCTTACAATGTATTGGGATAGTTTAGGTTTTTAGTTTTAAATTTGGCATGTTTTTTGAGGTCTTTTAAACGACACCTATTTTGTTTGGATTTTGGACATATTTTGTTATGAAGTTTTGAGCAATTGCGGATGAATCGTCATTTTTTTGTGTGAAAGTTTGCTATTTTTGTTAAGAAAGGGAAAAATCAGGCACGTTTTCTCAGGAACTGACTTTGCGGAGAAACAGGCACAAAATAGGGGATTCTAAGAATTCCCCAGATAAAGTAAAATAAAAATTGCGCATCTGCACATGGAAAGTGGGAATGTTGTTCCAAGCTGGAATGTTGGATAATTTGATTAATTTTAACAAACTTACACAATATATTTCCTAAATTGCCTTCTTCTCAAACTACAGGGTGTTAAAATTGAATATTTTTAGTTGCCTTCCAAAACCCACTCTGTAGATGAGAGATTCGAACAGTATCATACGTTCCATTTTTTAAAACTGCAACACCTTGTATATTGATAGTTGATCAATTGAGGAAATATTTATAGAAATGTTTTTATTTTCCTATCGGCTGTCAAAGTCAGGGTCATGAAAAGCCTACTCCTCCTTGTATAGCAAAAGTATTAAATACGTGGCTAAAATAAGAACCCCCAAAACACCTTTTTTTTAACATTAACTAACTTTTCTTCCTAAGATCAGTAATGCTATTAAAAAAATACAACATTAAATCCATATACGGCCTACTAGTTTGTCCCCTGGTACTTCAAAGCCATTGTTTGACAGATATCAGTTTGACATACCCGCAACAGAATTCACAGTTGGGCTGACGCATGTCAAGTTTATCAAACTGTTGCCAATTGTGACAGTACCGTACCATGTTTCAGAACTTGACACCTGCTACAGCTCGTTTCCAGTGAAAAACTCAAGCAATGAATAAACGTTTAATGGTTTATTTGTGGTTATATTACGGCGGGTTCAATGCTTGCATATAATTCAAGTAATTTGATAGCTATTGGGTTGACAAGTCTGTCAATTTGGGAGCAGTTTGATTATTGGACGGTTGTCAAGTCTCGTGGAGCGCAGTATGTCAATCGTTGAAAGTGACAATTCCAAAAAAAAACAAACGTTTAGACAAGTAAAGAAAACTGACAGCTGGCGTGTGTCAATTGACTAGACTGATTGTGAATGCAGCCAACGTACGGATGAATGTTAAAGTGTTTCTGTTACGTTAATTAGCAGCCAAATACAGTGCCATATTCACGTCATACGGTGTATAAATTGTTATCAATCCATTTGTATTCATAACCAATTTGGCCTAAAGCCAGAAGCGCCAACCGGGCGATTATCGTGACAGAATCGTCCTTGAAACGGCCGACCTTTACATTGAACATACATTAAGTACGTAGACAAGTTCTGTTTGTCGAAAAAAAAACCTCGGAACTGAATGGCCATGAAAACCCCATCTAAAAATTAACTGACTGGCGAATCTGCTTGGCAAAAATAGATTTTTTCGGTCATAGTTTCGGTCGCGTCGTTGGAGGTTGCCATCCAACTAGATACATATTGGCCGATCCTTTCTACTTTCCACTCCAATCCCTATTCTGAATGCTGAAATTGAAAAATTCCGTTCTGAAAAAGACAGAAAAAAAGTTGTGAAAAGTTGAGGTTAGATTACTGAGGCATTCACGATGACGTATTATAGACAAGTGACAGATGTCACTCTGTGTTTGTGGACAAACGTGCAGCCTTTTAAAAATATTTTTCGGCCACTTAACTTGTTTTCAAATAGTAAATCTTGGTTTTTGTCCATAATTTTTGTATGTAATTTAAATGTTTATTGGTTTTTCTTCGAATTCGAGCCTTAGTAACCAGGCTGGAATTGATTGAAAAAAACCGCATTTAGGTTTTGTTTGGAATTGTTAAATTTCTATGAGTGCCATTGTTAAAAAGTGCATGCGTAATTTTATCATAGATAATGAATCCCATTATAACAAATAAAGTGCTTTTATCAGCAGGAAGAATTTCGTGTATTTAATCTACTATAGTAATGACTAGTGCTTTTTGTTCTACTTCACGCTTTTAGATAGATTTTCAGTAATTTTGCCTGAATTTGAAATTATTTCCAGTAGTTTTGTAGTCGTTAAACTCATGCGTCACAGCCACTTAAGATGTATTTTCTAAAACCATTCAATCCTCGTGGTATATTGGCAACTATTTGGCAATCACTAGGCACGAGTGTTCATGAATATTTATTGATTTCGATAATTTTTAGTAATTTAGTCGTCTTTTGCCACATAAATTACTAGCAAAATAGTTTCGCGAAAAAAGTGGAAAGTTCAGAGGAGAATAATTAGCTGGCATAAAGCAATGCGGCGTTTGCTTGGCATATTAATGAAAAACACTAATAATTGATTTGGACCATTCCTTTTGCGGTCTAGACGGTCAACAGACGATTAAAAAGCATGTTATAGTCCAACTATTACATCGCCATTATAATCGAGAAAATAATTAGAGCGTATGCGGTATTACTTTCAGAATGGTAATGAGGTTGCAAGCGGCTCATGCATTGCAGCCGAAGATTTATAGTGTCGGTTGCTTCAATTTTCAAGCACAAAACGTTCTACTAGATATATTGCTAGCTGCGTTCCTCTGATAGATTAATAGTTTTCGTTTAAGATAATTTTGTTTGTTTCTTCGTTTTGGTCTTCTAACCGCTTTGAATGGGAAAGGCAATCCTTACTGTACCTGAACGTACGTACGCAGATTTGTTCGCCTTTAAAGTCGTCCGGGTCATTAATTATCATTCAAATTACTGAAAGTATTGCCAAGATTTGCCGGCTAATTTGTTTCCATTTCATATTTGGCATATTAACCGACAGAAATATATAAGTGGTACACAAAACCATCTGTTTTTATGTGTAAATTTTAGAAATAATCGTCTTCCCTGGACGCACACTGAAAAAAATGCCTGGAAATATGAAGATGGCGCCTACAACACAGCTGATTTGTTGATTAGGTCATAATTGGGCTGTCTCGAGGTTTTCAATTAGCAAATTATGTAATCTAGTCAATTGGCTCCATTGTGTGATCTATCAAGGACCGAGCTTAATTACAAATTTAAAACAACATCATTGAATAAGAGGCTTTTTGCCAGTTCTTCGCACAACTTTCTTTGTTAAACAGCTGCATTTCGCCATTGATAATGCCTGTTGAATTTGTCGATGAAACGTCGCGAGAAATGCTGTTGATATTCTTTTAATATAATTGGACTGTTTCGAGATTTTCAATTAGCAAATTATGTAATCTAGTCAATTGGCTCCATTGTGTGATCTATCAAAGACCGAGCTTAATTACAAATTTAAAACAACAACATTGAATAAGAGGCTTTTTGCTAGTTCTTCGCACAACTTTCATTGTTAAACAGCTGCATTTCGCTATTGATAATGCCTGTTGAATTTGTCGACGAAACGTCGCGTGAAATGCTGTTGATATTTTTTGAATATAATTGGACTGTCTCGAGGTTTTCAATTAGCAAATTATGTAATCTAGTCAATTGGCTCCATTGTGTGATCTATCAAGGACCGAGCTTAATTACAAATTTAAAACAACAACATTGAATAAGAGGCTTTTTGCCAGTTCTTAGCACAACTTTCTTTGTTAAACAGCTGCATTTCGCCATTGATAATGCCTGTTGAATTTGTCGACGAAACGTCGCGTGAAATGCTGTTGATATTCTTTGAATATAATTGGACTGTCTCGAGGTTTTCAATTAGCAAATTATGTAATCTAGTCAATTGGCTCCATTGTGTGATCTATCAAGGACCGAGCTTAATTACAAATTTAAAACAACAACATTGAATAAGAGGCTTTTTGCCAGTTCTTCGCACAACTTTCATTGTTAAACAGCTGCATTTCGCTATTGATAATGCCTGTTGAATTTGTTGATGAAACGTCGCGAGAAATGCTGTTGATATTCTTTGAATATAATTGGACTGTCTCGAGATTTTCAATTAGCAAATTATGTAATCTAGTCAATTGGCTCCATTGTGTGATCTATCAAGGGCCGAGCTTAATTAAAAATTTAAAACAACAACATTGAATAAGAGGCTTTTTGCCAGTTCTTCGCACAACTTTCTTTGTTAAACAGCTGCATTTCGCCATTGATAATGCCTGTTGAATTTGTCGACGAAACGTCGTGTGAAATGCTGTTGATATTCTTTGAATATAATGGGACTGTCTCGAGGTTTTCAATTAGCAAATTATGTAATCTCGTCAATTGGATCCATTGTGTGATCTATCAAGGACCGAGCTTAATTACAAATTAAAAACAACATCATTGAATAAGAGGCTTTTTGCCAGTTCTTTGCACAACTTTCTTTGTTAAACAGCTGCATTTCGCTATTGATAATGCCTGTTGAATTTGTCGACGAAACGTCGCGTGAAATGCTGTTGATATTCTTTGAATTTAATTGGACTGTCTCGAGGTTTTCAATTAGCAAATTATGTAATCTCGTCAATTGGATCCATTGTGTGATCTATCAAGGACCGAGCTTAATTACAAATTTAAAACAACATCATTGAATAAGAGGCTTTTTGCCAGTTCTTTGCACAACTTTCTTTGTTAAACAGCTGCATTTCGCTATTGATAATGCCTGTTGAATTTATCGCCAAAACGTCGCGTGAAATGCTGTTGATATTCTTTGAATATAATTGGAGTGTCTCGAGGTTTTCAATTAGCAAATTATGTATTCTCGTCAATTGGCTCCATTGACTGAAATTTAAAACAACATCATTGAATAAGAGGCTTTTTGCCAGTTCTTCGCACAACTTTCTTTGTTAAACAGCTGCATTTCGCCATTGATAATGCCTGTTGAATTTGTCGATGAAACGTCGCGTGAAATGATGTTGATATTCTTTGAATATAATTGGACTGTCTCGAGGTTTTCAATTAGCAAATTATGTAATCTCGTCAATTGGATCCATTGTGTGATCTATCAAGGACCGAGCTTAATTACAAATTAAAAACAACATCATTGAATAAGAGGCTTTTTGCCAGTTCTTTGCACAACTTTCTTTGTTAAACAGCTGCATTTCGCCATTGATAATGCCTGTTGAATTTGTCGATGAAACGGCGCGTGAAATGCTGTTGATATTCTTTGAATATAATTGGACTGTCTCGAGGTTTTCAATTAGCAAATTATGTAATCTAGTCAATTGGCTCCATTGTGTGATCTATCAATGACCGAGCTTAATTAAAAATTTAAAACAACATTGAATAAGAGGCTTTTTGTCAGTTCTTTGCACAACTTTCTTTGTTAAACAGCTGCATTTCGCCATTGATAATGCCTGTTGAATTTGTCGATGAAACGTCGCGAGAAATGCTGTTGATATTCTTTGAATATAATTGGACTGTCTCGAGATTTTCAATTAGCAAATTATGTAATCTACATCAATTGGCTCCATTGTGTGATCTATCAAGGACCGAGCTTAATTAAAAATTTAAAACAACATTGAATAAGAGGCTTTTTGCCAGTTCTTCGCACAACTTTCATTGTTAAACAGCTGCATTTCGCTATTGATAATGCCTGTTGAATTTGTCGACGAAACGCCGCGTGAAATGTTGTGGATATTCTTTGGATGCTATATAATACTATCACATACATTTTTCATGTACTTAATAAAATAGCGGGTTTTTTTTCTGTCCGATAATTCAAGAGTACAGTTATACGACGCCAATGCAAAAACCACGTCTCAACAGCGTTAGAGGCAATTAAGTCCATTAAAACCAGTCGCACAAATCGTTAACACAAAAAGTAATTCCTAATTATGAAGCATTTATTAATTAGTTCTAAAAATAGAGTTCTTTTATAGTGGAATTAATATGGCGGTTCGCCTAAGCCAGTAAGATTCATTTCATTTGAGGCTGGATTGTTGTTGAATGGCCAAGAGTTACCGGTGCGTTAGCTGGTAATATCCATTGATTTGGGTTTTCTTACAAAGTATCCACATTTTTCGCATTCCCGACCGATTACTGACTTTCCAACGTTTAAGTTTGGTTGTTTTAATTTCTCTTTCATTTTAAACAAACTTTTTATGAAGCTTTGGTTACTATTCCGGTTCCTTTCCTCTCGTCCCGAAGAGGAGCATCTGGTGGTAGCTGTTTATTTTCCTTTTTAGCATAAAAATTAAAACATTAACATTTTTCGAATTCCCGATCGATTAACGGCTTTCCACAAATCAGCTAAATCTGGGTAAAATCCGGATTAGTATTTTTTCAAGTCATTGTTTTACCCAGAGGCGTCACGGTTGAAGTTTTCAGAATTTATATATGATAAATTCATTGTTGACATTCATTAGGTGTCACTTTGGCACTACAGCTATTTGACAGCTTCAGAGATATATGTCGAAATTGACACTAATTAAGGTGTGGTCAGATGAACCGTTTGACAGCGAAATTTGAGTTTATTTGTGAGGTTTATTAAAGGCCCCACTCTTGCTTGTTTTGCTATTGATGTTTCCTTTTTTTGTGAATTTGCGTCTTATTCTTTATTGAATATCTTTTGCCTGATGTTTCCAGCGCCACTCAGTTCACTATCGAGCTGTGGTCTGCTCCCAAAGAGCTTAATTTTGTATCATACTTCCACGTATTTTCCTAAATTTCCTTAAGTTCGTTTGTTCTTGTTTTGAATTTGAAAACTTCTTATTGGTCTCCCGATTAAAGTAATCCAGTAGCTTTATTCCCGCCCTCCTGTACAGATTCCTTGTCTTCCCATTTCATGTTTAAAGCCGTCATTATTTTAGCGATTTAGACCATACATTTATTCTATTTTTAACTGGTATGCTAAATGTGCTCCAAATCGGGCATGTATATGACCTGACCGGCTGGATGTTCATATTGCTGTAGTTTTTATTTTGACTTCCAGCCTGGAGGAATTCTTTACACAGCAGCTGATTTTCGAAATTACAGGGCCTTAAAAATCGTTTTTCGCCATTAATATGCAAGTATCTATGTTAGAAAATTGAAAATTTGTGACTTTTTTTTACATGGCATACAAGCTGCAGTTTCCGCTTTGCCCGTAGGAGGCGCTATTAGGGACCCATTTTGTTTTACATGGCATACAAGCTGCAGTTTCCGCTTTGCTCGTAGGAGGCGCTATTAGCGACCAATTTTGCCTACTTTTAGCTTAATAACTTCACCCTGCACGTGTAACATCAAATTTAATTACTCTAAACCTAAAATACCAAGCGTTTTCTTGTTTTTGCGGAAAATGAATTCAAGAACACTCTGTGTTTTTTCATGTCATTGTGTTACTCGGTGTGGTCAACGGTTGACAGTAACAGATTACACCTCCAACCTGTCAATGGCGTAAATATGACAGATTTACTGTTGACATTCATTAGGTGTCACTTTGACAGCTACTGAAATTGTTGTCAAAATTGACACTAGTTAAGGTGCGGCCGCAATAAATGGCTGACAGATATTGTGGTGAAATTGGTCGTAACGATAAAAGTGCTGCGAAAAAATCTCGATTTACTACTCCTTTGTGCGTGTCGTGCCAATAACAGTAATTAGTTGCGAGTCTATCATTACGTCGCCGTGTAGCCGGTAAACACTGACAACGCTAGGTCAATGTCAGCTGGACGGCCTTTTATAAAAATAAACAAGAAAACATTTCTTCTAGTTGACACGGGCTATTTTCGATAGGCAAAATGAAATGAAAAAGGTTGAAAAAGCGAGGTGAAAAAAATTAGACTCAAGATCAAACCGTGGGGGGATTTAGCGACTAATTTCAGCTATTTCCTGTGGGACTATATAAATAGATTTTTTTTTATTAGTCTGTTTTGTTTGATTTATGTTTTTCGTCTATTATCTGCATTGTTACTAATTCATAGTATTCAACATTGAAATAAGACAGGAATAGACAGTTGGCATTTTCTAGAAATCGTTTCGTATATTTTCCTGACTGTACTTCAATTCACTCCAATACATTCCTGGGTTTCAGTTAGTTTTATTGTTTATTATTTAAAATGTTACAAATACGTTTCGGTGTCTTTCTCCAACATCATCAGTTTGTGCGTATAGTTGTTTCTACCTTAACATTCAACTGGTCACTCTAAGTGACCTAGTGTGACCAGAGTGACCAGTTGAATGTTAAGGTAGAAACAACTATACGCACAAACTGATGATGGTGGAGAAAGACACCGAAACGTATTTGTAACATTTTAAATAATAAACAATAAAATTGACTGAAACCCAGGAATGTATTGGAATGGATTTTCTAGAAAGGCATTTAAATATTCGAATTTCACCGCTTTCACCGAAAATGTCGATGATGACACCAAAAAAAGATGTAAACATGTAACCATTTGTTACTCGTCAGACCACCAAGTAACGAATACCGAGTGGAACACTATGTGTAACGATTAGTAATGGATACTCCAAAGTAACGACAATCAACCCATGTAACGTTAGTCTGTTAGAGTAACGACACATTTTTTAAAGCCGTCAATACATATTGCGCTTTTGGAAACGTTCAATGCTTAGTCACAAGATTTTCCGTCTAAATTAAAATGTAGATATCTCTTTTCACGAAAATGTGGTCGCGAGTCAGTTTTACCCTCGCTAGACTAAATAAGTAAGGGTGGTTGAAATAGGGAAAACGGGGCCGATGTCCTGTCACTCACCCGATAAGGACTCCTGAGTAATCTTAACATGCACAACTGGCCTGAAGACGTTTAGAAAAGCACGTAGGCCTAGTAAATGTTTTTAGTTGGGAGCGAGGCAGCTGACATGGATGGAGGTCTGACCATTCAGTCAGTATTCAGAGGAAGTTTCCTAGATGTTTCCAAAGTAAAGTGGATCCTCTTGTTATCATTAGCTCAAAAATCCTCTTTTTTCTCCGTCGTTCTTCGTCGTCACATAATTTTTTTGGAAATAACTAGTTTTCAGTTTGCAATTCTATGCAATGAAAAATGTTGTTTCCAAAGGAAATACTTCCATTTGTATACCTACACTCGATCTAGTGCTTGACACTTTCGGCTCCGTCTATGCACTTACGCTATACGTACGACATTTATTATTTTATATTCTTAGCGCCATCCAACCCGCTAAAAAGATGCGTCTTTTCTAGAGCCTTTTAGATCAGTTGAGTCCGGATTTAGTAAACTTGAAAAATGCTCACAAACTGCCAAGGTTCATTCTATAAGGAAATGAAAATCTCCCATGTTTAAAACCAGGACCAGGAAAACCATCTATAAGCCGGATCATTAAAACCGGATTAAAAATGTATTAGTCTTATGGAAAATTTTACGGTACCTAAAGAAGCGTTCTCCAACACCGTGACTGTATTTTTAAACACGTCTGGAATGGTTCTAGCCCGGAGGTACATAGTTCAGATACATTTTAAGCACCATAGCACTCAGATCAGAGTTTTAATTTGTCGTTCTCTAATGGTTTAAATGGACTAAAAGTTTTATGAGTGCCCTACCCAGTGAGCTAGTGCACCCAACCATACTCCCAACTGTAGTTTTTTTAGTCAAATTGAGGCACTTTTTTTTTAGCTTCTAGGGCTTAACTAATAGGCTAGCTAATATAAAACGAACATTTTTCGTCCATATGGTTTGGTTGTTCCCCATCAAGAGTGATTCATAGGAATCTGGGTGCATACTAGTCAGTCTAGCTGCCCATTCATGGAATGCATCAGACTACATAAACATGATTGTCGCTGGTATTGCATTTAAAAGTGGTTTGGTGCTTTGGTTATTCTACAGCTGGGCTGATTGATGCATCACTGCGAATTAGCTCAATACTTCCAACGCAAAAGATGATGAATATTCACGACCTTTTGTTGCACTTATACAAACCCACTTATCTATGTATACAAAATTACTCGTAATTAATTGATGTTTATTGTTGCTAGTATCAATAAACACCAATTGCTTCCGATGCCTTCATAAATACTATTTTACTGATGCAATCTCGCGTTTTCTTGCCGAATGGGGTTTGGTTCTACATTTTTTCGATTTTTCATTTGGTTTTTTCAATTTTTTTAGTGATTAATTTTACTTTTCATGTTCACTCTATGCTAGTGAGTGAGGTGTGCTTGTTGGTACTTTAGTTTTGCAATATTGTGGCGTATTTAACGAACTATTGCGATACTGTAGCACGATTTACATTAATAGCACTCCTTGTTACTGTGTAAAATGCAAGAGAGGAGATGGTTAAAGGGCATGCATCTGGTTGAGCGACAAAGGCAATAATTACTAATCTCAAGCCGCAATGCGAATTAATTTCGCAATAAAGCAAACGTCGATTCGTCTGTTGCTTAAATAAAGGGAGTCAATTTCAAAGTCCAAAAACATGTTTCTAGTTGGAGATGAGGAGAGCTTTGGGCTCCGCTTAAGTCTAATGGATTATCTGAAGTGCCTGCAAAGGGTCACTTTCGTTTAGCCGAATTCTATTGAATAAATACGGATTTGGTTTTTGTCGTCTTTTTAAACCCAAAAGTCTTAAGTAAGTCTTCCTTTTCTTGTCCTGAGAATAACCGAAATCCGTTGCATTAATAAGGTTGTGCTTAGAGGAGTTTAAACAGCATTAGAAGCATTAAACGCTCTTTTTAATGTGGAAATTGCACTTTTGAGTTGGCTTCTGAACAGATGTGTCCATGCATTTTTTCATTATCCTGTCAAACAACCATTTTTCTTCATTTTTTACTGTTTTTAATTTGCAACATTAATACCTCAATGAATTTCAAGAATTTGTCGCAGTTTATATGTAAATTAGAATGATGCGTTGAATGCGAGTGTTTCGGGAATGCGAAAAACATGATTTTTGTCAAAAACTAAAATATTTGCCAAAAAAATTCGCATAGGCAACAATGTTTTCGATTCGCACCTGCAAAGGACGTCTTCCTCATTAACATTACGTAAATACCTGTTGCTTGATGCATGAATCAACAAAGGTAACAGGTGAAGCTAATGGTCATATTTCGAAGAAAAAAAATGATAGTGCAAATAATTTTTCTGATGAAACTGCTAGAAAGTGCAAACCAATCTATATCTATATGTATTGCAATGCATGTACACATTAGAGGAGTGTTATCCATCCATAGTTTGTCCCAGAACTGTTCCTATGCCGGCCAAAAATACGTCTAATTTCTTCTTGATCTGCCTTTAAGTCGGCCAGATTCTGTCTGGATAAGTATCAACATGAATACGCTATTTAAGCTTCATTTAAATGCTGAATCGAAGGTGTTATTTTATTCGTCTTTCGCCCAGTTGTGTGGTGTTACTTAGCTATGAAATAACGATGGAAGAAAACCGTTTTTGTATTCCCACAAGAAAGTTTGAAAGTTTTTGTATTCATACAAATGTTCTGAGTGAAAAATATGCAATTAATTTTTTTTGCAACTGACTACAACACATTTCTGCACGACATTTCTGTCTTTATGTTCGCAAAAACGTCTTAATCAAATACCACGCAAATCAGGAAAAATGATTGCTTTTATCGAAGGATTTTTAAACGTTGGTGCTACGAGCTGCGCACTTTGTAAAATCGATAGGTAAAGAAATCAACGTCGATAATACCGGTGGTTTATGGCACGCTAAACGATATAGTCGATTTCACTATGGATTATTAGGCAATTAAAGCGAACAAAACGACAATGACCCAAATATTGTTCCAAAACAAACAGAACTGTTGTAGATGGTTCCAGCAGGTATTTGAGGTAAACGGTAAAAATAAACGTACTCAGGTGACGATAGATTTCTACTCAAGGTAATAAAATTTCGAAATCCTCCGCGAATTTGTCACGTATCATTAGAGTTATAAATAGTCGCAAAATGCAATTTGCCCGCTCCGATTTCTTCCTTTTCCGCCGGTACAAAATGCCCTCAGTTGGAAGTGATTTGTTGTACAATATGCGAATTAGCCCTGCTTTAAATATCCTTCCAAAATATACGAAACTGGGTTTTTAAGTATTTTCCTTCAATTATAATTTCTCAGTCGTTTGTCCGGCTGCATGAAAGTCCCATTTCATTGTACTCTTTCTATAGGATCGTTAGTTAACTGCTTCAGGTGTTTTATCGATTATCTATCACCCAATTTTTCACAGACCGCAATAGATCCCAAA
Organism: Dendroctonus valens; assembly: GCA_024550625.1. NCBI lineage: Eukaryota > Metazoa > Arthropoda > Insecta > Coleoptera > Curculionidae > Dendroctonus > Dendroctonus valens. The sequence goes on along the minus strand of JAJTJO010000032.1, from coordinate 645,602 downwards.
GAGAAACCCATTGTTCAATTCGTCGTAACAAGGCCTTGTTGCAATGGAAAGTTGCCATGGAGCGGGCAAAAATGCATTATGGGATATTGTATGCATATGCAATTAAAGGCAAATAGTGTGGGCTAGGTGCACTTTCTTCAATGTTCACTTCTATGTACCCAGGGAATTATCGCCTTTCATTCAGGTGTGCTAAAGTGCAGTCTAACGAGGTGCACTACCATGTCGTGCTTTCTTTTATTCCGGTTCTCTCCATATCAAACTAATGGCATTGCGGGCAACTTGATGTATTATGTATTTATCGTCTGTTTAACATGTTTTTTTTTGCTTTGTCAAACAGGTTGAGCAGCGTGACGTGCCTGGCATCGACTGCGCCTTCCTGGCAATGGACATGGAAGAGGGCGTGGAGGTAGTATGGAACGAGGTCCAGTTCTCCGAGCGAAAGAACTTCAAGAACCAGGAGGAGAAGATCCAGATGGTGTTTGAGAACCTCACGCAGCTGGATCATCCCAATATCGTTAAATTCCATCGGTACTGGACCGACACCCATAATGACAAACCTAGGGTAAGTGGATTCATTGAGTCTCTATTAATTACCCGTTGGCCCAAGAAGAATTAATTAGTTTATAATTCAACTAACAGCTTTAAATACTTTGTCAAGTACACATGTCCTGAAAGGTAACAGGAGCGACAGCTTGAGGAGAATGTTGTCGAAAATATGTTTAAGTGAAGGAGGAAATGGTGAGAAATTATCTAAATTACCCAGTAAAAAATATTTGGAAAAGCGATAATAACTGAGAAGATAAATTTACATTACAATACTTTATAGCTACAAAAATAAAAATCAATTGAATGAAAATAAAAATAAGCTAAATGCCAAACTAATATACAACTTATTTTGTTGATGATGCATGATTTTGTTTATTACTGGCCCTGTAATAGACACTTCCATCCATGTTGGACCGCTCAGGCGAGGAAATTTTAAAAAAATCTGCTACTAAAATGTAAATATAATACATAAAAAATGAAGTATGTGCTGATTATTGCATTTAAATTCAAGCGATTGACTCCTGATGATCCTGAAAAAATATGGCAGCGATGGTGTTAAAAATAAATGCAGAATTCTATTATCCTTAGTTCAACATAATTTTTCGAGCATTCGCCATTTCCGTCGAGATAAAATTAATTTGGCGTTATGACAATTTATATTCGTCCGCCATACCGCGTTTTTTCTTGTCTTCCTTAAGTCTGAGAAATAACGACAGCAGGTAATGAGATTAACGGATTTTTCGTTCGTTTAATCATAAAATTTAATTTGTTTCGTGGTATACTTACGTGCGATTAGCAGCGTTTTTCTTTAATTTCGTTAGTCATCTGATTCTGTGAAGTTTTAATATTCACGTTGTGCAAAGCTGATTCGATCGTTTCAAGCGTACGGTAAAATGCGTTTATAATAATAAAAAAATTTCCCTTGCGGAAACATTTTATTTTTTGGACAAAAACCAACAAAAAAATATTTCAATACTTACACAGCTAAAAACACGTTATCTAGAATAAAAATATGTTTTTCTATGACCATAATTATTACATTTTTTATGTAAATTTTTTTGTTTAATTTTGAATAAACCTTTGTGTTATATGTCGTAGGAATGGGCACTTAAGAGCTAATTAAAACATGTGAAAATTTCCAGGATGTCCATTAAAAAAAGCTAAAATATATTTCCTATATTGGTTTTTCTAAAAAAGGATATAAAATATGTCTTTGGTTCTCTCTTAAAATTATTTTTTTTTATTGTTTTAATCTGATAACTAGAACGGATTTTAATGGCAATGCACCTATTTCCACATCATTGTTTTATGGTAAAAAGTATAAAAGGCTTGAAGCTGCTCGAGAAGAAATCTGTTCGGATAAAAACGTTCAAACTTATATCGTTATGATACCATATGATCCCTGATTGTTAGACTGACGAAGAAAATATAGACGACGATTTGGTGGAGGCAATGAAATAAGCCATTTTCTTAGAGATATCCTGGGTCAACTTGAGGGACACTATGTGGATGAGGATGGGGGATACAAGCGATGAAGATATGGACATACCGTTATCCGTTTCGCACCAAAATTTAATCCAACCAAAAGAGTCTGCAGTCGATGATCAGTCGTTGCGCAAAAAGCAAAACCGATTGAACCTAGATGGACTGAAAATGTTATGGACATACACGTCTGCGGCCGCTGATCTGTGGGAAATTGTCAAAAGAGATTATAGTCCGATTGAAATATTTCACAAAATTTTTGAATACAATATTAAATATCATATTGTGCAAGAAGCAAACGTGTATTCTTCTCAGAAGAACAATCATGCTTGATTTGGGTCTAGAGCCGACATAAATTTGTTCCTGGTAGTTTTGTTATAGATACTGTTTTATAGTTTATACTGGAGATTAGAAGCTTTCCCGTGACCGTATCGGAACGAAACTTTCATAATTTTTCTTCTCACTGAAATAAGTTTTTTTAAGTAAAGAATTTTTTTTTTTGCTTAAAACAAACTACTTTTGGTTCGGGAGTTACCTTTAGAATGAGACTATAACTTTTTAAAATATATTATTTTGTTAAAATAATAGATATTATTACAATGCCGCGTAATTTTTTCATATTTTCAACAAAAAGTAAAGGATCTAATGATTTAAATTGAATTTCAAGCGCGCATACTAAAACCGAACGGAAAATAATTGGTATAATCAAAGTAATCAATCTAATCAGCATGTTACTTTCACATCGTCGACGAAAATACTCAAATACCAAATCCCATACGAATAAAGTGCGAATAGTTGCTTTATCAGCATCAGGGTTTTCCGCCCGACTATTTCTTCCTTTGATCGTTCTGTTCTCCTGATTACCGTTTGTCCATTGGGACGCCTTAAAATCCGGAACGTTTGGTTGCTGGCTGCTCCGAACGAACACGGTGGCGACGACGCGATACTTTTATTAGTCAGAAACCGTCGAGCTTTTATGCCGTCCTGATCAGTGAGACTTAAGTTACGTATGTAAAACGTGCTTTTAAGCTCTACTTAGTTAATTAAGCTCGGCTTAACAGGTTTTTAACGCAGAGGAAGAAGATATGGGGATAGACGCCGCCCACTAATCCACCCATTCGGCTCTGTACTCCTGTTACTTCAGTCGACTAAATTCGAACGATGGAGTTCGGGAATTCGCTTAACCGACGACTGTCGTCGTTGTCGTCCTCTATTCCGCCAGTATGCGAACTGAAAATGGAAGGAAAGAACCGAACCGAACAGACCAGACGAGACAGACTTGCTCTGGTAATGTGCTGGCCGCCTGGTACTACAGACGTTTCCGTTGAATTTCATATGATCGACACGTTGCGGCGTGAACGTGTACAAAAAATCAAATACCCCGAGCCCAAGGAGATAGTGGACTCTGTTGTCTACTCCACTTTCTGCCCTCCTTATACCTGAATTCGCGTTTGTTCGGGTTTAAGTGACTTTGCTCGATCCCCACTCATAGCTCGTTCGTCCTGCATACGGGCGGGCAACGGGCTAGCGCAACAGATTCGTCAAATGCCTGAAAGTATTTTCCAATTTCTCTGGCAAAAAGTGGCAATCCTCAAGACGACGTGCTAACTGATCAGGTGGGGGCTTCCTTCTACCTGCCGTCGCGCTACCTGCAGACGTCGCTGCGCTCCTGCTACGAATTCACAAAGTTACGAGGTTTTTCCCGAACTTGGTCGACGCCCCGACCGGCACGGGATCCGCTTGCTATTTCCTTCATGCAAAATTTTTGCCCAAATTCACTCTTCGTCTCTGTCTGGCCTACCGGCAATTTGCAATTTTCCTCTTGCTTACACGAGATGAGAGTTATCGGAGCTCTCCGCTATTCGCATTGGATGGAAAGTCTCCTGCAGTGTTGCCAATCGTCGATAGAATCATATAACCGCGGGGCGGCAGTGGAAGGTCTAAGAATGTATCTCGCAGCGTTCATGTGCGCCTGATATGAAAAAGTAGAATTATGATGTTGAGCGGGAATAGCCGTTGTCGCCCACAAGAAGGAGGAGGGTTTGGTTGATCATCGATTGGATCGGATCGATGGGGATTGCATGCAAGCAAGTTGGCGGCATATTTTGCCGCAGGTGGTCGTTTTGTCTTATGCGCTCCTGCTGCGAATGGCGGAATTACGCGGTTTTGCGGTACGGCAGCTGGCGAGCATAATTTAGAGTGCGGTGGGATGCTCTCTAAAAATGTGACGCTTGTTGCTTCCGTGCGGAGCAGAATCGTACAGAATCTTTAATAAGCTAATATTAGTTACAGTTCAAACACTAACAAACAACACAATGACATGGTTTTATAAATGGAGACTAACACCAAACGCGTCAAAAAACCAACTTCTGCTCACAAACCACAGACTCAACGCTGATTCCCCTACAATAACAGCAGACGGCCAAACGACACAACCAAAAAACGACGTAAAATACCTTGGAATCACAATCGACCACAAACTTAAATTCACTAAACACATACGAAATATCAGGGCAGAAACAATAAAGAGAACAAAACACTTCCGATCACTAACCTACAAAGACAGAGGAATTAGCACAAACACCGCCACCAAAATATATAAAGCTATTTGTAGACCCTTGCTAGACTTTGGACATGTACTCATGACCAACGGAACAGAAAGGACAAAACGTTATACACAAACAACAGAGCAAATTGCACTAAGACTAATAACACGAATAAGACACCCCCAAAACCCACTACGCAACCCCCCCACCCAACTACTATACGAACGCACAAACATGACAAAGATCTCGGAAAGACTCATACAGCTACAGACAAAATGGACAAACAACCCCTACAACTGGACCATACTGAATCCCCTTTGTCTTACAAGACCAACCAGACAATCCCGCTTCCGTTTCCCTACATTAACGCTACTCGAACACATACAAACGCAACGGACTAGTGGACAATAAAATAATTTCTTCTTGCCACTGAAATCTTATTTATTTAATAACATTGTTAACCTAGAATGGGAAAATTTTCATATTTGTTTTTTATTTAGATTGGGACTGCATGTATTAAACAAGGGCAGAAATACCGATAGGTCGATAGCCTTTTTTAGAAATAAAGATGTTTACTACTACTATTGTTAACCTAGAATAGGAGAATTTTCATATTGGTTTTTTTATCTAGATTAAGACTGCATGTATTAAACAAGGGCAGAAAGACCGATAGGTCGATAGCCTTTTTTAGAAATAAAGATGTTTACTACTACTACTAGTTACAGTTCCGCTCGTCTTCATAATTTTTAAACGTTGGGGGAATATTTTGAGCAGGTTTGTATTTTTGCATCTAAGCTCGTTTCAAAGGAGCAGGTGTAGATATGAAAATATTGGTCCCACCATTCGATACAGAAAGCATCAGCTCACTCATAGTATGAATGTGGTGCAGGTTGAGCTATTGGTTCCCTCATAATCAATTTGCAAAGTTTGGAATTTTTTTTAGCAGTTTTGTATTTTTGCTTCGAGCTCAAGCTTAAAGAAAGGTTCCAGATATTGAAATCTGAATACGAACACTCGATTCAAGAACGATTTGGTGTCGATTGAGCCCTTGGTTCCTTCACAGGAACCTTTTCAACTTTGGGATTCTTTTGAATGGTTTAGTTTTTATGTCAAGCTCGTCTAAAGATTGCCTCTAAAGCACCGTTTCAGAATTGGAAATTCCTCTTTTCAGCACCAATCTTCAGGCAGAAGTAACTTCACAAACACAACATTCTGATATCTCAACTGGTTTTTCAGAACAGCACTATTAACTAAAAACTATTAACCGGACTTTCCAAGTTGCATCTTGTAGCATATTTTTCCACGCATTTATTTGCTGCATCCTTCTTTTGAAGATAATAAAAATAATATAATCAATAATATTAAAATCTGATTGGAAGAATGTAAAAACGAAAATGCTCGACAAATACAGAGACCTACGAATGACAGAGGAAATGTATTTTTCATTATTTCCTTAAACGATCTCCAATTATTCTACTGTTACAGAAATTTAGTTGGAAACTCAATTGTTTTTCGACTAATGTCTTAAGCTTGAAGATGGCAATGCTTTTTCCAAAAGTTTAGTTTGATAAGCTCAGGAGGGTTTGTCTGAAGACCACATAATCGATATCCAATATTTGCCACATATCTGTCTGTATTTATTTCTCGCTTCTGTTATCTTATCTGTATCTGTTAAAACTCACATGCAATGTTTAGGAACAAAATGCTGATATCGAATTTTTCAAATATTTTTATTTGATTTCAGGTAATCTTCATTACTGAGTACATGTCGTCTGGCTCCCTGAAACAGTTCCTCAAACGTACCAAACGAAACGTGCGAAGGCTGCCCCTGCAAGCTTGGAGGAGATGGTGCACCCAAATACTCTCAGCATTAAGGTAATTGGACGGTCTCATGCCCCCCAACACCACCAACACTAAATCGATTCTCTTCTCCCAAATGAACAGGTGTTTGATCTAATTGTAAGGTTGTACACTGTTTAGCTTTAAGACTATTGTTTAAATCCGGGTTGTTACTATTAATAACGTCCGCCACAATAAGCTAGATCCTATTGTAAGTATTATCGCAGCGTTATTGTGGTCGGATTGGTTGTCAGTGTTCACGCAGTGGTTTTTTATCACCGTTCCTTACACAAGGTAAGTAAGGAAGTGGCGAGGAACTCTATCGATCTCGATCCAACCACCCCAAACCGTGATAGTGTTTAGTAGTGTCTGGGCGAACCGAACATTTTTGGCCGAAAGCGGCTGATTGCGAGATCCAGATGGATATTCTATGGCCGTTGCTGCCAAGGGCCTCTAGAATACAGGTGCTGATACAAATAATTGCATTGGTCAGCGCCCAGTGAATATCTGTCCCGAAACTACAATAGACGCTGAAAATTTAAAAGTTTTTTATTAGACTGTTAAAGTACTAGAGGTTTGGTAAACTTCATGTGCTGCATGATGGTCGCTTTTGGTAAAGGAAGTACTTTTGACCATCTGACAGTCTATCGAGCACAAAACGAGCGTTCTGTTGGCAGCCAAGTCAAAGATGGTTGGTTCGCCTTCTGGAGGCAAAATTAATTTTCAGCGATGATGTGTCGGCGCGGGCGAACAACTTTAAAGAGTCGTTCTATGAATCCAGTCTGTTTTCTTTACAGTTACTTGCATTCCTGTTCACCGCCCATCATCCACGGCAATCTGACCTGTGATACCATATTTATACAACACAACGGGCTCGTCAAGATCGGATCAGGTAATCACATATAAAAAAACCAACCTTAACCTCACCGAATCAAAATATCTATATATATTATTATATCTTGTTGCGAGAATTGTAATTTCATTTTTTTATTGTTTTGCTCATGGTTGATTCTATAGCCGTGTAGGGGACGGACTGGGGGCGGCGGATTGTTGCGCGCAGTTCTGACTCTGGTGCAGTCAACCGAACTTTACCCTGAGCATTCAAATCAGAAACTATTCTGGAAAGTGAGGTGGTTCATGTTGAACGCCTGCCAGGGCAACCTTCCGTTGGCGGTTCAAGAACTAAATATTCATTGTGTTTTTGCGAACTGTATCTTGAAACGCCAAAATCGCTGTTGAGTGGAAAACGCGGTCCTGCAGGCAGATGCATACCAGGTGCTCTACAGGCTGAGGTACATTTAGTGGGCGTTATTCCACACATTGATAACTAATTATGCACTGTGTTCAAGATAAGAAGGGCTAGCATGGGGATATCGGGACCCTTCTCATATTGAACACATTGTGAATGAAGCATTAAATGAGGCACACTTAATGAGAAGCTCCTTGTAAAGCTGCCAACCTCCCGCAATGAATTTCAAGTAATTGAATCCTCGTGAAAAATAGAACTTCGTTCGGTGTTTAAATCGTTTGACTGCAACTTTCTCAGAACTGAGCATTGAGAGTTTGAGCTGTTAAATGGGCGCTGTTTTTGTGCCATGGTCGGGCGTGTCGCGTCTGGAAGAGCGGTTGGGCGCTTCCGGGCGCCAACCACGCTGGGCAATAGGCGGTTTTGTAAAGCGCCCGTTTCCGTCTCGAGCTTTAACCATTTTCCGCTTATTCGCAGTGGGCGTTTGTTGCCACAGCTGAAAAAAACCCTGCCCAAAACGATTTGATGAGTGTTCCAATGCGGAGAATGGTTCGACGAGCCGCTCGTTCACGGTGGTCCCTTATCGGCCCCCTTATCCTGTCATCGCCTGGGTAGTACTAACTTTACTTTCTATTTCCTTTAGTGGCTCCCGACTCGATAAATCATCACGTGAAGACCTGCCATGACGACTTCAAAAATATGCATTTCATCGCTCCAGAACATCCTGGTGAGTTTCGAAGAACTGATAAAAGGCGAGGATTTCGAGAGGAAGCCAATTTTTTCAGTCAGAACTTTTGTTTTGAACTCACTTCAAGAAAAAAAATTAGCAGCAGTTAATAAGAGTCTTGTACAGTATCACTTAGATAGTTCAGGTACTAATTGTGGAGCAGTCGAGCATGTGTAATCCACACGAGGAAGTGGTTTTAGTTTTAAAGTCTAAGGTTTGAGAGTTTATTCTCCATTTGAAACACTCGAATCCAAAATATTAAATTGCGATGATTGAAGAAGGAAATTACGTAAAGTTCCATTAAAGTTCATTATGCAAAAATCCACACTGGTGGAGACTAATGCATACGGCTTGAAGACTTTTGTTGTCAAAGGGCAAGTTATTGGAAATCCGCAACGAACCGACTCCTTAAAGCGCGTAATTCTTCAGAAAGTTTTACCTGAAGGTGAAACTTCCACTCTAATATCCATGTTTTCCCACATTCTACCTGCTCGTCTTCTATACCAGACATAACATTTAATCATCATTTATCTGAGTTTGAGGTTTAGATTCGGGTCTTCTTCTTCCTCATACGTTAGGACTCAGAGTCCTGTGTTTTTCTTCAACTTCCTAGTCCTGGGATACTGATGTCCAGCTTTCGTACCATCGCTTTGGTGGTCTTCCTGGGAGTCTTAAGCTGTTAGGTTTATGGTCTTTGGCGATTTTTGCCATTCGGTCGTCGGCCATTCTCTCTACATGGTCTCTCCACGCTCTTCTCCCTGCTCTGGTCCATCTTACAACATCCGAAACTTTACAGGTATCTCTAATTTCCTCACTCCTTTTCATATCGTATAGTGGTGTCCTGTTATGGATCTTAGGACTCGCATTTCTGTTGTTCTTAGCAAGCGTTTGGTTGTTGTGTTTTCCGCTCTTGTTTCTGCGGCGTATGTCATCACTGGTCTCACGCACGTTTTGTAGATTCTGACTTTACTCCCTATCCTCATGTGCTTGTTTCTCCAGATGATGTCTCGTAAGTAAAGATTCGGGTAGCTTCATAAAAGCGGCTCTCGCCTTTTCTATCATAAACCTAATTTCAAGTTGTGAGTCCCATTGCTCGTTCACAATCCATCCAACAACACAAAAATGGCAATAAAACAGGGAAAACTGGAAACTTCTTGCCTCAAGTTTAAATGAAAAAGCTCACAAATGTTCAAAACCTTTTTCAATATACTCGATGTATTTATGTATGCTTTTCATCTGGACAATTTCAGACCCATTTGGAAGCCAGCAACACACGCAAAATTTTTGGTAGTTTATCATCACAAAAACGTTTTATCGCTGCTGAAAAGACGATTAAACAAGAGATCTTTTTAAGGCCCTCTTTCCTGTGTTAACTTTTTTTAAAGAAGTTTGTTCCGAGACCCTCTAGCGTATCTTTATCCGGCATTCGGTGTTTAGCCGATTATCGCAATTTCCTCTAGAATTCGACCCGAGACCTCTTTGTAATTGGTTAATATAAAAAAACCCACTGGGCCTAAAATGTTCAAAACTCCAGTTGAGGCTATTAGTTTAACTGCACTTATCCAGAAAGTAACTTGATTAGTGAATGCGTAGGAAATTTGTTTGCAATCGATAAAGATTCCGCCTTTGAATTTAACTGAAGAACAAAGTATTACACCTGAATGGGTCATAGAAGACGCAGCTGCAGCTAAAAACTGTAGGAAGGAAAATGGATATACATGTTTTGCGCTGAAAAATGTTTAATTTATGAAAAGATGTCGAAGTTTTCGCTCAACTTTCCAATAAATTCGACAACTTCTGAGTGATGGTCATTCCTGAACTCTAGTAATCTGGACACATTAATGTTCCGCAACGATCTGCCTGTACTATTGAAGTTGTACTGTATATAATCCCGTTAAGCCTAAAATCTTCCTCCATGTTACCGATTTATAGTTTCAGATGGATGGCAATTTTGTTTAAGTAAAACCATTCAACCAATATAAGTAGATAAACGATCAAATAACATTCACCAATTTGCTTGTTTAGCCATAAGTCCCGCTTTGGACATATACGCATTCGGGATGTGCGCCTTGGAAATGGCCGCGCTGGAGATCATCGGCAACGGAGAGTCCGGCAAAAAGGTGACCGAAGAAAATGTGAAGCAGACCATCGACTTGTTGGAGGACGACAGCCAGAAGGACTTTATCGAGAAATGTCTGCGGAAGAATCCGGCCGAACGTTGCTCCGCCAGAGAGCTGCTCTTCCATCCGTTGCTGTTCGAGGTCCATTCCCTGAAACTGCTCGCCGCCCATGTGCTGGTTAGGAATTCAGGTAAATTATGTGAGTCATCATTTTTTCATCATACTAGGTAGTGGTTGTGTCTATATCTGTCTACAATTCTGCATGGATTTTCCAAAGGAATGAAATTTTTCTCCAGATTTATCATGCTTGTTCGCTTATATCGAATGATGGAAAACAGCAAAAATTCAAGTTTGTATTCTTATTAGCGATCTTGGAGATTTAAAACTTTTTTTGTCTTAAAACCCCATGCATATATAGAAAAAACAATTTTGCCAGCTGCAAATGTATGGAATAATGGTACAAGACACAAGCCGATTATAAAAATAATGAGCTCCCTACAAGTTATTTTAAATTTATTATCTTGTTGAAACTGGTGACTTTTTCGAGCTTTAAAGCTGTCGTGGGAAATAATTTCTTCCTGACTCGACTAGCAAACCACATCTGAAGATGCGAGCCACTCGAGCTTGCGAAACATCAGGAAGAAACTATTTTCCAGGACGGTCTAAAAGCCCGAAAACCTCACCAGTTACAAGCAATGGCCATGAATTGAAAAAGTGACCATGATCTCCGAAATACCTTCGCTATTTGCATTTCTAATAAACGCGTTAAAGGATTGAATAGTGCAAAAAACAGTCAAGTGAGTAGATAACGAATCAGCTGAATAAATTAAACACTAGAAAACTGAGTAAATGAAACCTTAACTAAACACTTCAGGTTTGAGTCAATATCAATCTAATGCAAAGGTTTAAAAGGCTTTTCAAAGCAGAAAAAATGTTTTTTTTTATAGAAATTCTATCTGTTTATAAACAAACGTTTGCCACTTTTCTGGTCTAAATGATGTCTGCAGGAAAATGTTAGTGTCCCTTTCAACTTCCCCTCAATTTTCCCATACTAAACCAACCATTCTGAAAATAATTTGAAAGTGTTTCAAAAAAGGAGATAAAACACGTTTAGTTGACCATCCACTCCTGTGATTTCATTATTCTTCTGGATGTCCCAATATTAATTCCCCAAACGCTAGGGTTAGACTATGGCCAAAAATAAATGAATAGTAAATTTCGGGTCGAAAGATCTTTAAAATAGTCAAAATTTCGAAAGGAGGAAATGATCGAAATTTTAACATAAGTGATTTTCAAGTAATTTTTCATACAGTCATAGTCTAACCCTGGAGGTTGGGAGGTTCCTTTTGGGACCTCCTATATACCTTTCATGAAAATTAAAGGAAATGCTTTTATTTTAACTTTATTTGTTGGGTTGCAGGCAAATATTAACAGAACAATTCAACTAATAAAGGATTGGACCGTCTCTCCTTTTCAGAGTGTTAAGTGCAATAAACGCAGTGTGCAAAAGAGGTTTCAACAGTATTTCATTGATCATTTGGGCCAGTTTTTCGAACACCGGATGGCGAATTCGCCACAAAAAACACATTCTGCGATTACGTTGAGCGCTGTTTGCTCGTTAGATAATTTCGATAGAATGCCAACTAGGTGGAGCTTCAAGTATTGATTGCGATTCGTTTTTTCTGTACTTTGTGTGTTTTTTTTAATTCACTGTGTCGGAAATTATAGACCTCCAGACGCCAGGACAAGGATTGCTGCTTTGCGCGCTTTTACCGGATGTTTGAGCTATTTTTTCTGTATCTATGTTTTTGTATTTCTGTATCTATGTATCTATGTTTTTAATTAAAGAGAACAAACTATTTTTCTACTGCAGTACGCGCATCTGCTATATGTTCAAAACCGATTTTTGCGAAAATTGCCAAAACACCGCGAACATATCGAAATAAACGGTTGTTTTTCAACTGTATGTCACCTCCTCATATCAATATTGGCTTGATTAGAGGGATTAAGGTATAATAGAACCTCGGATTTTGTTGCCCCAGAAGATTAATTGTATCGGTGTTGACAAAGGCACGCGTTTAATGAGGTTAATCGTTTTATAGAGACGCTTATAACGCAATTTTTGAATTTAATTTACTTAAGAAATTGTGTGTTTTTTTCGGTTCAACTGTTGGAGCGTCAGTAAAAATAATGTAACTTAAAGGGCTGCCAAAAATGAGTGAAAATTATATTAGAATTCAATATAAACAGCAATTGAAATGAAACTAAATGAGCAAAAAGAAATTAAATTGCAGAAGAGTTGTAAGAAGACATAAATACTTCGAATTCCCCTCTCTAAACGAGATAAGAAATGAACTTTTGATTAATGCAATTAAGCCAAACTTAAAGTACCAAGCTGTCTGCCATAAATTGTTATCATTTGCGAATAAACTGCGTCACAAGTGTTATTAATTATTATTAGTCAGTGGCGCATAGCAACTTGAAATTTATTTTTTTATCGGCAAAACTTGCAGAGGAAATAGCCGGATGAGCCACCACTGACTTGAGTTTAACGTATCTATTAGCAAGCAAACAACATGTGTTCCATGAAGCTCGAATTTTGGTGGTTCTTTGCTGATAAATGACTTTTTGTCTTTGTTTTATTCACATACATAATGCGATTTTTGTTATTATCCCAGTAAACACTGATAAAAACTGTTTGCGGTTAGTACGCCACACAGTTTTAAGCCATAGTTATTTATAGTGGTGATGCCAATTACTGTTTATTTATTTACAGAAAAAACGCCTTATTTGGTAATTGCAAATATTGAGTTAATTAACTTGATATCATTGAGTTTCGAAAGAATGTTGACAGGTTTTTTTGTGAACACGGATATGCGAGGTGGAACATTAATTTATAATAACATTACTATACAATTTCGAGGGGTTTGTAAACACACTATAACAATGTTTTTGTTTTTTGCAAACATTTAACAATAAACTGTTTTAAATTGTTCAAGAATATCTTGGTTTTGTAGACAAAGAAAAAAAAACTTGCAGGAGAAGTGAAATAAATCTTTAAACACATTGGCTGCACCTCCTCAATCTCAAGTACGAACAATTTTCTGGACAATTTTTGAGGCAGTTTTAAAACAGAGAAGCCAAAACATGTTTTAAAAAAGTGAAGAAGTTGTCAAAGTTTTAAGCGGAAAATGCATTCAGGAAATTTTCCACACGACTGAGGCAATCTTGCATAGTAAATTTCGATGAAAAACGAGCCAATAGCGTGTTTGCTCATTTAATCCAGACTGTACAGCCGCCTGAAAACGCACGTAAATACTTTTTTGTGAAAGAAACAGTGTCGTTCATCATTTCATGAACTTTATTTGGAACCTTTGTAAATTATGGGCTTGTTTTTCTGCTCCCGATTAAAACTTGTTGGGATTAAAGTCATTTTCTTTATCCCCCTGATTAAAATTCTAAGAGAATAACTTGTTGGAATGTTTTATTTGTTTTCAGTTTGTGCGTTACATTTTTTAAATTTTATTGGCTCCCGTGGGCGATTGCTGGGTTCTTCGTTCGATCTCAGGATCTTTTCACTTGAAAAGTGTAGTTTCAAAGAGGAAATTTCACTCTATAAAGCGTTGGAATACTTACCTGTAAGGCGATAAGGCGTTAGCCGAACTTGTAGTCGGTTAATAAAAGCCCTTAAGAACACTAAAAAGTCCTTGAGCACCATTGAAAGATTCTTGAATAACATATTCCAGTATCAAAACACTTGTTTCATCCATCAATTTTCCTAAAGTTATTTACTTGAAAAGATTTGTTCTGCAGACTGCGTGGATTTCAACTTGGAAAAACCCCGCTAGTTGATAATGAATCTGAAGTGTTTGCATTAATAAATTTTGATTCGAGTTTGGAGTGTTTTTATGTGTGATTTGAGTGGTGTACACGAAACAATTACGGAAAAAAGCGTGCATAGTCTAGGAATAGAGAATGAAAGGCGCAATTTACGTATTTTATAAGAGGTTTTTTCTTCTTCTAATCGAGGAATTAAATTGGCTCCATACTGTTGGATGGATGCATCGATTCTGGTGCCAGGCGATTTTAATATAAATTCGGAAAATTTCCTTGCGGCCAATAAGTCGACTAGTTGAAATTTCTGATGCACGCATTAGCTTTAAAAAGACGAATCTTTCCAGCTAAAAACTGTAGCTACAGAAAGCATATTTGCCTTAAAAACTCGATTTTGACGAATTTCCAAAGCTTTCCGCATTTTTCTATTTCAAAAAGCATTAAATTCGCGTAGCAACAGCTCAAAGGTAGGATAATTTGAAAATTCCCAGAAGCAAAGTGAATTGAGTTTTTGGCACGTCGTCCCTGTAATGAAGCTTAATTTTGTTAATGTTTGTTTCAGCAAACATATCCGAAACGATAACGGACGAACTGATGCAACGATGGTATGGACCGGAAGTGATTGTTGCCGAGATCCAAAGGAGGAACAGCGAGCATGTCCAGATGAAGATGACCGACGTGCCAGTTAATGAGAAACTGGAAAAATTCGTTGAAGATGTCAAGTAAGTGTTTGTTTCTTGCATATCAAGCGGTCAGTTAGTTGAGTTGAATTAAAAATCTTCTGGATTTGTTCAATTGTTACCGCACACTACAGGTACCGCCCCAATCCTGGCGTCACTTAAATTATACCATGTTTTCGTGGTTTATATCCCCAGCTATAAATTAATGTAATTTGCGGTCGATTCGAAATTTGGCAAGTGTGAGCGCACTAATTTATACGGTTTTCGCATGGATTAAAGGTGCGATGTTTTAAGAAATTTGGCAAATATTTGAAGAATTAAGCGTGCTGATAAGGTTTATTGCGCGTATTACATCCGAAGAGTCAATTGGGCTCAAATGTGGTAATCGAGCGGGCAACCTTGAGCCCCTCCCCAAACAGCGGTTCAACAGGGGGTTTCTCTACAAACTGGGACACCAGTGTTGGAGAATGTGGATGATCAGGTGTAACATTGTCCTAGTTTTTTATTTTGGAATCCATTAGAGAAAAAAAAATAGATGTGAACGTGTCTTGGTAGATGGAGTTGTGTAATGGGAGAAGGTCCTTCACCTCCCAAGTGGAATCGCAATTGCTAAAAAAGCACTAGATGTAAACAGTATCACGTAGACGATTTGGCATTACATTGAAATGGGTCGTTCATTCAGGTCAACATCTGATTGACATCGGACTTTTAAGTATTTTTTCTGTGTTGTATTTGGAATATACAGGGGCTGTAGAAGCCAAATGCAAATCCAATAAAATAGCGTGAGCCAATAAGGTTTCAACAAAGCTGTGCAAAGCAACAATTCTTGACCAATCCGATTGCCAGGTCAATGCGATTATCATGCTTTGCAATGGTTTTTAATCAGCTGCTAACATTCTGATTCACGTGTTGGAAATAAACGATGAATTATATTTGTTGGCTTGTTGTTGTTTTTCGATCTTCTTTTTGGACCTGAGTTGTTTTTTATTGGCCTTTACGTGGTGGCACGGAAGTGTTAATGTCGCTCATTTCCTTTTAATAACATGCCATTAAGCAGGAGTTATGTTCTCTTTTGATCACGTAACTTCGTCCTTTTTTTTACTACTAGAACTAGTTATATGCAGAACTATCTGTTTTTATTTATAAAACGCATGGTGAGCGGGTTATTGGGGCAATTTTCTTAACTGCCCAGTCTGGGTTACATTGTTGTGCAATAAGTAAGGTTTTGTTTGTTTGATTGCATCCAGAGCGAGTGTTTGCCTTCAATCTGATCACAGTTTTATCGTTCCATGGTGTAATGCCATTATAGAGGTTAAATCCGAGGCGATTTCAAGGAAGTAAACATGGCAATAAAACGATAAATCTGGGGAGTAAAGAGGTACCCAGCCAGTCGAGCTACTCGTGATCGTTACTGATAACCCACTAACTCGGCATTGTTGAGCAAATATTGCACTAGAGACTGCTTAATTTTGAAAATGCCTTTAAGTGAAAAACGACGCACAGCAAGTTCCTAAAGAGACCATAATTTAATTTACTAAAGCAGGTCTAGATTTTCGTTTTCAGTCTGTCGTCTGTTCCGATTTCAGCCCAAAAACTGGTCCAATGACTCTCATAAGGTTTAATTGTTAATAAAAGAGAAACACATCGATATTAGACGATTGTCAATTCAATGCTGTTTATTGCTACGCGATGAATTACGTAAAAATTCGCGTGCGACCTTTACCATTGAAAAGCGAAGGCCTCGATCTTATCTGGTTCTCCTTTGTTATTTGATGATGTTGGGTTAAATAACAATGTTTCTAAAAAGTTAGTCAATACTTTGAAAATGTTTGGAGATTAAAACCTTAAGGTGTGAAAAACAGTGTAGTTTCCAGTTGATTTAAAGAAGGTTATCAACCTGGCTGGAAGCGACTTTCTATATACAGGGTGCCCGAGTTTTAGTGCTTAATACTTTAATGGCATATTCCACGGCCAAAATAGGTTCTTTTTCCCATTGGCAAATGCTTTGCATGCAGCTCGTGTTTTTAAGGGACATTTCCCAAAGCTGTTTAAACATTTGGCGGACAAAAGTTTTCGAAGCCAGGAACTTTTAAAACACTAAATGCATTAGGGTTTGTTGTATTCAATTGGCTCTAACTTTTTTCCACTATGTGTATCCACGTTTCGAATGATTTCGCTAGTTCCCCCATCAAATTTGAACAGAAAATGTATACTTTATCAACACTTCTTAGGCCAGCCGTTTTCCAGATATTGACTCAAAAGACTGGAAGAACTTTAATCTTCCAAAACATGAAAGTCTATTAAAAACTCGACTATGAAGAATAGATAGAACTTGTTTTAGTTGCTGAATAGCAAAAAGTGATTCATTGCAAAATTAAACTAACTTGAACGCATTGTTTATCGAAAATCATGCATTTGTGGACGCATGTTTACATGAGAAGGCATTTTTAGGTTGTGGAAAAGGCAGTTGAATGCACATGCAATTGCACACCCTGTATGGAATTGACTTGTGAATTAAGCTGGAAGCATGTATTTAACAAAAAACTTGTTAAAATAGATTAAATTTTGCCTATATCATTAGAACAGCGTTATTCAGCTTAATTACTATAACTTAATTACTATAATCCCCATAATCTAGAATTAAGTTATTAGTATGTAAAGCATAAAGGTGTCGGTCTAATCTCAGGTGTGTTCCGTACAAAGAGCATTTTTCATAGAACTCTGATGTCGATTGCTGCATGGAAATGTGTCATTATAGGTTTATGATTTTGGGTTATCAAATCCGAGCTTTCTACACCGTTATTTCGTCCGACAGGCAATCAGTAGGTGTAAAAAGTGTATTGATTGTTAGGAGAAAAATTTGATCAAATTCTCCCTTTTTGTCAAGCGAT
The DNA here is from genome assembly GCA_024550625.1 of Dendroctonus valens. Taxonomy (NCBI): domain Eukaryota; kingdom Metazoa; phylum Arthropoda; class Insecta; order Coleoptera; family Curculionidae; genus Dendroctonus; species Dendroctonus valens. Next base: position 627,691 of record JAJTJO010000032.1, on the reverse strand, counting down.
ATTTGGAGCGATATATTTTATCAAGCGATATTTGGAGCGATATATTTTATCAAGCGATATTTGGAGCGATATATTTTATCAAGCTATATTTTGAACGATATTTGGAGCGATATATTTTATCAAGCGATATTTGGAGCCATATATTTTATCAAGCGATATTTAGAGCGATATATTTTATCAACCGATATTTGGAGCGATATATTTTATCAAGCGATATTGGATATTTACCACCTAACTGGTGGTAAATCCATCAGTTAAGTTGTTTTTTTTATACAAATGAACAAAATCAAACTACGTTTTACAGTAGTAAAATTTTTGAATATAATTTCATTTTATTAAGTTTAACTTGCATCACGTTTTTTTTTTCTAAAGTCGTTGAAAGCTTCTCGAAAAGTTACAGACCTGTTTGGACAGAATGGTTTGTTTCCGAGAAAAACATTTATACGTTTACTTCGAGAAAAAAATGGGCAAAACGCGGGTTGAGGTACGTTAGTTTGTTGCTTTCTTTCCTGCTTACTTTGTAATTGTTAGTTCTTCAGCCCCACCATAAAAATTGTGCGTTGGGAATGCTTTTAGAATTAGTTCTATTAGAACCTGCACTTTTTTCAAAATCTTGTTTTGAACGAGTTTGCTGTTTTTAAGCTGATGAATTTTTGGTAGTTTTTGGACCGTGGTGGATATAAAACTCTTTTACAAGAAAGAATAAACTCTTTTCGACGTCGGCCCCAAAAAAAACCAGAAAAACTCCCCAGTTTCTCTTAAGTCTTAACTCTTTTTGATATTGCTCTTGGTCTTAGTATTGTTGTGAATACTTTCAGTGGTATTCCGACGAGACATTTTTAAAATAATGCTATTCCTTTTTAAGTCTTTTGCTCATTTGGACCCCATTTTCAAAAAATATTCTAAATTATTTCCCTTCCAGTGATCTGAGTTTTTTTGATCGAGATTTCTCAAGTTAAAGGTTAATGTAATCCCGAAGCCAGGCATCCACTTTTGGGTTTCACTCTCAGCTTGAACAATTGATAAAGGATGTTCTATGTGAAATTTAGGTCACTCAATCAGTGGGCTTAGGTATGTAAATATATTTGGAGCCTGTAGAAGTGGAGTAAGCTTTGATGGGGGAAGGGTTCTGATCGCAGTCTGACTTGTGTCTGAACAATACAATAAATGTTCAATTAGACAAATACTTTTCGATCGAACAGTATATTTCCACATGCCAGATAAGATAAAACGCTTACGACGGTCGCGCTCCATAAATACAATGAGCCGGCTTATCAACTATTTCAGTCGAAGCCGGGCAGTCTAGCGCAAATTGTTTCTCGTTTTTTTGCCTCCCAAAAAACTAGCAACAACCCAAAAAAATTGTCGCTCGTGCGTGCAAAAACCACGGGAGACGTTTAAAAATACCTTTTTGTTTGGTGTTATTTTTAAATTCCTGCCGGTGGCAGTAGAGGAGAAGAGAGTGAGTGCCTAGTACTCGTGTTATTTAGGAGTAATTTTTTTGGTGACTCGCCCAGATGATTGCTACCGACAATCAGATGTCCACTTTGGGTCTTCACCTAAAACTGTTGGCCATGTAGGTTAAATTTTTTATTTATTTATAATTAGCCAGCATTAGTGCTTAATTGTTGTGTGTAGTGCGTGGAAATATGCCTGAATCGCGGTCTGGCAGTTCACTATTTTTCTTGGCAGTCCGCAGAACCGTCCCAATCGGTGTCCAGTGTGGAAGCATGTTTTTTGCGATATGTATTTTCATCAGATCCACCTTCCTAACTGTGTTGTATTCGGAGAAATTGCAAAGGTTAAGGTAACAAAGGATATTTTCGCGTATAGCGACCGGATGCATTCCTGTTCAATGACGCTCGATGCAGATTTGTGTCACAACTTGTGCGTGTATCAAAAACCTTGATAAATTTGCAGTGGATTTTGATCGGCGAAGTTTCTAGAATACAACAATTTGCTGCCGTTTCACTTTTAGGAAAACCTTCCCATTCATAGTCGACTGAATAAGGAGCAGATATTCATTTTCCAATGCGTGAAGTTTTCCAATGCGTCTCATTATGACTTCAATCTGTAGCTTTTAAAGTATGGGGATTGGAAAAAGGTCAATTCTGGCTTTTCGGATTTTGGAAAAGTAGTTTTTAGTTTCCCAGTAGTGAATTTGCGTTCAGCTTAATTGACGGAAAGGCGAAATGCACGATTTTGAGTTTCTCGGTGTTTTAATTGAATATCTTCAAACCCTAGTTTGAATGGCTTCGACTTCTTGAAATTTTCCTAGTGAATGCTACACGATTTCTGCCAATACTGACAATTTAATACAGATTATTCTCCAAAATGACCGGTTGTTTGAACTACAGTCTCTTTTTCTTCTACGTTTTCATAATTCTATAATCAAAAAAGTCTTGCAAATTTGCCTAAATCGAGGCACTCAAAAGCAGAGTTCATGGCTTTGCGGAATGTACTTCTGCCTTCCAGCGCAACCAGACACATTTTTTGCAATTTGGGGCATTGGAATGTATGTAAAAAAGACCCTTTGCAGGTTTGCGCCAGAGTTGACTTGTTTAACATCGAATTTTTCGAGTTTTTCAATATTTAATTTATTCCCAAAATACGCTACAATGATTTTCTGGCCTGCAAATCGGGGTAAAATCGGGACAATTTGGGGCAAAATAATGATATAATTCAGAGCTGCTTTGAGCTTTAAACCAAAATTCGCTTAATAGTAAATTACAGTGCAAAATAGCCTGATAATGACGCAAAAAGTAAACCTTTGGGATCGAACAGTGGACTTTTCACTGTTGATTGTCAGGAGCTCAGCTTTCAAATTTATCGAGTATTTCTACAATTAATTATCGAAACTAGTAGTGCAAACCAGCTGAAACTAGAATTGGCTAATTTGGTGACAGCTAAAAACGCGATTTTTTTTAAGCCTCCCAACTTGGAATTCAACCAAATTCAGGCTTAAAGTTTTTCGGGGTTTTGGATTAAATAGAAATTAAAAATTCTATAGTGTGTTCACTTATCTTCAAGAGAAAGTTGAAAGAAATTCGTAAATCCTACTAAGTAGGTTACAGCCACACGCTTTCGTCCATTTTCAGGTCATCATCAGGATGTTTAGTCAACGAGTTCAGAGGTTTCGTGCTGCAGCTTTTGGAAATTTGAATTTGGCTCGAAAACTGATGATTAATTTTCAGCTGTGTTGAGAGACTCTATTCCTGAATGTTCTTTTAATAACTCAGATAAGGGACAAGATAATACAAGAATATTCTTCTGCCTTTGCTTGTTTCTATAAAATCTAATCTCCAAGTGAGAAGTTGTGGTGGATAAGAAGTCAAATTTTTAAGTTTGATAGTTTTACCCCCGCACTTTGAGATGGAAATGATCAATTTTGGAGCAAAAGTCGACCGATTCAATGCAATCATCATCCAACCTTTAGCATTTTGCCTGAACATACAACAATTGTCTTAACATCATCCGCTTTTATTCCCGAAACTGCTAAATGGATTTTTTAGCAGTTGATTTGCTTGATAAATTTTTTCAGATTCAATTTTTGACTTCAAGTCCAATTTTTTCGAATCATTGCCTCTAATTAAACCAATCAACCAAGTCTATTTTTAGGCGATTTTGCAGTCGATTTTCTTGGAACTCGTACAGATAATTTGTTGAAACTCGTCATAGTTTTATCATAGGTGACGTCAGTACTCAAAAATATTGAAATTCTTTATTATATTCGTCATGTTTAGGGGACGGGATGTTTCGTGGTACGCAAAATTGTCATTTGTAGAAGGAAATGGGCTTGAGACTGAAGAACCGAATAGGAGGTTAATAATAAACGCTTCCGGCTAGAAGCAAACTCCAAAATTATCAATTGTGGCTTTCTCTTCAATGTTCACAGCCCCTCATTATGCAAATAAACCTTCTATCTTTTGGCAGAGGACACATCTTCTATAACCTTATCAGATTGAAGTTGAAAAGGAGCAATGATAAAAAGACCTATAAACGAGCAGGAAACTGGAGAAAACAACGATTCTCCTCGGTTTTGATGTGAAGCGAGTTGATGTGATATAGATCCAAAAATACAGTTCAATTCCCTCCTGTAAATAAACCGTTTCCTGATGGGAAGCCATAAATTGTTCAGGTGTTGGAAATGGAAATTGAACATTTATATTAAACGTGATTGCGTTTTGGCAACGGGCATTAATAACAATGTTTTTCCGACTATTAAAACCGATCTTGGCAAACGTGTTTGTTGTTGCTGATGATGATGATGATGCACCGTACAGGTGTCTTTGAAACGTCCCCATGCAAGGTGATGTCGTAAAAATGCACACCATTCATAATCCGAATATTGGGATTTGAAGCCTCTAGTTGTCCTCACTTCGTTTCATAAAAATCTCTCACAACTCCAAGCAACTTGGCAATCCGATTAGAGATTATCGTAAAAGTGCAAACACTTGCTCACCTAAAAATAGCGCACAGGTGACTTGGTGACATCACCCCGAACAAATATCGTCCTCCTATTTGCCTAATAATCCGTAGGTTTTAAAATATTCACGATGGTTTGAGTCATTCCTCAAGCTTTTTCATTAGACTGTATTGTACTGTTCTCTGTTGGGCTTGAGCCAGTCGGCGACCATATAAAAAAACAATTTTACTTTGTAGTGATTTGCACGATGGTGAGCGAAAGGTTGGTACAGTAGCTAAACTTTGCTTGACAAACTAGGCTTTGCTGCACAGAACAATTAAAAATAAAAATCTCGCAGACTATCCAGTTACGTAACAGCACAACATACGCAGTTTTTTTTAAGCTCAGCGCAATTATAACGTTTAATTATTGACGGTTTATTTCAGTAACTGACCCATATACATATGTATAATATTGCATTGTGTTTATAACAAAACGCTCCAAATTACATCAGGTATACTGACTTGGCTCATTAACATAGGTGATGGGAGGTGAATGTAAATTAATTTTTTTAATTAGAAACATTATGCACAAAGCGTGTAAATGATCGCAGGTATGACACTTGAAACTGATTCGTGGATTTTCAAACGCTATCTATAATCCCTGATAATTGCAATAATCGAATCTTCAACCGTAAATCTAACGAATGCGTTTTTATCTAAGTATTCCTGAATCAGCCAAGCTTGCAAAACTGCGCAAATTTTGACTGGATTAGTGTTTTATTTTTTGTCTAAAATGTCGATCTGTAAATGGAAATGGAAAATTTCGTTGTTACAGTTTTTTTTCAATAGAAGAGCACATGATTGTAGCTGAATTGTTAAAGAAAGATATCTAGATTCTAATAAAAGAATCTAAAGCTTCCTTCCTATCTGTGTGTAAATAAAGTATGTATTTCACAATTATCAACAGCTTGACCAATTGGCAAATTTTTTCCTGAAAAATATTACGATTCTACATTTGGAAATGACTCTTGGAAGTTGCGATCGAAAAATATCTCTTGATCGACTGATGTTGGAAACACATAGGCAACTTCTTCCGTTTTCTCATAAAGTAGTTGAGAATTGAACCTCCTTTCCAAAGAAATAGACGTAGCTGATTTATACTGTCTAATATATTTACGCAAAATTTGGTGCTTTGCTTAAATGGTAACAGGTTTGTAACAAATATAATGCAATATCTGATGAATGGCGCAACGGGGAAAGGAATATTATTTTATTTTTACTTCCATTATTTTTTATTGAGATGAGTAATGGGGAAATTTTTAAAAAATCATGTTCCAGTCGAAAATTAGAACAGAAATTTGCTTTTTTTGTTACAAGATCTACAGCTATACAAATTTTTCGAACAGAAAAGTTTCGAAAATTTTAGAACGAAAAAATGTTTCGAATTTAATCCATCATACTCACCCTAACGAATATATCCGAATTTCAAAGATCACTACTGAAGACTGGGAAAAACACTTTGAACAACTCTACCGTAATAAAGAGGAAAACACGGAGACCAAGGAGACACCCACAAATGAAGAAAGACCACCAACTTGGCAGATACCGATAGGGAAATCAAACAAACGGCAACCGCTCTAAAAAACAGAAAATCATCTGGTATAGACGAGATAACGAACGAAATGATCAAGTATGGAGGGGATGCACTCATGGGTGAATTAAAAGATCTTTACAATAAAATATTATATCTACAAAAAGTACCTTCAGAATGGAAGAACAGCATAACAATCCCAATCTTCAAAAAAGGAGAGAAAACTGACCCCAAAAACTATAGAGGAATCACCCTTCTCAGCACAGTTTCGAAGCTATTGGCAGAAGAAGTGACCAGCACGGGAATATGTGAGGAGCAGCAAGGTTTCAGACACAATAGATCCACAATAGATGCCATATTCATACTCCGCCAAATAGCCGAAAAAGCTATTGAATTCAACAAACCGGCGTTCATGTGTTTCATAGATCTTACCCAAGCATTTGATAAAGTAAGACTGGCAGACGTCATAAAACTCCTAGAAGAAAGAAAAATTCATCAGAATATTGTGTCCATTATCAGAGAGCTAAACACCGGCAATCACACACTCGTAAAAGCAGAAAATAGAACAACAAGGAGAATACTGGTCAACACAGGAATTAGACAAGGAGACAGCCTAAGCCCTATAATGTTTAACATCATCATGGATGAAATCATTACAAAAACAAAACAGATTGGAAGGGGATATCGAATGGGAAATGCAGAAATAAAAATAATGTGCTACGCTGATGATGCAGTGTTAGTCTCCGAGGATGAAGACAACCTACAAAGACTCTTATATAAGTTCGAACAAACTACAAATAAATATAAAATGGAAATATCTACTCGGAAAACACAATCACTCACTATATCCAAAGAGCCCCGAAGATGCAAACTCGCCGTTTACAATCAAAGTGTAGAACAGGTGATGACCTTTAAATATCTTGGAGCAAACATCACGAGTAACAGGAATCTAAAGGAGGAAGTAAGGAATCAAACATCAAAAGCCGCTCTAATATCGGGGTACTTACGAGACATCATCTGGAGAAACAAGCACATGAGTATAGGGAGGGAGTAAAGTCAGAATCTACAAAACGTGCGTGAGACCAGTGATGACATACGCCGCAGAAACAAGAGCGGAAAACACAACAACCAAACGCTTGCTAAGAACAACAGAAATGCGAGTCCTAAGATCCATAACAGGACACACTATACGATATGAAAAGGAGTGAGGAAATTAGAGATACCTGTAAGGTTTCGGATGTTGTAAGATGGACCCGAGCAAGGAGAAGAGCGTGGAGAGACCATGTAGAGAGAATGGCCGACGGCCGAATGGCAAAAATCGCCAAAGACCAAAAACCTAACAGCTCAAGACTGCCAGGAAGACCACCGAAGCGATAGTACGAAAGCTGGACATCAGCATCCCAGGACTAGGAAGTTGAAGAAAAACACAGGACTCTGAGTCCTAACGTACGAGGAAGAAGAAGAAGAAGATACTCACCCTTTACAGCTTCTTCTATAAGGAAAAACGAGTGTTTAAGCACAACTAAACTGTTCAAAAGCTTCTGAAGAAAATGTCTTTTCGGTTTGAATATTGAGAGCTTTTAAGCAATCCAGCACTTTTCTCTACTAAATCAGTCGAGAAGTTTGTATTTTTTTTGCTTAGCTGCGTTTGATTGTTAAAATTATTAGAAACTACTTATTCCAATATCTAATTAAAACAGCGATTCGAAAAGTTTCTAAAGCTTTTTTTGAGACTCAAAACTGTGCAAAAGCTGTACAGAAAAGCTGTACAGTCTTGTCCTATACAAATTGGCAATTGATTTCCCCTGAAAGCTCTCAAGGCATGTTGGAAGAAGAAAGTTTTTCTTATCCCACTCATCATGATAAACTTCTCGGGTTGGTCGAAAAGTGTGCTCAACCTCCAAAAATCTCTTCTTCTTCTTATAGTTCCTATCCGTTTCGGATGTTGGCTATCATACATGCTATCTTTACTTTGTTCACTGCAGCCCGAAGCAACTCAGTTGTACTCATACCAAACCAGGTTCTAAGGTTTTTTCCACCATGAGATTCGTCTTCTACCCACACTTCGCTTTCCTAGTACTTTTCCTTGCAAGATAGTCTGCAATAAGTGAAATCTGTTTTCATTTCTCATAACGTGTCCTAAATATTGGGGCTTTCGTTCCTTCCACAGTATCAACCACTTCCCTTTCCTTGCCCATTCTGCTGAGAACCTCGATATTTGTTATGTGGTCTGTCCATGGTATTTTCAATATTCTTCGATATAACCATAACTCGAATGCTTCCAATTTCTTCGTTGTGGCTTCAGTAAGCGTCCATGCTTCCACCCCGTAAAATAGGACAGAGAACACGTAACAGCGCAGAAGACTTATCTTGGTGTGTAATGTTATATGATTGCTTGTGAGCAGATGTCTCATCTTGCTGAATGCAGTCCTGGCCTTTTCAATTCTGCTTCTTATTTCCTGTGAATGATCCCATTGCTCGTTCACCAGAGTTCCGAGATAAGTAATACTGCTCACGCGTTCTATCCGTTTTTGGTTGATTATAAGCTGACATTTATTGATGTTGTCTTTGCTTATAATCATTAGTTTTGTCTTTTTAATATTAATGTCCAGGTCATATAGTTGACTGCACTTTGTTATTCTATTCATGAGATTTTGCAACCCCTCTATGCTGTCAGCAAAAACGACCGTATCGTCTGCATAACGAATATTGTTCACTCTTTCTCCATTCAGGGATATTCCTGAATCTGTGTGTGCTAAGGCTTCTCTAAATATGAATTCTGAATAAATATTCAACAATAATGGGGAGAGAACGCAGCCCTGCCTTACACCTGTCAGTATCTCCATTTCCTCTGTTGTCTCATTTCCGATTCTGACAAAAGCTGATTGATTCCAATACAGGCTGACTATTATGTTAATGTCCCTTCCATCCAAGCCTACATCTTTCAGAACCATTTTTCGATGTTTTACTCTATCAAAAGCCTTCTGGTAGTCAACAAAACATGCAAACACCTCACAGTTCATGTCTCTGCATCGCTGAAATAAAACTTGGATGCTATATATGGCCTCTCGTGTTCCTACTGCATCTCTGAAACCAAACTGTGTAGGTGCTATTTGTTCTTCACAGATCATGTAGATTCTTCTGTGTACGATTTTCAGAAATAGTTTTTTCATTTTCCAATTTTTAAAAATCTCTAAGGGACATAATTACAGACTAATTATTGAAACTGAAATTACAAATCTTTGCGCCATCATTTCCCGAAACTCAACTGAAACTGGAAAACACTTTAAAAAATTCTGGATCCTTGCAAACGTTTGAATCTACGACAGTATTTTTCTCTAAAAAGCCGTTGATGTTGAACACATTTCGAAAGCTTTGTAGCTAAATAAAGCAGACTTTTGTGCGTTCAACTGAAAAGTCGGCAAACTTGTAACTGTAAATAGCGACAATATGCTGTCAAGTGGGTGGGGCCAGACTATGTTTGATCACTTGTATTTACGAGGGCAATAAAGGTGTTTGCTTAAGCCGTGATTCAGCTTCGATAAACAATTAGAATTGTCGTGGGAGTCTTCAGATGGTTGTTTTCACCGATTTTGCAGACCCAAACAATGAATGTTTTGCGCCATTAATTTATTAAGTTTCCTTATCAGCTCTAAGTCCTTATCATTCGTAACTTGAATCCAAGTTTCCAGCGATTCGAAAGCGATGATGCAGCTACCAAAATGCACACATTTAGATGTATAAGCATATTTGGGGATTTGGGATATTGAATCTAATTGATTGGGGTTTTGTTTTGCAGAAATGGCATCTACCCTTTAACGGCCTTTGGTGCAAAGCAGCCGCCGCTGGCCCGATCCAGAGCCATATCCCCGGAAATGGCGGAATCCGTAAAATCCGTAACCCCGGAACCGACTGACGTAGAAACTAGGAAAATTATTAATATGATGTGTGATGTTAAGTCCAAAGAAGAGAGCTGTGATTTACTGGTGAGTACCATTTTGCAACCCTCTTTATCACTTTGCAGCTTTGTCAGTTATCGTCTCTTGGTACGTAATTTTGGGCAATTTTTTGTGTTCCATTCTGGTCTGTTTGAAATAGTTCAGAAGCTGCGTTTAATGCTTCTTATTGAACTCAGTGTTTTTCTCTTCCTCACTGTTTCGACTGTTTATTCTTTAAATTTCCGATTTTTTTTCCGAACTCTTTAAGTTTTGGGTTTATAGGATGTTGTAAACCAAAAACAAATAAAAAGCTTAATTTTTCCGCTTTTTCCTAAAGGTTCCGCTTGATTACAGTCGGAACTGCCAATATCTGTTGGCTTAATGCATTTGAATATGTTTCTTCTTGTTATTGTTAAACCACTTCCTTGTCTCTGTTCTGAAGTGAAACCGCAAAATAATGCTTAAAAACCTCTAGACCGAATATACTCTTAATATTAAAAGACCACGCAAAACTAAAACAGAAAACTTCGAGTTCAGACCAAATAATTATTGAGTTGAAGAAATTGCAAAGCTCAATTTAAGCTTCTATTATTTCGTACTTTTATTTCTAATGCTTGAACTGTTCAAATCATGGTTTTTTTATAAAATATCATCATTTTTATCAGATGCGATTAACGTGAAACTTTACACGATATTTCGAAAGAATTGATCGAAATTTAATGTAAACTTTCACACAAATGACGCAGTTTTCTTATCAAAAATCGATCAAATAGCTTAGGCACTTGAAAGGGTTATTTATAGTAGCTTAAGTAGATTAGCGGGTACGAACTACTGACGTCGATCTTGGCAATGTTTTTTTTTATTTGCTGATATCGCATGTTGGGCTAGGTATTTAATCAGCTAAAAAATGATTTTTGATTTGTCTCGATTTTGGAAGTCTCAAAACAGAAAAAATTTGCCACTAATAATGTGTTTTTTTCCATTTCAGTTGACTATTGTGTTACGTATGGATGATAAAATGAATAGGCAACTAACTAGCTGTATATCTCCTAGTGATAATCCCAAAGTGCTAGCACAAGAATTAGTCCACTACGGTTTTGTAAATGAAGTAAGTGTCCTGCTGTAGCGCTGCTTTTCTTGAATGAATACCGATGATTTTATGCGAAAAACCTGCTCACGGATTTCTGGTCATTTCCAGGTGGATCGTGATAAGATAGCATCGTTAATAGAAGAAGCCCTGCATAATTCGTCAGGCCACAGTAGTCCAGTGCACAAACACAATTACAACTCGTCGCTGCCAGACTCTCTTCCTACCATACCTCCAACCGAATCCACAATGGTAAGTAAAATTCCTCCAAAAACAATCTGCTAGGAATTTGAAAATCAACAAACATTCATTTGTTGGATTTAGACGTTGTTTGGTGCTGCAAACGCTCTGTTCTTCAGCTCAACAGTAGTTGATTTTTTTGTTTGTGTCAGATTGCATCATTGCCAGCAGTAAACGCAATGGGATCTGCACAAGTGCCCATGCATTCTACCAGTTAGTGAATGGCAGAATGCAGGTTTTCACTGATAGAAAACACGTTTCTCAACGAATCGATTGACTCCTAAGAACCTGCACTCACACCAATCCCCTCTAGAAGGCAGTGTTTCTCAGTGAGGCTTGCTTTGAGGTGCCTCCGGGGCGCCCCCACTCACAACAATATCTCCAGATCAACCATATACATATAAGAGATGCAGGGATTATTTGGATAAAACTCGAGGAGTTAATTTTAACCGTGTGGGTATCAGTAGACCTACGCAAGGCTTGTGATACTACTAATTTTGTTGGAGACAACGGGGTATATGCGAAAAGGTCCGGATATCCGCGCCCTTTAAAACTGAAAATATTATGGAGACTGCGATTTTGATTATGGACATTGCGCTAGTCATATTGACCATACGTTAATCTGTGATTGGAGTTCCGAAGACATGCTTACATTTAGCGGACATTTGGACGCCTTGTCAATAGAGAAAGTCTTTGGAATAGTTTCGCATGAAGTATTTTGAAGATTTTGCTCAAAAGTGCAAGTTAAATGCTTTGGATGTCATTCGGTTTCGGGATCGCGCTATCTGTCGCGCCCCTAAACAGCAAACTTTGCATCGTAAATGTGAAATTGATAATTAATCTTTCCTTTTTATAAAAGTGCCATTGATGATTCGTATTTACTTACATTTTATTTAAGCCCTAAAATAGCTAAGTTTCATTAAAAACACATTTCTTTTAGTTGTTTGACTGATTTGAAAGGGGCCAATTTCGGGCAATAATCAATGCAATGTTGCACTGTTTTTAAGGCTTAAATTAATCTAGTTTAACTATTTTTAGCATTTAATTTCATGTTTTTATAGTTTTTAAGGTCTCGGCCAGGTGCATGATTTCTGTTCGGAATTTGCCCATTAAGTGTAAGTTAAAAGCAGCCTTTCTAAACCCCAAAAAACATCCATTCTTCGCTAAAATACTCGTCGCAATTACCTAAACGTTGATTTGCTCTTTGAGACTGATTATAGATTAATTTAGCAAAAAAAGCTGGAAGGGAGCGATGTTGGAGAAGCACTCCAGGAGTTTCAGAGCTTAGAACACCAAATGGGCCATGGAGATAACATTTCAACATCAACTAAGTGGTTTTGTCAAGTAACACAGAAATCGTCTACCTTTTTTCACCAAGCTTATATAAATAACTACTTCTTACTGAACACTCTATTAGTTTATCTTTAATCCTTTGATTGATGATCTCAATCTCCAATTTAGTCATTGATTGTTGCATTTTTCCCCATAATTTCAAGAAAGTTGTAGTTTTCCATTAAAAAATAGCACGATTGAGATCTGCGAATATAACCAGGCAGCAAAAGTGCATAAATTCTTACCTCTAATCTAATGTGCAAATGTAAACTACAATGTTCAAATAGGTAATTAATTTTCTAGTCTTAGAATATTTTATTTGCCTATTTGAATATTTGCTAACTTTAAAGTAATTAAATTGCTTTTACTACGTGAAAAGGTTGATATTCGAAGCTCAAATTGTTGACCTTCAAGACCAAATTTTCGTGTTTTAAGCTCCAGTGAAGGCCTATAAACGAACCAAAAGAAATGTGTCCCAAAACCGCCAGTTTTATTTGAGTTTCTAGCGGTGTTTCAACTTTGATAAGGTGAAATCAAAAGTAATATTTAATTTTAATTATAGGAATTTGCGTTTTAATAGAAAAATAAATAAAAAATAGCTTCAACTACCCATAAGTAAGTATCGTGAACTAGACATATATAGGCATTAAATCTATTACTTTTGGAGTTGCATTATCAAACATCAATGCTGCTGTTGCTGCTGCTTTTAATTAGCGACCGAATAAAACTTGTACATACAGTAATTATCGTAATTGTCTGAAAATGTAGATATAAAATTTTTTTATTGAAAACATGTAGAGACTAAACAGTAATACAACTACTATTTATTATATCTTTGTGTTTATTTCACTCCTAATCAAAATTCGATTTGCTGTTTTATTTTTTCTTTGTTAACATTTATCACACACTGATTTATTCCTTAGAAAACCAGGTCGTTAGCGGAAAAGCTTCTTTTGCCAACGATGAAGTCTTCGGCTTTGCAACTGTGCACTAAGCCAATTAAATCTGATTCGGAATAATATCTTGTTGAATTTTGCTCTGAAAAGCTGATCGTTTTGCTGGAATATCTGGAGAAAACGTCGGATTTGCATTTCCAGAGGTTTTGTTTTAGTGAAACCCCCATATCGATGAACATTTTCTTGGGGAATCTAACCGTTCTGTCTTCGGTCTTCTGCGAAGCCCCTGAATAATTTTTTTGAATTGTAGTTCGCTCAACTATTGCTGCCCCCAATTGGAAGCTCACCCGCTATGTCTTCTCGTCTAGTTTCATTGCTGAATCTTCGGGGATTTATCTGGGGGTTGTCGTAGGCAGGTGGAGGAGATTCCGGTACCCTCAAGGGTGACGTTTGGCAGCTTCTGCTGGTGCTGGAACTTCTTGATGCCTGATTACTGCCATTTGGAAGGGGGGATTTTTCGGATCCAGTTGCCACTAAGGAAGTTGATTGGGAATTTTTTGGGACCACCTGAGAGTGTCTGAAGGGCGAAGAAAGTATTCTTGGTGCGCCTTATAATAATCCCCTTAATATAAATCTACTGGCCTGTTTTTTTGCCGGTTGCCGCAGGCAACTTTTCTGATATACTGGAAAACGTCCGAGTACTCTGGAGGATGCTCGTAGTCGGGAGGCTCGTCTGGAATGATTATTTCCTCCTCTAACTCGCCTACGCCCTCCTCTGCATCAAGGGAATTTAATAGTAGTTTTCCACATTGGGATTCTTTTAGTTTTTAGCGCATTTACCCAAAATAGCGTGAATTGTTTCAATGTGGTCTTGGATTTGGCGGTGGTGCCTGGTTCGCATGTTCACCCTGTATAGCAGCAAAGTCATGGCAATAATAATCCCAATTAATCCTATAACCAAGGATTTTCAAAGTAACTCGAAATTCTATAGAAATAATGTATATTTTTTATTGTCTGCCACTAATCTTACCAAAAGTGCATAGAAGAAATACTACAGTGGCCATCGTCAAATCTGAGTAAGGTTCCACTTTTGGGAAGCGAAAATTGGGTATTTTCGAAAAATCCCTGTGGTCCCTGGGATCTGCATCGGGATGTTAAAGTTTTATTGCAACAATTAAAGGTAAATTCGATAATAAATCACGATAGATATGGAATTCGTTCTTCATAAGAACACGAGCTCTTATTTAAGGACGCAGAAAACCCAAATAAAAGGTTTCGTAATAGTAAACTATGTAAAAAAATGGCATTTTCCCACCTTCAGAACATGTGGGTGATTCATCGCTGTTATCACCGCAGTGGTCAAAACCATCGCAATTTAACAAAGCGGAAATGCATCTCATATTTTGGCATAAGAAGTCTAATCCAGAAAAGCAATCTGGAATGAATGTACAATAGAACACATCAATCAAACACATCCAGATGTAGGAACCTTTGTAATTAAAAGCCGCATAAACGATGGCAACACGGGACTCTGCCTTAAAAAGGCCCCTCAGACGAACGTAAAAACCTTCTTTAATCGACACTACATGCTCGGTTTTGGTGGATTTTTCGAAAAGGCCTGGTGGATATTTGAGGTTTTCTATAACAACCTCATTCGATGTCACTCCCTTGCGCATTATCAATTTTGTTGGGCCAGCTAAAGAAAAACAACTATGCTCCCTGACCGGGTTGCAAAATCCACTCACCAAAGTCCGTAAATTTTACCACTTTAACATACAGATGGGTTTTCCGATGCAAAAAGCTGCTGGGAATCTGGATGATCCAGAGACAGTCGTAGAACTTTGGTCCTTCCACCGTCATGTTCATCATTGTTATTCCTCCGCCCAGATTGTTCACTTGACCTCCACAATCTGGATGAAACTGATAGATTTTGTGGACCGGTAGATGTCAGGGACTTACCAGTATTCGACCTCATCACTAGATCATCCAGGTTGCCCAAGGTGAACCCATACGAGGCTTTAAAGCCGAGGTTCGAAGCCCCATTGGCATAAAACCGCACTACCAAACTCGGTCCAGATGATACTATAACAGGTGGCCGAAAAACGTTGCCGGAAATCACGTAGAGGCGTTGACCATTCCAGTCGAAGAACTTTTAAATATCATTGGCGAAAAAACTATTGAAGATATGACCAAGTTACCTCCAAAATTGAGGAATAGCCCATGAGGAAATCGGTAAAAACCAAGTTGATGCGACAGGGTATTTTCGAATGGCATTTGATCACATACTCAGTGCTTAAATCGGCTGGGTACAGCTGAGGAAAGAATGGAGACGTTATGAACTGGCTGTTGTTGTTCAAGCGGCTCACTGTGGGAAAGCCGTCAAAGACCAGTTGGTTTCCTAAGAGGAACGGATTCTTCACTATTCTAACACCTCACGCCTCAAACCTACTTATGGCGGTAAATTCCAGAGTAAAGGCATGCCCAAAATCTCCCTGGAAATAAAAAGACAGATTTGCGGATCTGGTTCTGGAAAAATAGGCCACTTCAGTGGCCCTATTCTGGATGTATCGGCTACAAAAGCGTTCCTCAGAGGTCCTTTCCAATGACGGCTCATACACCAGAACGTAGTCACATCCACAATGAGCAGCCATCCTCAATTGAGGACAACTTCTTGTAGCGTTTACATATCTACAACACCATATTCATGAGCGAAAAATGAAAAGACGTTGTTAGCCTTACTTGAATTTGATATGGATAACACAGGATGGACACGCGATGAGTTCCACAGAGCAGACTTGCTGCTCGTTGTCCCGCAATGCCAGATTCTGGGAATCCGCGATTAATCTTCCAGATGTTCCATATTCCACATAAAATTTTCGGGAATTATGCAGCGCACATACATCCAATTCTTTAAACGAGGCCATGGAAAGATTGACGAATAAAACGGAAAACAGAGCCGTTAACGTGTGCATTTCCAGGCAATGCAGACGTGACCCTCGCAACAACACATGGAAAAAGGAAGCAAGAAGCCCTAACTGGACGGGATATTTTAAATCCAATTTGCCCTATTAGAGGATTAAGGTGACACAAAAGAGGGGGTGGGATTGAAATTAAAAGCGTCATTGGTAAAGGAAGACTTTATTATTGCACAGCCAGTGGAAGACGGTTTGTTAACACTAAATTGTCGGAGCGTAAATTTAGAGTATAAAATAATTTAAAGTAATACTGTTAGAACAAACCCCTAGAATTGCTTCTTAAAGGCTGGAAACTCTTGAAGAGGGAACTCGGAAGATGGTTTTTTTAGTAATTTTTCTTGAACAGTTTGCGCCAAAAATTATGAAATCCGATAATCTTCAATAAATGAGAATGGGACTTTTTTTCTGTTAGTAACTGAAGATTTTAGCCAGGGGGTTAGGTCGCATTTAAGGGGGTCTTCAATGTGAATGTAAGTTTTTCGTTTGCTACCTCTCATATTTGTAAAAGTCCAATTACTGAAACGCAGGTTTTAAGTAAAGAAATCTTCTTATTTCATATCGCTGGGATGGACCGTTTAAGAAAGTTTTCATTAAAAAATAAATATTTTAACTTCGAAAAGCGGTCGAAAGCGATAAAATTCCAGTTGCCAAAGAAATATTATAAAATACTTCATGCTCTAAACAGTGTTTTTTTATCGAAAATCCGACAATCTAGTGATAATATTAAATTGTAGTTGAAAAAATTGGACGATATATTATCACAGATCATTAAATCCCAAAAGGACTTAGTCGTAATCAAACAATTCCTCTTTCTTCATGCTGCTAGCAAAGGAATTCGGGTCATTAACCAGTTTTTCCCACAACTGGTAGTACTGCTCACTATTTATGTTGTATTCGTAAACGTTCTGCGATGTAAGGAAATCCTTCCACACCTAAAACCACCCAACGCCTCAGTAAAACAGTTTCAACCTCATCTGGAGCCCTGTCACCTTGTCTTCTGATACGGAATCTTTAAAAGGCCGATTTCCGCATTGCCCAGATTGGAAAATCTGCAGCTTATAAAAGAGGTACTGGAACGTATACATTCTGCTGCCCTCAATTGCCTATACACACCGCAAATGTACTTGCATTAAATAGAGGCGGCACAAAACCCACCTGGAAAGCTATAGAGCGTCTGCTGCAGCATTTCACAGGAAAAACGCTGGTTTTATAGTAGCTTTCGCCTGGGAAGAATACATGGTACCAAGTGTAGGGGTGAAAAGTGGACAAACCCTCCTCATCTACTGTACTAACTGGCGTTATGTTCAGTTGTGATAAGACTTTTCCTGAGAATTCAAACGTTCAATAACAGAAATTGTCTATGGATTATTTTTGTTTCGGGAAAACCCAGAAAGAAGGAAGAGTCATGGGGTATATAGATCGTTTTTTGCCCATTAGTCAAACTCAAATTTAAAACTAAAAAAAAAACACTGTAGGTATTCTTTCTCCCGTTTAACTCACCCAAGTAAAAATCCTCCTTGTTCCTGTAACTATTCTCAGTACACTCGTTTGGCAGCAGGCCCTTTTGAATCGCCTTTAAAGCCCCTTTGCTAAGTGCATACCCTGCATCCCCACTGTTGTAAACTGTGCCCCAAAACTGAACCGCATGCCCCAAATAATGACTTTTTTCCGAGTCCAAGGGGGCGACGTAGTGTCTGAAGTTTTCCAAAATTACAAAACTGGTATCTTTGACTACGAGCACCCAATCAAATGGCCCTGGATCAGTCTCATGCAGCATTTTGCACAACAGCACCCAAGATGACAAGGCTTTGTCCTGCTTTGAGGGCATGCTACTGGTTCGGGATGGCAGCAGGATTTGTTTGAAGCTGTTGCAACCTCTGGCCCAGGTAGCGTTCACCGCAACCAGATTATTCGGGGTTCGAACCAGGACTACGCACAGGATTCTGATGTTATCGAACAAATAGTCTGCTTCAGTATACAGGGATTTGTTAGTGTAGCGCAT
This sequence comes from Dendroctonus valens, assembly GCA_024550625.1. NCBI lineage: Eukaryota > Metazoa > Arthropoda > Insecta > Coleoptera > Curculionidae > Dendroctonus > Dendroctonus valens. Next base: position 609,223 of record JAJTJO010000032.1, on the reverse strand, counting down.
TTCGTCCCAGGGCACCGCGGTTCTGTTAATGCCGCGTTTCTGGAACCAATCCACATAGGGCTGCCGAGGGGGGGTTTTTTCCAAGGGGCTGTTTTTACCACTCAACGTCCAATGGCTCACAAACAAGGCCAGAATTACCCCCAACACTAAACCGATCACAAAGCTTGCCTTGCTGTAAAAATGCCCCATTTTATGCGACTGTTCTTGTGATGAACACAACATTTAAACGTAAATAACAACAAAATAGGGAGGTTATGTTTAACTGATATTTGCCAGCGTTCAAACAAGCTACGAGTTACGCATTGATTGATTGTAAACTGTTGTGTGAAGGTACTTTGTTATGAAAAATCCGCTCACTCTGAATAATCATCAATTAATTGTAGTGGGTTTAAGCTTTTCTAGAATCAATTTTTAATCTATCCCATGCCCGCCTTGAACCCTAACCCAACTTATCTTAACGTACGTAACGAGTTACGTACGTCAATTCTAGATACATTTCAGGTTCCAAGTACAAGTCGCGCAGCTGCCACGTTGCCAACAATAGTTTGGCTATTTTTATTTATTATTCAAGCGTTTTTGTTGGTGGCGGTTTGATTTTTCTGTTTTTTTTATTTTCTTCTGTATTACATACAGGATTTTATTTAGGTACGTAACTAAATTCCCGTAACGTAATTCTTCGAGCGATTTTAAGAAGAAAAGTTTATATACATGTACTTTTTCATTTGAATATTTCTCGTTAAAATCGCTTCCTGAAGTTTGGCTACGCACGTAAATAACACCCTATATATTTCCATTGGCAATTTTGATGAAATAATGCAAAATTAAATCCTTAGAAATAAACATGACAACCGTGCAAGACCTTCAACTGGTCAAATTCCGCTCGTGTTACCTTACCTGTGCGCTAGAGGGCCAACATTCCAATCATAGTTGACATTTGAAATGCGGAACAGTGGTGGGGGAAAACTCGTTTAAACTTTTTCAGTTTCCAAACAACTAAACAAACGGAAACGGTGTTTGTTGGTCGCCGTCTGTTGCTTTCGAAAAGTGTGGCCGAAAAACGTTAAAGCAACTGTACGTTTCAGTGATAACAAATTGCCGGCGGAATGGCCTAAATTCGGCTAGTAAACAGTCATTTGCAGGTGGTTTTAGTGCGTTTTACCTGCAGGATGGCGTCATCCAGCCACTATAAGAAGTAGTTGTTTTTTTTTCGAAAATGAAGGTAACTGTGTGTTTTGGAAATGTGCGAGTGGTGGTGCCGTGTGGTGATGGCGATATTCTAGTGAGGGATCTTATCAGGGAAGCTACCCTACGATACAAAAAAGCTACGGGCAAGGTAAGTTTTGTTTGTATTGACCATTAGTGAGGTTAGATTAATTGGTTACCTGACAGGTCGGATAGGACAGCGACGTCCATGGAAGGGTTTTAAAATCCCACTCAGGGGCTTTAAACATGAATCAAATCAATTAAATTATGATATTTGGCCTTTAAACTTGCTTTAACGCAACCTACTTGGGGTGCAACCCATAGTCAGTTTTGCCACCTTAAGAATGTCTCAAGCAATCAATAAGTTCATGTATGATACCCACAGTTTATTCACCTTGCTTCTGCTCTTGATGTCTTGGTATTTCAAAAAGTAGGTGCATTTTTCAGCCTGTGGCTGTCTAGGCGCCAGACTATTCAAGTATTGACTAATGCTGATAGTATTTAATAGAGAAATCGGTTACTACCTACTTGAGATTATTTAATAGTCCCTTTCAAACCAAGAAGGGACCACTAAAGGCACTTCTAATATAATCATGTTGAAACTCAGTCACTTTAAAGCGTAAATTTAGAGCTTTTCTGGAGCCTTTTCACATGTAAACTTTTGTAGGTAACAATGTGCCTTACACAACCAAATGTCTCCAAAACATCCTAAAAAAGCCCAACTTTTCATAATCTAACTTATGATAACAAATTTTAAAGCCAGTGCTGGGTGGCTTGATAAATTTAAAAACCGATATGGGATTCGAATGAGAACTATCCATCCCAAGCGAAAAAGTATCCAGTGAGGAGGGAGCCGTAGAGCCATTCAAAGAACTACTTCGAAAAAAGTCCGAGAAATGCAGTTGTTGCACCAAATCTATACTGCAGGCAAAAGAGGCCTTTTTTGAAAATTACTCCCGCAAAAAACACTCGTGACACAATCTGAGGCATCAGCCCCAAGTAGAAAAATGAGCACGGAGAGAATTACATTTACGCCTTGTTCAAACGCCACTGGTTTTTCGCAAATTTTGTTCCTGTAGTTCGAATAAAAAATGCGAGAGCTGAATTTACATGCTAATGTAACGCCATTAGCGTAACCCATAGATCGAAACGTGATTCACGCGATTAAGCTTCATTACAGAAAATGTCTCTTCCGAAAGCGGGGAAATATCTTCAGAGTTAAAAAAAATAATCTCAAAGATGTTAGGATTGAACTGGCTAAGGCTTAGGAGAATGTGCGACCCGAACTTACACATATAGAAGTCATGGAGTAAACTCATTGAGCAAGAAGTTGATGGTTGGGATGAGGAAGACCCTCTTCATCCAGCATAGTGGACAACATGCTGGACATCGACGAAAAAGTAGCGGATGTTACTGGATTGTAAAACCAAATTGGCGGGGATTTTACACAGCACGAAGTTATTAGTTGGGCAGCCGTTCAAGAGGAGTCATGGGAGTCCATAAACGATATGGATATTTTGGAATTTGTTCAAGATGAACTACGCTCTAGCTCTGACGAAACGGACCGAAGACGTAGAGCCCCAACGTATTTCTCACAAAAGGGCAATCAAAGTGTTTCGAGATATGCACAAAATGGGGTTTGGAAATTTGTGAATCGGAACACCCTATTTTAACTTTAACAGAAATGAAGAACTTGGCTTTTAAGGCAGAGCAAAGAGATAATAAACCAAGTAAATTGGTTATTAATAATTTTAGACCTGAAAAAAAATGGTTATATTTTAGCTCTTAGACCATGCAGACTGTTTATGAAGAATGCGTTTTTCTTCAAATTAATAAAAAAGTGTTCTATGTGGTTACAGTTAAGTAAAAGATCCACTGTATCCATAAACACCATGCCTAAATTATTTCCTGATAGATATGATATAGATAAAATATATAAATATTTCTTCAATAATTTGCGCAAGTAATACTAATTATTAACTAGACATTTTTATCCCAGCTATAAAGATAATTCATTGTCATGTCGTGAAAGAGGAATTAATGGTTATTTTCACATCGGTCTAGTGGATTAACACCAAATTATCATTGCAATCAGTATCCTACAATTATGTTGCAAATTTACAGTAATTTGGAACAAGTGTGCAATCATCTAACGGCATTTTATTTAATTACAAATTTACTTAAATACTCGTTTAAATGGTAACACTGAAATCTGAAATTGGCATTGTTTGAGTACCCTTGATTTTTCAAGACATTATTATACAGGGTGTTATAAACGAGCTGGAAAAATTTTTTTTTGCCTAAAACACATTTTACATTTATTTCACACGTAAATCTTAGTAGTAGTAAACATCTTTATTTCCAAAAAAGGCTATCGACCTAGCGGTCTTTCTGCCCTTGTTTAATACATGTAGTCTTAATCTAAATAAAAAACAAAGATGAAAATTCTCTTATTCTAGGTTAATAATCTTATTAAATAAACTTTCCAAGTTCTAATGACAAGAAAAATTATTTTATTGTCCAGTAGTCAGTTGCGTTTGTTAGTGTTCGAGTAGCGTTGATGTAGGGAAACGGAAGCGGGATTGTCTGGTTGGTCTTGTAAGACAAAGGGATTCAGTATGGTCCAGTTGTAGGGGTTGTTTGTCCATTTTGTCTGTAGCTGTATGAGTCTTTCCGAAATCTTTGTCATGTTTGTGCGTTCGTATAATAGTTGGGTGGATGGGTTGTGTAGTGGATGTCTTATTCGTCTTAGTGCAATTTATTCTGTTGTTTGTATATAAAGTTTTGTCCTTTCTGTTCCGGTGGTCATGAGTATATGTCCATAGTCTAGCAAGGGTCTACAAATAGCTTTATATATTTTGGCGGCGGTGTTTGTGCTAATTCCTCTGTCTTTGTAGGTTAGTGATCGGAAGTGTTTCGTTCTTTTTATTGTTTCTGCCCTGATGTTTCGTATGTGAATTTAAGTTTGTAGTCAATTGTGATTCCAAGGTATTTTACGTCGTTTTTTGGTTGTGTCGTTTGGCCGTCTGCAGTTATTGTACGTAAATCTTATTATAGAATTGTTTTAAAATTGAATTTTATTTGGTTGTTTATAATTGAAATAATGTCAGCATACTCTAAATCCATTTTTCCCCGTAAAGCAAAATGTCTCAGTGTTCGAAAGCTTAACTTCAATATACAGGGTGGGCGTTTTTATGTCTAGTAAAAGGATTTCATAAAATACATAGTTTTGTACATTAGATTTTAAAAAATCTCAGAGAATAAAAATGTAACTTCAAATTCATTAAAAAAAAAATTCGTTTCCAAGATCAAATCGTCTTCGTGTCTTTGACATAAACGTATGTATTCTATCAACAAAAACAAAGTTATGAGCAACATAATTTGATCAAAACAGCCATAAATAGGAATTAATAATAAAACGATCATGAGAACTTATAACGATGCATTTTATTAGTTTTTTTAATCCTGATATTCAATGTAAACACTGCATCGTTACAAAACTGGATAAGCTTTGAAAGGATTACAGATCTATCAGTATTTTCTAATGCTCCTATTGCGGCTTTGCTGTTAAGCGCTCACTTATTAGAAACGATTAAAGGATATTAATGTTTTTTGGTACTATGATAAAAATCTATTACTCTGTTTTGTTTCGAAGAAATAATAATTTAAACGAAAAATATGGAGCTTCAAATAATTTTAAAAATATTTTTTTCTGCAGGTATTTGTTTATTATTAACCATTTGCTAAACTTTGCACAATTTTTATGGGAACAAGAGAACCTATTTCTAGTTAAAAGTGTTTGATTTTGACAAGTTTTTGAATGGATTTATTTGCGGAAATAAAGCATTATTTTTTTATGCCGATGTATAATACCCATAATTCTAACCATTTGTATAATGAAAAGCTCAAAAAAATGCTTGATCTTGTAAAATTTAAACATTTTTACTATTATCTCCGCAAAATATGCAAAATTATTTTATCCTGCATTTATATTTTTGAGGCAACGTCAATTGAATTCAAAGCTTAGTTGGACGACAAATGCATTTTAAACATAACGAGTTACAAACTGCAAAAAATTGATTTTAAACGGTGAAAAGGTGATTTTAAAAGGTGAAAAACCAATTATATATGTCCTATAATCGTTGGCAATTTTCCCAACTTTTACTATAAAACTTACGGTTATCTACGCCTTGAGCCACAAATAATGCACTTCTGGAAGGTTTCGTGCTCTTCAAACAATGAGTGTGTTAATTTTATTGTTGCTTGTCTTTTTAGTATTATTTTCACAATCTCAACCACTTTTTTGGCAAAACGCTTTTAGCATAATAATTCTCTAAATCAAATTATTTTGAAATACATGAATGTTAAAAGGTTCCATAATTGCACGTATTCTCGCAGCCTTGTTTTTTTAAACACTTCATGACGCTAAGGAACCCAGAATGGTGCTCTTTAACACGAATGGCTTTGTCCATAAAACTTTATCATTCCCAACAGTGCCTAATTTGAATTGACACCAGAGAAGCGCTCTTTCCATTTGTAAAATAGGCGCGTCAATCTTAGTCATGTATTGAATTTTGTATGAGGAATCCATTCAACTTGGAAATGTACCTTGTTCGAGCAACAAGGCTTTTTCAGAACAATGTTACGTATGATGACGATGTTCTTCTGTATGGGATTTTGGAGGTGGTTTCGCATACCAATCATCCATCTCCGACTGAATATTCTGTATTAATTTAGCGATCTCGATTACCATCACTAAGAGGTAAATATCGATATTTTTTCTAGTTGATTCCAGATAATGTTTAATTAATTTTTCCGATCTAGTTGGTTCATGAACGCCACCGCAAATATGGAAGCTTTTAGTAGAAGCACGCGACTCTGTCCCCCACAGCTGCTCTTCAATCGCCCCTACTTCCCTTGTAACGGTCGTCCAACCGACTACCCCTTTCTAGGTTGATTGGCAATTTCATTTAACTGAATTGTGTAATGAGAGTTTGCCATATCAGATGGCAAAATATTCTTCAACTGCTTCCACTAAACTGACACAGAAGTAAATTCCAGGAATGTGATGAAACAATAAAAGAAAACATTATTGTAGCGTACAATCAGGCACAAGTTGAGTGTTTTGAAAAGATTAGCCACAGACTCCTTATAAGGTTCACGGCCAGTTGAATCCTACATGCCCGCATGCAAATGTCTGAATGGTGAAACGTAATAATTTGCAAGCTGATTTATGTAGGCTGCAAATCCAACAGAAATGTTTCGTCCTAGAGTGAAACAATGCAAGGCGAGAATTCGTCATAGTGGAGATGGTGTCGGTTTACACCCACAGCCCCGAATTCTGGGTACCGTCAAGAAAAGTGCCGGTTTTGCACTTGAGAGAATACATATTGAGTTTCATGGGCAAGTGAATGCAGGCAGCGGGTACCTACGTGCAAAAATGCGGCACATGCATTTTTAGAGATGTGCCTAGATCTGGTTTCAGCGAACCCATGGTTCTAGTAGATCAGTGCAGGGGAAAATGCGCTTTCATGGAACCAGAAACGTTTTTAAAACCATACCGCAAGACAATATTTAAATAACCTGCTCGGCTCCGTTAGTTAGGCGATTTGCTGGTATTTGCATTAGATTTTTCAAGCAGTAAAAAGAACGCTTACATTTTTTTCACCAAGGACAAGCCCGCAAACCAATCCAGTTTGGTGGGAATTCAGAGTGATTCACTGTCTTATCTAGGGGCCTTGAATCTTGTGTCCAAATTCATTGAAAATTGTTGATTTCACTGAAGCGTTTCAGGACTTGCGAAGAGCCCAGATGTAAAACAAATGCGCAAACTGTTTTCAAACAAAAAATGTACAAACGTACATACACCGGGTACAACAAGCATGAAGTATGAGTAATTTATCAGGTGGTTGGTCGAGATAATACATCGGAATGTAATATAGGGTAATACAATGGGAGCGGAAACCCTTGTACGGCTCTCAAACAAGCAGCCATGGGTCTTTTGGGCCTTGGGAATTAATACGACCACTCACACAACGTCTTGCCAAATAACAATAAGCAAATCTCCAGATGTTAGCGCAGGCCAGATTCCTACAAGATTTTCAACACATTCCATGTCAAAATATTCTACTTCGAAACCTAGCACTTAAAGAAATCACTCGCGAAATAACTCCTAAGAAAGAGAGCTGGTAATAGGATTTATCTTGATAATCAAACAGTGTTTCTTTTCGATAAAGAACTATGATAATCACGCGTAGAGGCTTAGAGGCGATTAGTAGAAGGAAGGGAATCACGCGCGAAAGACTCTCTAAAATGTTTTAGAGCCGCTCAATCTCAAATCTCAGTGGTGTCAATGATCAACGAAATGAAAAGTGCTGAATCAGTATTTAAGTCAGTTGAACTGGAAACTATGATATATTGAATTAAGAAAACCATATACTTTGCCCTACTAAAATCCAAAAGCGCCCACGAAACCCCAAACGCCCACAAAACCCAAACCTCAAACCCCCAAACCAGTAAAAATCCTAATCACGATCACAAACCCGGCTAACTGGAAACAAAATCCCAATTTCCGACCCCAAAAAATCCGCCGCAGGAATTTCCATCTTTCTCTGCGAGCCCGAACACCACAAACCAACCCTCCACCTTCTCAAACGATGAATATATCAATACAAATCTTCGTTTTAGTGCGAAAAAAATATGAACATTTTAAGTTTATCTTCAGCACTTCGTTGGTTGCATATTAAAGATTCTTTTGTTGATGATTCTGTCGATATTTTTCTTGATTTCGATTCGATTTTAAGAAATCGGTCATGGAGATGCACCGTACATCACAAGCGGCACGAAATTATTCTTCAAGTCCGAATAAACCAGTTAATCTTAACACTTTTTCTCATGTACACTAAGCAAGATTTATTTGATTTTCGTCCAATAAACCTTTGACGGTGATATTAAGTTACGTAGTTTTAAACTGATTATTTTTATATTGGCGTATCTAATTTGCATCTTCGCAAAAGGAATATATTAAACTATACAGGGTGATTCAAAATTGGCATCATTCATCTGGGGGTGTTTTAGGAGTACAGGAAAAATAGTAAAAAAAATAATTGTTATTAAAAACTGAGATATTTGCAAAAAACTCGATCAGAAGTTTGGCAACAATGTTTTTTGAAGGTAATCTGCCTTATTAGCATTACGTAATTGTGTGCATTGTGCATTGCAGGAACTTAACCAAAAATACAAAAATAGCGAATGATTCTGTTCTGCATCCATCCATATATAAACAAAGTGAAAATAGAAGTTTTGAAAAACTGTGTTCAAGAAAAGTTCTGACTTCCTTCGATTACCACGTCGAATTAATGGCGCTCTAGGAATCATCCGATACCACTATGCATCTGAACGAGATCTCCAGTTGTACATATTGAATAATAAATAGTTGAAATCAGTTTCACTACCATTCTCCACCAGCAAATAAATAATTGCACTTAATTCTCGCCAGCCAGCAACTTCCAATCTAAAGCTTTTAAATAAATAATGTAGGTAAGTGAGTAATGTTGATTGTTGAGTAATCGGCCGGTAGATTTACGCCCACTGAATTCCTGCACGCGGATTTTTCGCTTTACCAAAGAGCTGTAGTTGATTTATTCATCGCCAACAATGAATGAAAGTATGTTATAATTCTTTCAGGTTTTGCACATGAAATGGAAACTGCTTGGACAAAGTTCAACGGCCAATATTTTCTTTTCTACTATATCTATCCCTTCGAACTGGATAGAGTGAACGTAAAAATGATCTATTATTGTGCATACTAAGCTGGAACCTGAATGAATAGAAAATATTTCAAATTGGGGCCTGTACAAGCTACAACGGCAGGTAGTTTCGTAAAGGAAGCAGGTGCAGACTATAAATGGAGGGACCATCAAGTCGTTCCGGCAGGCTGATTCGAAAAAACCATCTTGGTTATCCACCCTGATCGGGAACCCAAAGCCCTTGATTGCATTCAAACTTGTTCGACCGCACCAACAGGAACCAAGCACTAAAACAAGTGATTTCCTAAGGCACCCATTGTTGTAAGACAGATCCTAATTGATAACTGCCTTGACTGTGTGTTAAGCCCATGTATTTAGGCCAGGCAATGGCGCAAATCATCTAGGAAATTTTTGTTTTTTTTTTGGCCATCTGGTACCTATCAGAAGGGATCAATTGAAACTCTCAGGTTCTTTCAGTGCCTGAAATTTGAGATGACAAAAATACGCCTCTGGTTTGGTTTCATCTGTGCTTTGTTGCACGCAAACGGAAGCTTTTTAACATTATTGAGTGATTAATGCATGGGATTTTAAAACTAATTATTTTGGACTGATAACTGCGTGACCTTTGGGGGTGGTTTGATTTTTTCATTTGGTGTCCGAGATAGAATTTTTGTGGTTTTCCTCGTCAGGTCCTCTACGTTGATTATTGGGGCCTACATAGATTCCGAGTTTATATAATAGCAATTTCAATCGATCTACACCCAGGATGAAGCCAATTTTGTCGTCAATCAAGCCGTGATTATCGGATACTCGACATAACAGTTCTAAATACTTTACAATTCGATTAAATTAAATGGAATCTCGTTAGCTGTAATTCAATCACGCAGCCCTAAACTGTGATTAGGACAACCTGTTCACGTTGATTCAATATGTGGTGACTGTCTGGAAATATACCAGGTGTAGGGTAAACTACAATTAGCTGTTCCAGAAAGAATCGATAGAAACAGCAGTGAAATTAATATCGCTGATAGTTTTTTTACTTTTTTTTAAATTAACCGCTAAATTACCTAAGTATTAACGCTTTATAAATCTTGTTTTTTGCGAAATTTGACTACACAGCTTAATACTACATAGTTTTTTTGAGGATCAAATTATAGAGCTCAAAGCATATTTGTTGTGCAAGAGAACGCTATAATAATGCATAAAATGGGACCAATTCAGCTTTGCAGAGGTGTTTTTTTGGCAAAGAACATTGTTAACTATATTATAGTATATTTATTTCAAAACAAACTCTACACCAGAATGTAGCAAGCTTAATGCCTTAATTGAATCAATTTCAAATTAAATATAGATTTAATTTGAACAATTTGAACAAAACAACACAGTTAACAATGTTCTTTGCCAAAAAACACCTCTGCAAAGCTGAATTGGTCCCATTTTATGGAACCCTATGGTTCCAGTGAGTTTTTTGAAGAAATCTGGAAAATCTGACACAATAACAAAAAGCGCTTCCAACATAAGATTGAAACGTTTATAAAATGGACAGAATTTGATACATGTGAAAGATACAGTGCTACCAAAGTTACTGATTCTCGGGTTTCTGTAAAACATCCTGTAGCAAGCTGATGCTAAATTGAATAATCTTAATATATCCGATTTCAACACAGTGCTTAATTAGACGAAAACCGTCAATAATTTCAATTAATTGATTTGTCCTTGCATTTACGCTCTTTAGCGGATATCAAAGACCAATAAAAAGGAATTTCAGCGTTTTTTCGTTCCGAAAAAACTGTTTTCTTAAAACTCAGCGGTTCAAACTGCTGAATATTCTTTATATAATTACCAAGCTCAGAACTAGAATAAATATACTCATAGCATAAATTAACAATATGTGGAAAAAATTGCGATATTAGGACAGAAGATTGTTCAATAAACTTATAACAATAACACAAACAACAGAAAATTGAAGTAATGTATAACAATGTCGGACATGCATAAAGTTTACCTTCCTTGAGGAGACTCTAAATCGATCCAATCTTCTACATTAGAAACGCGGGAGAAATCTACGATTTGTTGTTTGTTCAAGGGAAATGCCGAAGAAAATGATTGTTGAAAAGTTCTCCGTGCTTACAAGCCATGAACCATTGGCACTGATCCCGTTGCAAGTTTTACTCAGACCTCTGAAAGCAGTACTCATCAGCAACAGTTAAGATCGTGTGGCATTTTATAGAAACAAGAACCAGGTTGAAAAACCTTTGTATCAAGTAATAGTTTGAGAAAGGGCTCTACTGTCCAAACAATGGAAACTGATGTTGTGAAGCTAGGTTATGAAGTAAAGTTTCATATATTGAGAGTAAGCATTGATATGTACGAATTTATATTATTTCAACAAACACTTAACAGAATGCGAATGTTTTGCGACATTTTAACAGAGATTCTCGAATGTAGGACACCCTGTTTGCCATCATTAGTCTCAATAAACTAGCATGCTTAGGTGATGTGGATTAATTCGATGAAATTGACTGAATCCCTGGATCAGAGGTCGAACCAATGGGAATTAGACATTGATCAATTTAAATAAACATGCAATTAGTGGCATGGTAGACTGATTTCTGTTGAAGTGGTTTTTTTAGTATCCCATCGATTTTGTTTTGTGCATATTGCATAAAGCTGTGCAAGTCAAGTGGCCCTAATTCTTGCAGTGCCATTGTTTCTCTAGTCGGGGCACTAGATTGCTATAATTCCAAGAGGTGTATTGTAGTCCTTTGTCATTTTCTGAGTCACGAGACTCGATTTATTCAACGAAACGTTTATGATTGTTTTCAGCTAATTGCTGGGTAAATGGGATTCCTGCTCGGTCGTTGTACCATTGAGTTTTGCTCCTTTAGTCACGAAGGCCATCATAAGTAACGTCTGATTTTGCAGGGAATATTTTCCGATCAAAAGGGAACCTGATTTCGATCTATTGAAAAAATGTCTTTGAATTTGCCCTTTTAAGGCCGGCAGAAGTAGAAAGTTGGCCCCTGAGTGTAACCCCCATTTTTTCCTAGCTAGACACAGTGAGTCAATATTAAAATATGTTTTCATTGTTTTATGCTAATGCAGAAAGCATCACTACCGGTTCAGAAGACCTTGCCGTCGCAAAATTTGCATGCAGAGTAGTTCAGGCAACCACTTTTTGGCAATAAATGTGCGGTTGCGATTGGGTTATGTAAATTCGACCTGCTGTTTCATTCATAATCCACTTTCTTCTCCAATTCCTAAGGCTTCATTTGCATAGATTTTCATCTGATATATGTATAGAATTTGTTAAAAAAATCGCGAATTATAGACCATCTCTGTGTAGACTCTGTGTCTGTGGTTAGCGCCAGTTTCGACTTGTTTAGTACCAGCGCAGGCACAATCTGGATTAAACACTCATTGGATTAGAACTAGTCACATAAATGATTTGATGGATCACATATGATGAATCAGGTTCGGAGAATAGCCAGTGCCGTCCCACAACATGTTCGCATGTTGTTAATGGCAAATATATCTTGTTTCCGTTTTCCAAGCCGCCGACTAGGTAACCTGATAGGGTTAGCATGGAAGATTGCGCTTTTGCGGTTCGACAGAAACCCATATGAACGCGTAAATGCATTATTTGCTAAGCCACACCTATTAATATATAATGTGACAAAACCTGAAGTATTTACAGTTCACAGTGTGCGAATGATAAGGAAATTTGACCTGTTTTTTTGAGGCCTGATCTAGCAGCTAATATCGCTTATTTACTTTTTGATGGTTGATGAGTAAGGCAATGATAAGAAACTAGTATTTAAGGTTGTTTGGCTGATATTTGTATCTGGGTCGGCGGACATTAAGACACTTTGTATAAATGGTTGAAAATCGATAGGAAGTGCGTAAATATGAGTTACCACTGGGGAATGCGCCGTTTACGGAAAATTTCCTCAGGATGTGGCTGCAATAAGTCTTGTGATAGTCCATAAATCTGTTCTAGTTTGCTGGCGAATTCCTAAAGTCATGATGAATGCTTATTTTCCGCTTATGTTGGCGAATGCGATTTTATTGTTGTTTTATTCTGCGGTATTTTGTGTAGGTACTTTTCTGTGGATAATTGAAAATTTACTTTCAACTACCTAAATGTCTGGGACAAATTGAGCAATTTATTCATATGATTATGTTTACGGCTGCTTCAAACTTGGCCCAAATAAACGAGGTTTTAGGTTGTTTTGTCGGTCGTTTGATAGAGAAATTGCTTTCGGTAATAATCGGCAAGTTGGGCTCTATTTGAAAATTTACTAATCAAAATGAGGCTAGAGATACAGGCTGTTTTATAGACCATTTCATAGTGCAATCTTCAGCTTATTTGATCTGCAAGTGTGGATTTACTGGATATTTTCTTTGATTTTTGACAATTGTTTAATTTGCATGGCAGGTTTTTCTTCTCAATAGAATTTTTCCCTTTGCACAGAAAATGTAGTAAACCAAATGAAAATTGAGGAAAGAAAATACTAAAAAACCAAACATTACTTAAAATGAGAATGTTTATGTTAACTGTAATACAGATATAGCAACGTGCGGCTGTTGAAAACAGGTTTATTTTTGTTCTTTACAGAACAATGGAAAATTTATATAGGAAGTTTATTATAATAATTTGTCAAAATGTAAACAGTTAGAAGGATGCGGGGTGATTAAACTGATCAAAATCAAAATTTTAATAATTTAAAGCTGCAAGAAAACACTTAAAAATTCAACAATTATCGTAACATACGAAAATAAGTGCGGTACAATTTTCAAAACACTGCTATATAAAATCCGCGAACAAGCAAAATGGAAATCCGTAGCATAAAGTCCACAAACCTGCACATACGAGCAGCATAAATACTATAAAAGAAAAACTACAACCCTGGTTGCCATCTACTTCTACGAAATAATTCCCGTCCGGATTCAGACCGCTAAAATTCCCTAAAACTCCGATTTTTACCAAAAAACTCAGCGCCATTTAGTGGTTTAAATTAAGAACAGCCGCAATTCTGGATATAATCTTTGTCTGGACCACTTACAGCCTGAAGGGTGCTGGACGACAAAAAATCTGGAATAGTCCGGGCCGCCGAAATTCCCTAGCATAAATCGTGTGGAAAAAATAATTTGTTTATTGTGTTAAATTTGGGGAAAAAAGCGCGAAATATTAATCAATAGACCAGGACCACTTGCAGCCTTTTAAGGCGCTATCCTCTAGACCATCACAAAGTAATAAACAAGATTTACATACCTTTAGGCGCTTTAGTCTGGATTCTGGGGTAATATTAACTTTCAAAATAGCAAACAGTTGAACTTACAGCTTAAAACACTTGATATCTTTTTTTCGAAGATAATTAAAGGAGTTTTAGAAAAAAAAAACAGCGTACTCTGGAAAACCTGACCATTTAATGTTGAGCGAAACAAGTTAAATTTGAAAACAAAAAAACACCAATAATTGATACAAAATACTTTACATGACAATAGAAAGTGTGGTTCACAGGAGAACGACACTGTTCATGTGAAAAGAGTTTAACATAGAAAACCCTAAGTTAATGCATAAAATTAGGCTTTAAATTAATTTTACAAAAATAAAAAAAACTTGAAAAACCCAATACAGAATCCAGAAACTCCCTCGTCGTTCTTCGTCGAATAAATACGGCAAGCAACATTATCATAAAATACAAGTCTACAAAATGCGACTAAAAGATCTACATCTACATGGCAACCAGGGGCAAAATAATGCCAAACTTACCGCAAGCTGCATCGTGCCACCTGCAAAGAAAGAAGAAAATGTGTTTAGTACATCAGGAATTCTGTCCAAAGGCAGGTTATTGGAAATCAGCAAAGCAAAGAATGCCCAAAACTCTTTTCGAAAAACCAAAGTCAGTTCCAGCTAAAGTGTTGGAAAGTAAAGATTAGAGATTATTCTTACCAGCTTTCTGCAAGCTGGAATCCTCCATTTTTTACCCATTAATCCTCAAAAAGTTCAAACTGCACTTGATCACACAATGAAAATGTTTGCCGAATTGAAAACTTTAATCCTGCAATCGACAAGAAGAGATAAACTACCGCACTACACAAAGGGCTGGCTACCTATTCCGACCGTTGTCTGTAAGAAACTGAATTTTCAAACAGTTTTAAGAAAAAACTCATGTGATATCGAAATGTTTGCCGTATTCCAAATGCACCGACGTACAGAACTAACATGATGATATAATAATTTGCTTGAACGCCCTTTGGATGAGTAATTGCTTTGCTTTGCAGGTCGATTTCAGTTTTTTCGTTGTTGACATTTTTGTAGAAAGTGCGTATTCGCACGGCAATATTTTCAAGACCAAGTTTCACGTTCCAACTTGTTTGGACGAGGGCCGTAAACAAAACAGCCAAAGATAAACAAATCAGATGCTGGGACGCATTAGACATGTTCATACTAAATGAAATGTTTGCTATCTAATCAGTAGTTTTATTCGATTTTTATGCAATTTTCAGCAATTTGAGCTTGATATTTTGTGTAAAGGCTGGCTAAAGGGCAGATCCAGATTCAATTCGTGTCATGAATTGTGAATGGTGAATGCTTTTCTTTGCCCGCAGCATTAAACCGACGAAATACTTAACTTGATTTTGAGGCGCGCTCAACTGTTCGCTTGCTACATTTTTATAAAACTTTGGATTTTATAGCTTGATCTGTAGTTTAAAGAATGCCCAAATGGTAGAGTAATGTTCAGCCAGATCATGATTTGTGAATGTTTCTCTTTACTCGCATTAAGAACAGGGCCGGAATTTTTAGGTTGATTTTAATATGCGCTCACAGATCAGCCTTTTTTGGATTTTTATGAAATTCTGAGCCGCTTCAGCTTCATATTTAATCAAAAGGCTGCAAGGGCAAAAAATGCAAAAGGCAAACGCACATTATTTATCTTCTTTGGCCGCATCATCAAGAGCGACGGAATATTTAACTTTATTTTGGTACAAGATTTTCCCGATTAATCTTTTTCTCAATTTTCGTGAAAATTTAATGCTTTAATGCTGGGTAAAGTCAGAATCAAGCCATGCAATGTTTTGTGAATTGTTTCCTTTGCTCACATCATTAAAACGACAGAATACTTAACTTGATTTTAGCACCGCTTCCCATAAGTCTTTTTCTGAAGTTTTATAAAACTTTGCGACAACAAACAAATTTTTAAAGTTTGATATACTGCAGAAAGACTGCCTAAATGGCAGAGCCACTTCATTGTAAATGTTTCACTTTGTTCGCATCATTAACAGCACATTAATATGTTTTTGTATAGGGAAGTATTTATAATTCAATTTGGGCTTTTTTTTTGAAAAACTACTTACTAAACTAGGCTTTTTGTATTTGGAAATATCTTAATTCAGAGCGTTACAAAAATAACGCTTACATTTGATTTCTGTGTATATTTTATATTTTTTATAATTTGATTAACAGTACATGGTTTTTGAGATTTTTTCCAACGGTAACTGACGTAATTTTCAACATGGCCATTTTCGACATAGCCACGCTGCATTGAAAATCCGCAGCAAAATATATTAAATTGACATACAACATCTCGGAAACTGAACATTTTTGGCTTAGGCAACGATACAAAACTACTCTTTTTCTTCATATTAAATCTGAAAAAACTTTTGGCGGTTTTCTCAATTTCAGTCCAAAACTTGTTTTTAACACTATATAATATAAATATATAACTATAAATAATAACTGGAATTTTAATATTGTGCCTGCAAATTTAATTTTTAACTTAAAATTAAAAATTGTCTCAAAAAATGTCACCGTGTGAACGAGCTTTTAGGCATAGGATACTTAAACTTAAAATTATCAACTTGCTTACTTTGCCTGCTTCCGGAATAACTGCAGTTAAATTAAGTGCGGATCTTAAACTGTTTTAAATCGCTTGCCCGCACATGACAAAACTACTGAGAGAGCAGCTCAAAGACTCCAAACACTAACAAACAACACAATGACATGGTTTTATAAATGGAGACTAACACCAAACGCGTCAAAAAACCAACTTCTACTCACAAACCACAGACTCAACGCTGACTCCCCTACGATAACTGCAGACGGCCAAACGACACAACCAAAAAACGACGTAAATACCTTGGAATCACAATTGACCACAAACTTAAATTCACTAAACACATACGAAACATCAGGGCAGAAACAATTAAGAGAACAAAACACTTCCGATCACTAACTACAAAGACAGAGGAATTAGCACAAACACCGCCACCAAAATATATAAAGCTATCTGTAGACCCTTGCTAGACTATGGACATATACTCATGACCAACGGAACAGAAAGGACAAAACGTTATATACAAACAACAGAACAAATTGCACTCAGACTAATAACACGAATAAGACACCCTCAAAACCCACTACACAACCCCTCCACCCAACTACTATACGAACGCACAAACATGACAAAGATTTCGGAAAGACTCATACATCTACAGACAAAATGGACAAACAACCCCTACAACTGGACCATACTGAATCCCCTTTGTCTTACAAGACCAACCAGACAATCCCGCTTCCGTTTCCCTACATCAACGCTACTCGAACACTTACAAACGCAACTGACTACTGGACAATAAAATAATTTTTTCTTGTCATTGGAATTGGAAAGTTTATTAATAAGATTGTTAACGTAGAATAAGAGAATTTTCATATTTATTTTTTATTCAGATTAAGACTACATGTATTAAACAAAGGAAGAAAGACCGATAGGTCGATAGCCTTTTTTTAGAAATAAAGATGTTTACTACTACTCGCTTGCCCGCAGTGATTTTTAGCCGGCCAATTTTCAAAAATTTCCTGGTAATTTGCCATCTAACGATCTAAGCAGTTCCGGGTGGAACACCCTGTATATCTACTGGAAAAAGACCCCTGGGTTAAAAGTTACGTTTAGATGTAATAATTTCCGTTGGATAGCGAATGCGCCACAAGGAACCTTCACCATTGTGAGATTCTTCATACTTTAGCCACAGGCGCTCATGGGCTCATGGTATGCCGAGTGTATGTTCGCTCAAAATCAAACTAACTGTTGTATGTATTGAAAAAAAAACTGAGCCAATCCCAAGATTGAATTATCTTATCGTTTTCTGCGGTTTCTCACCGACCACAAAAAACACAACGGAGATTATTATCGAAATTGCGCTTTTGTGCTTGAAGCAGCAGAAGCTGAGGGTTGTTGAAGTAACTGTTAAATAATCCTCCCATAATCGCCACGTACTTACATCACAGAAGTGCACACCTTGCGAGCGTCGCACTTTCTCTGCAAGTGAAAACTTTAATAAGCGGGTACCAGCAGTGTACCTACGTTACGACGATTTCAACTAATATTAACAAATTAAGTAAAAGCGATGATAGTATGGCTCTCTAATAATGAAATTAGTGCCACTATGGTCTGTTACAAACAGGTTTTTTTTATTTGGCAATGTAAAGACATTCCGAGGAATCGAACCCAGAAAAACGAAAATTCGTTTTTTTTTAATTCAATAGGCAAAATGTGGAACATCCATCGTGCTGTTTTATAGGCCAGTTGATTGAAAAATATTTTCTCTATTCGCCGGTTGATTGCCGTTTTGCTCAATATTTTTCTCGATTTTTGGCAAATGTTTGAAGTTGGATAGTGAAATTTGCTTTCAGCAGCAATCGGATGGTTGGATTCTTTTCAAAAATTCACTACTGTTTTGTGCATTTTTAAATAAAGAACTCTGGACTCTATTAGTTCTGCAAATGTCGATTTTGTCAATTTTTTCATCGACTTTTGGCAAATTTTTAAGTTGGATGTTGGATTTTGCTTTCGGTTATTTTTAATTAATTAATTGAATTTCGGTAATACTTTTTTAAATTGTGTGGCTGAATTAGCATTCGGTAACAATTGGCAAGTTGAACTGCTCAAAAATTCACTAGTTGAAAGGGAGACCAAGCAATCAGGGTGTTTTGTAGAGAGATTATTTAATAGAGAATTCTTGACTCTATTAGTTCTGCAACTGACGATTTTTTGAACATTTTCATCGACTTTCTTCGAGCAATTCTTGAATGGTGGAATTTGCTCCCGGTAACAATCAGCCGGTTTAGACTATTTTCAAACATTCTCTAGTCTAAATGAGGACTCTACACTGTGTCCAAGATCCAAGATAAGAAGGGTGAAATGGGGATGTTGAAAACCGAAATTTATGCGAAGAAGCGCTTTAAAGTTTTTGATTAAAAAATCGGCTTCTGATTTAGTTGAAAAAAACCCGAAATTTTCGAATTTTGATTAAATAATTTTTTGGCGTTAATAACAAATCTGTAGCAAAACCGAACTTACAGCACGTTATCACAGCAACCTTAAGTCAGCGGAAGAAATACATTAATTTGTTGAAATACATTAATTGAGTTTGATGCTGGACGTTTCGCCTTCAAGAAACTATCATCAACTTGGTTTTTTCAAATATGGCTCTGTCTGTTTAACAGCAAATTCTAAAACCTTTTTTAATCTAAATTTAACAATGTTTAACATACTAAGGTTTAATTATGTATTGGTCATTAAAAAAAATATTATTGTGAAAATTGTGAACATTTTTGTGTAAAGAGATAAAAATGTAGCAGACTAAATTAGTAAACATATTGAAAAACTGAGATTTCTTATACGAAAAAAGTGTTTTTGTCTGTAAAGAATGTAGGGAATTCTTTGAAATACAGAAAAGCTTGATATGTTATCATGTTTTATTTTGAGTCAGAGAAGCTCCTGTGTCGTGGAGCGACTGTACTTGATCAAGTATCCGGAAAGGAGACAACCAGACAAAAGAACATAACACAGAAGAAAATGACAAAGTGTATAATTATACACTTTGTCCAAATTTTTAAAAGCCCTTTTATTGTTTGGCGCAAATTTAGAGAACCGTTTGAGGCCCAAAGCTCTCATTGGCACGGCCGAATGGAGCACCGAAGTACGCAATCTTTCGTATTAAACATTGACTTAAAATTTTTGGTTTTTTCGGAAAATAGAAAAGTGCATAAAAAGTGCAAATTCTCAAAACCGCTTTTAATTTTTGGAGCATATTTTGGGCACCGTTTGAGGGCCAAGTCTCTCATTGGCACTGCCGGATAGAGCATTAACGTACGCACAAAACGAACATTCAGCAAACTTGGTCTTCTCTCGACCAAAAACCAGCGGTGAGGAGAAATGAAACAAAATATTATTAAACTCGAAAAATTGAAAGAAATTTGGATTTTCGAAAATCAACAGCACATTTGATTTTAAAAAAGCAACAATTTTCTCCTTTTAAATACAGAATTTGCTAAGGGCTTACTCCAGGTGATCCAGACAAACGTCGAACATTCTGCGAATGGTATACTAGAAAATGTCAATCCGGCGAACATTGTTCTCGCCAAATAATATGGTCTGATGAAAGTTTTGTTTCTAATAATGGTGTATTCAGCAGAAGAATGTACATTTTGACAACGGAACGATACAAATCTGCTTCAAAGTTATTTAGAAGAAACCATCGATAGTCTGCAGCAGGACTATGCACCTGCCCACAATTCAAGAAGAGTTAGAGAATATCTGTCGGTTCGATTCCAAACGATACATTTAAGCACTTGTTCTGAGACGCTCTGGCCAGCACGGTCACCCGATATCACTCCACTTGATTTCTTTTTGTGGGAGTATATCAAGAATTATGTTTATGAGCTAAGTTTTGCAACTGAAGAAGAACTCGTAGATTGGTTATTGCAGCTTTTGAGTGACACCAGGAATTCTCAGACGAATTATCCAAAGAAGTGAGAAACGAAAATTCGTATCAAAGATCTGAAGTACCATTTTATTAGTCTTTTAGTTGGCCAACTTTTCTTGGCCCTTCTTATCTTGGACACAGGGTGTATCAGGCTGTTTGCCAGTTCATTTGCTAGAGAATTCTTGGCTCTGTTAGTTCTACAACTGTCGATTTGCACAATATTTTCATCGATTTTTGGCAACTTTTTGGGTGCCGAAACTTTTTTCGGTGATACGTTAAAAAAAATTTTGAAAATTCACCAGTCAAATTCAGAACCAGCTAGAAGCTTCTTTCATAAACCATTTAATAGACATTGCAAATATTTTCACTTGAAACTTGGTTATCAGATAATCAATTTCTGAAATCCACATTTCCTCGAGTATTATTCATCACTATGTCAAAATAGTTGCTTATTATCGCACCTGGGAACTCCACTAATAACAACAATAACAAAGTTACCTTTGCTTTTGCAGTGGTACAGGCCAGCGCTCCCACCAGCCTATCAGCTGACGCGTCAGTAGGTTCCTAGTAGGTTCAGTTGATCGCGTTAGGTACCGGTAGAAGCTCGGCTGTTCGTCCACCGTTTTCTAGACGCACAAGCTCGGAACGAGGGTGTCGCAACCTTAGTGGGTACCATTGTTTTTCGTTGTTTCTGGCAAATTGCCCAGGTGGTCGGAATTGTTTTAAATCGCACAAGAACAATCGGTAAATGATGTAAATGTTACAACCGTCTTGATGTGGACACAGTATGGACGTAGTCCATTGGACCTCTTAACTGCTTAATAGTTTTTGTCATTGTCGAGTGAGTGTTTTTTGCCGAAATACACCGATGTGCAAATGGCTTAATGGAAATCGTTGTCTAGTCAGGAATTGATGAAACGACTGACCGATTCTGCACCGTTATTAGAATTTTCGCATAATTAGTAGCCGCCAAGCTGTTGAGGACTGGCCACAGCCAGTGCATTTTTACCACTATTTTAATTAAACATATTGGGAACATCTGACTTATTTAGCAAGAAACATGCCTGCAAACATTGCAAGATAATTTTAATGCTTATAATAATTATTTCCCGCAATTGAATGAGGCAACATAACGTCCAACTGACGAGTACCATCGCTTTAATGCAAGCAATCAGAAAACGAAAATTCCATATTCATGCTTGTTATAGATTATGAGCCACCACTGGCAGGATTTTGGCTCCATTGTAAAATTATCCAAACTGATTGCAAACAAGATAAAACCCTGTTATCTGCATTGTATTGATTCATTGTTTTGCGTCAACAGCGACATCATTTTTAATTATAATTCATAGTTGTGGCAAATTCGGAATTGTTTTAAGCCAGTTGTAAATCTACAAAATAACCGTGCAAACATAGTAAGTCAACACTTTGAGGCTCGCCTTGTAACCTTGTAGAATTTCATCAAGCTGAACTTTTGGATATAGATTAGGACTAACGTGTATTTTTGCCATTCAGTAGGACAGAAGGTCCGAAGTTTAGTCGTTTTTTTAAACATCTAAAGCTATTTCAGAACATTTTTGGTCAAATACGATTATTCTCGAAGAGACTAACAATTGAAGATCGAAAAAATGCTTCACAGTTGATTAACTTGCCACACTATTGGTGGAGCTAAACAATCCAATTAAAAAATTGCGACACTTGCTTAAACCTTTTTTGCGGTACTTCAAATGGACCGAATTATCTAATAATTGATAGGTAAAATTTGTTTAAAAAAGTCACAATTTCACAAGATTGATACAGGTACTGTTGCATTTTTTGGCCCAAAAGAAGACGAGCTGACCCAACTTTTCTTGAGAAAAATTTAGATTCCTCTGCCATCATTCTCAGCCTTTATTCATTTTCTTCATTCTTCTTTATTCATTCTTTTAAAAAATGCTTTTTCCATTATGTAAGGTTCCTCTTTTGATTCTTGAGTGTCTCGGTTCAAAAACTTGCAGAACTTTTTTCTTGCTCGATGGAATCAATTCAATTTTTGTTTCGATGAAACATTAACTATTTCCCCATGATTTGGTGCTCTTGGTAAAATCTGGTATCATTCATAGTTTTTGCGCTATCAACATTTTTCTGTTTCCTTGCTATTTAACAAATTCCGTCAAATGGCGGGCATATCGAACATCTTTTGTGGTTCCGATTTATGAGAAACTTTCGTTTAAGGGACAATCATCCAGTTTCAATGGCGAATCATGTCTGTTAGTAAACATTATTTAATGAAATAAAATAAAAATTTATTCATCACATACTTTTATTGACACTTAATTCAAATTGATAATAATGCTTAGAGCGATACTTGTAAAATTGGTAAATGGCAAGGAAGATTCAAAGTTTTTTTGCGCGTAAACTATGAATACTACAGGGTTTCGCAAAGAACACAAAAATCTCGAAAAAGGATAAATGCATCGACTAAAAAGTAAAAGTGATTCCAGCTGCCAAGTAAAAAGTGCTGGTAATTTTTGTACCAAAAACCTCAAGAATTGATTATTCGCCGAAAGCCAATGGACGCGGAATCTTTATCAAAATATGAGGTCCAGGTAGGCATGGGTCACACTGAGTTGAGTTGTTGTCGCTCTGTGAGTTGATGAGTTATAACTCATACCGTCTGACTGCGCCGCACATTTTATTACGCTTATCGTGGCGGACTTCCACAAACTCACAGGTGGCAGCACCAACACTGGTTGCAACAATTAACATCGTTCAAGATGTCACACCTCACAAAATACAAATTCGTCAAAATTCAAGCATTATTGGATCTTTAAGAAGCTTCTGGACGTGCGCCTGCAGAACCGCGGTTAATTGCACCAACAAACTTCCCTAAAGCAAATCTGCGCTCTAAACCCGCACAAGCGGCTACTTGAAATTTCTACATTATAAAGAGGCATAAAGGAGCTTCACTGAAACAAAAATTTGGAAAAACCCAAACCATTTCTGATTTTTAAGAAATCTTCAGAATTTGAACAGGCAGAGGAGCGGTTAATTCCGCCAACAAAACAAAAAAGAGAGCCAACAGCCCATTGACATTTCTGCATCAGAAAGAAGCATAATCAAGCTTCAGAAGAACAAAAATTCGCAAAAATCGCAGCATTTTCGGATTTTTAAGAAGCTTGTGAACTTGAGCCTGCAGAACCGCGGTTCCGTTTTAGCCGGAAAAGCAGCTAAAATAAAAATGCAGATATTTAAAAAAGTATCGCTATTTTTTATCGAAAAAAAATCCAAAACCTGTCGAAAAAAAAAACCAAAACTAAACTCGAGTTTAGTATTCCATAAACATCTTAAATATTGAAACAAGTGGGTTTTTCGGGTTTTTAGGCCGTCGTTCGGTAGAATTTCTTCTTGACGTTTCGCAAGCACGTGCGGCTTGCATCTTCAGAAGTGGTTTGCTTGAACGCTTACACTGTACTGATGCGATTCATCGGCCAGAAAAATTCAGAGCCAGAAAAATATGTGGACCACAACATCTAACAACGGAACTACAGCACTTGGAAAAAGCTTTTCTTCAGAACGGATATTCCCAGTTGGACATCAAAAAAGCTGTAGGAGTGGGACTTGCTGAAAAAAGTGAGTCCACTCTGAACGCTTTCCTGCCCTATGTTCCCAGGGTTACGGAGAGAATTGGGAGGCTCTTGAGGAAACACAACATAAGAACAGTCTACAAGCCCACAACAAAGATCCGAGAATGTCTAGGGTCAGTTAAAGACAAAAGACCCACCTAGCAACTGCAGGAATCTACCGGATTCCATGCTCCTGTGGAAGCGTCTACATAGGAACTACTAAGAGATCGGTTGCGACAAGAATAGAAGAACACCGACGGAATTGTAAACTGGGACATGTGGAGAAGTCGGCAGTGGCGGAACATGCCCTCAGCGATGGAACACACAACATCTATTTCGGAGAGGCACAGGTCCTGGCCACGACAACAGGGTATCGCCCCGACTAATACGAGAAGCCATTGAAATCTACAAACACGAAAGAAGAGACAATGGCGCTGAACAGGATATGGTTTCCAGCACTCACCAACGCAAAAACAGCAAGAAAAAGCAACAGCTCAGGACAGGAGAGACAATCCACAGTCCAGTACACCGGAGGATAGCGACAGCCAACAGAATGCGCAGGCTCCGATGAATCGCATCAGAACAGTGTAACCGTTCAAGCAAACCACTTCTGAAGATGCAAGCCGCACGTGCTTGCGAAACGTCAAGAAGAAATTCTACCGAACGACGGCCTAAAAACCCGAAAAACCCACTTGTTTCAAGGAATGGCCTCGAAAGTCTATCTCTTTTGATTTTAAATCTTCTTCATTGGTAAAAAGACTGAGCATCAGTGGTTGAGGGTGCAAATTCCATTGACATAATGAAAAATTTTGAATGCTTCAAAATATCCTTTAAAATGTGCCCAAACTGTTCCTTTATTTTTAATCAAAGTATCAGCAATTTTTCGGGCAACTGGAGCTTCTCAAATCATAGAAGTTTGGCAAAGAAACACACCTTTTCCACAAAGAGAGGAAATAATTCCATTGATTCTTGAATGAGATCGTGAAGAAGAATGTATGATGTTTGCCAAACTTCTATTCAATAACTCAAATGTGAGAGCGTGGTCTGAATAAAAATGGTTATTTTTTGTCGAATTGTTCGCAAATGGTCCTAGAATGTTTAAACATGTTTTTGTATGATAAACTACGAAATTTCAACAGGCAAAAAAGTTTTTTTTGTATGTATTTTAAAAGGCTTAAAACAATATTGAATTACAAAGTCACTGGGGGTACATTGTCTGGTTAAAAAAGTTGGTTTAGGTGCTTCTTCTGAAGCCACTGAATTTGAGAATCTTAATCTGGGTAGTGCCAAACCAGCCATTTTTTTGTTATAAATAAAGCTTCTGAATTTAGAAAATCTAACTATGAATGTCGGAAAAGTTTGACTGTTGTACAACATGCCAAAAAAGCATCACTTTTAAGTTTTTTCCACAAAAGAACAACAAATATCGTGTGGTATTTGGTTCAGGTTCTGAACTAAGAAGACAAAATTACTTATGTGGGCCATCCGCTAGATTTAATTTGAGTGACCACCGGATGCATGGTTTTATGAGCTTAGCGGACTGTGTACAGCCAAATACATCACTTCTATATAAATATGCAAATCACAACCTTATGAATGTATATTAAAACAGTATAAGCTTAGCAAAACCTGCAATTCGTATCTAATCACCATTTTCGCCTTCCTGGTTCTCTTCGCAAGGGCATTTAAAGGCATACGCCTCGATGGTGCCGCAAAGTCCTTTGAATTCTGAATTGCACTCCTTGTCTTCTGGGCACTTGGAACAGGGTTCGCCCACTGTATAAATGGGGTTCTGTTTGATGTTACCTTGCAACCCGTAGTTGCAGACCAGGAAGAAGGTCAGCTTTTTGCGGTTTCTGGTCTGAGATAAACCGCATCTACGAGCAATTGAACACTGTTAAGGTGCTCTAGGTGTTTTGTTTTAAGGTTTCCTACCCCATGTGAGTGGTTTTAGCCCAGATCAACTGCGTGTAATGACCGCTGCCCTCGGAGGTTTTATCCCATTGGTGGTAAATGTCCTCAGATGCGTGTTTGATCTCTTTGTACCATGCTGTATAGTTTAATGCGAAAAGCTACCTGTGAACGCACGCATCACAATTTTAGGAAGCGGGAAAACAAACCTTCAACTCCTTGCTCGATGATGCTTTTAATATCCACATGTTCTGGATCCTTATTCGTAAAGCTCTTGGTGTAAATGTTTTGGCCAACCCTTTCAAAGTCGGGTACCACTCGGCACTCATCGTGATTGAAGTCGCACTGTCTGGAATGGCATCGAGCTACATATTCCAGATGAACGTGCCATTGTAGCGCGTTCATGTCGGCTGCTTTCCGCACTTTTTCCGGCACTTGATCGTCCTCACCTAAGACCCAACCACTCCTTCAATGCATTCATTCCCCTGTCTACTGTTTACCTAGAGCGATAATATTCCGTTTTTTATTGTGCAACTCCATCATGTAATCTTTCATCTCCTTGTTGAAGTTCACGTTGGTTTCGCATTTTTGATCAGGCGGACATATTATGCCCCATTTGCAGATTGTGTGGTTCTCTTTGATTTTGCAATTCGGCAATGAGCACCATGTGATGTCTTTGATCAGAGCATCGCAGCAGACTTGCAGGATATTCAGTAGGCAAATCTGCCGCGTGAAGTTGACGGGTTTCATGTCAAATTACCCTTCAATCATTCCAACTAGGCTATTTTTTATTGGATTGTCAATGACTATGGTTTTTCAGGTTCTAAACGTTGGTTTTTTTCGCAAAAATGCCATCAGGGTGATTATTTTTGCGATTGGTCCTGGTATGCAGAGCACGCAGCAGGTTGGTTCCCATGGCAATTGATGTATATTGATCTCGCTCTCGCACACATGACTCAAGACTGGATTACCTGGTTCGAATCGTTCTGCTCTGCTACGGGGTGCAGTAAAAATTTAAATCGTTCTTTTGCAAAGCAAACGCAGATAAAATTGAAAAATTCTGTAGCGCAAATACCAAAACGCGTTTTATACCAAAGTAACCTGAGTTCAGCACAGACCAATGTTAAGAAGAAATAAATGAGTTCTGGTTCATTAATTTTGTTTCTAATATGTTCTTTTTCTCAGAATGCGAAACTGAATTGCAACTAAAATTATATTTCGAAAAGTGTTTTTCATCTCAATTTCACACTTTTGTTGAGTTAACACCGTAGCAACCCGTTTTTTTGTTTCATTTGTATACCAAACACTTTGTAGAGTAACACGCTTACTATCATTTTTAAGTCAAAGCCACGCAAATTGCATGAAAAAAAAAATATAATATTAAAGAAAAATCGTGAAATGGAAGAATGGAAAAATGAAAGATTCTTGGTATTTAACTTTCTGTAATCAGAACTTATGTACACAGCGTGTCGCAAATATAATGAGTTAAAATTTTTGTGAACAACAACAAATTTGCCGATTGCGTGGTTCTTTTGGTTCTTTTAGCTTTTGCAATTCGGCAATTTCATTTTTGAAGGCTTTTGTCTTTGAGAAAATTTTATGATACGCCAGTGCTCGATTGTTAGCAAACATTTTAGTTCCGCCTTAAATTTGAAAGCTTTTTCGTCTTTTGCATATTTAAAGTTAATTCAGTGACGTCGACGTATTAAGTTTTGAAGTAAATTGCGAACAAATTTGCAAATTTGGCTGAATTTTTCGAAAATCGAGACCCAATTTCAAAAAAAGCGCTTTTATTAATACGTTTATATTTAAGTGCCTTATACTTATGTGTACAATCAACGATTTTTGAGTAGAGATGGGTAACTCAGTAAATTTTCAAGAGCCGGCGCAGTGCCGGCGGAATGGCTTGGTGCGCCAACGCAACGCACCGGCGCAGTTTATGTTACATTAAACTCATATATCAATAAACTCATTTATATATTACGCCGTACCCCCAGAAGATAAATCGGTAAATGTGCTGTCGTATAGTCATGCGTCGTGGACTCTCTCGACTCACAGAGCGGCAACAACTCAAAAGCGCAACTCAATTCAGTGTTACCCATGCCTCAGTGTCTCCCATTTTGTAGAATTTTTCTTTTGGAAAGCTTGATTATGATTCTTCAGGATGGAGAAATTTTATGGAAGTTTGTTGGTGCTATTAACACCGGTTTTGCAGGCTCAAGTCCAGAAGCTTCTTAAAAATCCGAAAATGCTTCGATTTTTACGAATTTTTGTTTTTCTGAAGCTTTATTATGCTGCTTTCTGATGCAGAAATGTCAATGGGCTCTGATTTCGAATGCAGATGTATTTTAATAGAATTTTGTTGGCGGAATTAACCGCTCCTCTGTCGGCTCAAATTCTGAAGATTCTTAAAAATCAGAAATGGTTTGGATTTTCTCAACTTTTTGTTTCAGTGAAGCTCCTTTATGCCTCTTTATAATGTAGAAATTTCAAGTAGCCGCTTGTGCTGGTTTAGAGCGCAAATTTGTTTTTAGGGAAGTTTGTTGGTGCAATTAACCGCGGTTCTGCAGATTCACGTCCAGAAGCTTCTTAAAGATCCAAAAATGCTTGAATTTTGACAAATTTGTGTTTTTGTGAAGTCTGCCATCTTGAATGAGGTTAATTGTTGCAACCAGGGTTGGTGCTCCCACCTGTGAGTTTGTGGTTAAAGTCTGCCACAAGCGTAATAACGTAATAAAAGGTGCGGGCAGTCAGTCGGGTTGAGTTATAACTCATCAACTCACAGAGCGGCAACAACTCAAAAGCGCAACTCAACTCAGTGTTACCCATGCCAATTTTTGAGACATACCGATAGTTTTAATATTTGTGAGAAGCCAAAACAATAGTTTATTTATACAGTATGAGTCCGGTTGTACCAACAGGAACGTTTAGTTTTTGAGATACAGAGTGTGAAACTTTTAGATTTTTAGATAGACTTTTTCACCAAGTTTCTATTTAATAAATAAGTTTTACCTCAGGTTACCAGTACACAATTTTTCAGATACTGTAAACGATTAAAAAACGTACAGGGCGTTGTTTTTTTGGCGGATATGCTCCCTTTTGCTTCTGAGAAAAGTCTGATCGATTGTTACAAAAGCTTTTTCGTTTTTTGCCTGAAGGAACATGCATTTACTCTTTAGAACGATTTCAACGAAATGAACCTTGAAAGTTGAGTTGAAGAAAATTGGATAAAATTTAAAATTCTACTCATAGACGTGTATCTCTGCAATTACATTAAAACTATGACAATGAAAGATTGTTAGTGCAACGACTATGAATTAAATTAACTAGTTCCACACGTTAATGTGTTAGTTGCACAACTTCTTATTTGTATGTGTTT
The DNA here is from genome assembly GCA_024550625.1 of Dendroctonus valens. Lineage (NCBI taxonomy): Eukaryota > Metazoa > Arthropoda > Insecta > Coleoptera > Curculionidae > Dendroctonus > Dendroctonus valens. The sequence goes on along the minus strand of JAJTJO010000032.1, from coordinate 579,605 downwards.
TTATATTTTAAAAATAATTTATTCTTAGGCGTTTACTGCATATTTAAATTGCGCAATTGCTAGAAAGCATACAGAGAAGCGGATAGGTTGTCATGTTTCTATTAAGCCAAGCAAGAACCTACACAGTTTCTTAACAAAAAAAATTATTTTCGGATCTAGCAAAACTTTTTGTTAGCATTTGCGCTCTTTTTTACTAAAAGCGAGCGGCAGCAACTCACCTCGCATCGCTTAAGACTTGGCTTTATGGTCAGTGCTTTTCTAAGTGCTATAATTTCATATCATGGCTGCATTTGCCGTTATATCTAATTAATAAGTTTCTTATTGAACGTAGATATTAGTGATGGCAAGCCACACTTCTTCGGCTAGATTCTGGTTCTGGTATTGAACATACTCGCGAATAAGTTCCAATGGATTTTGGATTTTTCATATGCAGCCAACAAGCTTTAGTCCAGTTTTGAAGAAAGTTAAAACTGACTCAAATGCCATTTAACCATCCTGCTGATTCTCTGATGGGTAAAGGCGTTGTTGACTCGATAAATTTCTGCACTAAACTGTACAGTAATGTTTGCATTCACTCGCATATAAAAGCTGCTGTAAATGAATGGAAATTAAAGCATCGACAGTTGCAGGCCAAGAACCTAATGTTACCTCCAGCTAGTAATCGTTGACCAATTGATGTGCTTGAAAAGGAATTTTTTGCTGGCAGACTTTTAGCAGCATTTCGAACATTGATAAACCGCGTTTCCCATGCGGACTTTAACCTTACAGCGATCACAAACAGTTTACTTTCATGTCTTGTGTTCTTTTTGCTGCACAAGTCAATTAACACACTTAAGGTATTTGCTGAATGTTTCCAATGCCGAACCGAATTAGGAAATGCACTGGTTTTTGCAGAAATTCCACATGTTCTCATCGCTTTCATTCATTTATTTTAGATATTCTTGTTGAAAATTATACAAACTCGACAATGGCATAAACGTGATTTGATTATCAGAGTCTCTCGTAACAAAACGATGAAAACTCGCAAGTTTTGAGTGAAAGCGAATGGTGAAATGTTCGATAGTTGTCAGACGATCACCAGTGGGCCCAAGTGTACGGAAGTGGCCGAAAAAATAGTGCAATTATTCGGGTGGAGGACGCAAAGTTACAATGTGGAGAAGCTGCAGAGGAATGTTCCGGGACGATCCACCACGAGGATTTCTATCACACGAACGAAGTCCAAATTGGATAATTCCCAATGGGAAAGTGAAGGAAAAAAGGTAAATTTCCTGTAATCTTCCAATCCTAAGTGATGCAGAAGAATCAGAGCCCGTTTACACATGAGGACAATTAAGATAATGCGTCAATCGCACTTAAGATACAAAAGTGAATAATTGGTGTCGTAACATAATAATTAAGCGAGTCATTAAGATTACCAGGTCGGTCTGTACGTTAAACCCTGCCAGATTAAGCGACGCACTCGAGAAGCTCTTAAAATTGTTTTGGATAAATCCAGAGACTATTCGAATTATGTCCAACAGAAATTCTGCTTGTCTTCGTCCTTTATTTATGCGAGGCATTGTAATTAGATTGTCGTGTTGCAGCAAAGGAAAATTCTTTTCCTGGGCCGGTTCACCTCTGAAGGCCGCAACCATGCAAATTCCGAATGCAAACCTGCTACTTGAATGTGGTACACACACTTTATTGCCGTTAGATTCGAAAATTGCTTTGCTTCTCGTATGGTGAAGAAGAGAATTTCCATTGCCCTTCTGCGTTTTGAACCTCCACATCAAACATTTATATTTCAGTAGACAAACAAGAGCAAATCGCGCTAATTAATTCGTTGGAAAGCTAGTGATTCTATGGGAAAAACAACTGGGTTACTGGTACATACCAGAACAACCTGATGTCCAGTGGATTTATTAGCTAATTCCGTTCTGTGGTAAAAGTTGTTGGGCTGAATGTCTTTATGGTTTTGTGATTCGTGTGAACTGATTTACAACCGAAGAAACACAAGTACAAGTACGCTACCAGCAAAAGCCAGTTTCCTTTGCCATTGTGTTCCTCATGTAAATGTAGTTATTATAAACGTTTTTTTTTTAATGTAATCATCAGTTGAATGATGCTTTAATTAATGTGAGAATTGCCTTGATTTTCCAGTTCGACGGCAGACGCGTTAAAACTGTATCTGAGGATGAATTTCGATGTGTAATGCTGGGTAATTGGCTTAAGTATTTTCTGATTTATGGAGAACTTACAGGATTAATTAGCTGCTGCTAAGTGGGTTTTGAGGGTGGAGGTAAAACAAAGCTAAATGTGCAAATTTGCAATGAAATTGACATTGAAAAACATCTTTTTGCTGTCTGAAAATGTTGTTTGAAAATGAGTGGACAAACTTGAATAAGTAGATTTTCAAGAATGAATGTTGCACTTGTGCTAGTTTTGTATGTTTTACAACTATTATCCCAAATCCGGGGTCAAATCCAAAACATCAAATTACAGAACCCACTTTTTTATATTTCCTGTGTGTTTAATTGGAATCTATGCTGCAACCTGATGTTTATCGGTGATTCGTGCTGCTAATAGTTGGGTCAAAAGACGAGGACCATGATGGAATTTATGGCCTTGATGGGAATTCCAAAAATGCCCATTAATTTGGGCTCCATTATGGTCTTCAGCATTTTGGGAGCTCGTCGTCTGCACCAACAGAAAAACACATCGAATTTGTGTGTATCCAGAAGCTGAAGAGAAACTCAAAAGTCGTTAGTTGTATGGAATGTTTGTCATTGTTTTGGAGTAAATAATATTTGATTCGTTCACAATTTTCATACTCTAAAAGGCTCAACAATTTTAATGTTGTTTCGGATCAGGAGGATCTACAGCGTTAGGTATCTCATGAGAAATATTTTTGATTTTACAGGCAGTTTCTACGTTTTATTTCGATGTGAGAAAAATTTCTTTTTATTGATGTTGGATAGAAGAGTTTAAAGTATTCGCAAAAATCGCTGAAGAAGATTTTTTTTAAATTGGAATGAGAAACAGGACCGTAATGTTGGCAAAATTTTGAAAAACGGTAAGTATTGATGGTCGGTCTGCTGTGGTCTTGGGAAAAAAACTTCTGAGTCAATCACCAAACGTTCGGAATCTATATTTCCTTCTTCAGGGCTTAATTTCTGATTGATCTCTACCTGGCCTCAGTTGTCTTATTCACCTTCATCTTCTCCATTTTTTTATTCTGGGTAACTTCTCCTGAAATTAAGCAAATTAATCTCCACAACGAAGTTTCCACGTTAAAGCCTATGATATAAATAGATAGATGGACGAGGATCAGATGTGAAGTGATCTTTGTTTCTTTGGAAGAAACAAGAGTTAAACCCCGAAGAAGAAAATGCATGTTCTAAAACCATCAACTCGGAAGGTTTTTTTAATGAAAACTATAACAGCCCCATCCCCAATATCTTCCAGGTTTCATAAGATTTTATGATCTCATTGGTTGGCTCGTGTCTTGACCATGAAAACCACCTGAGTTTTGGGGCGTGTTCAATGATTCCTCATCTTTCAACCACATCTTCTGAAAAATTCTGCGGGCCAAAATCAACGAAAATCACCGAAAACTAGAGCTACACACGTTCTACACTGTGGAATATAAAATCTGCTGTTTACACCTAAGGGATTTTTAAAAATTCTTCAAAAATCAGTGAGTGATTTTATTCTAATTGCAAGATCAAATATCGGAGCGGTAGCGACAAAAACACTTTTTTCTCGGCTATATTTAAGCAATTATTAGGGCTGTAAAAGGTGGACGAATAAATGTTATTTGTGATTAATATAAAATAGAAGTGACACGGGCATAAAAGTAAAATCAACCATGAAAGACAAAGGACAATTTAAAACGGTTTTCGTTCATAAAACTTGTTGTTTAGTAAAGTAATAAGAAGTCATGTAAATTGTATCGATTGAGGCGGGCAATCTAAATCCTTAAAGAGGATTATCCCGACTTCTAGGGCATTTCAGGCGATGGATCCAAGATCTAGTATGTCTTGTCGGAACAAAACTGAAACATCCGTTTGAAGCTGAAACAAACAAAATGTTCCGAATCCGGAAGTTTCTCAACTCCCACAATTCGCCGGGAAAGTTTACTCGAGCAAAACGATGCTGGATTTTCGGGAGTATTTTGGAGGTTCCTGAGCAACAGCACAGTAACGTAAGACATTATTTTGTGTGTCTGATCTAATTTGTTTTATTCATTTTGCGATGCTGATGTAACATAAAAATTTACGTTGAAAGTCTGCAAAGTAAAACAACTAGCTTAATAAAATTGTTTTTTCTCAATTTCAGTTTTAATTGCAATAAACAAACGGAAACGCCTGATTATGGTGATTTGGCAAACGACCTTAAAATTGCTCAGCAATCAATTAAATTCGCTATCAGAAAGTTCCAATTGCCGGCAATCAACGAGCGTCTATTAATCAGCCCCCAATTAAGCGGATTAACGTGCAAAGCGCGTCGATAATGATGTTTTTTCTGCAAAGAAAGTGGATTGTTAGGAAGCATTTAAGCAATTCTTCGTCAGATGTTGCAGAGTCCTTGAAAAGAAAGTGATCAATGAAGCCGCTGAAACCCTGAAGCTGTCTCGACAGTCAACAGTCGAATTTTCCCTTTCACTTAGGATTGATTTATTTCTCTTTGCGAGTTTGATTTACATTGAAATGTCGTGCTTTAGATAAAGCCAAGTGAAGACGCAGGAGAGCACGTGTTTGCATTGCATCAGCAAACTGCGGATTTATGGATAATTCGGACGAAAGTGAAATGGCCAAGTCACCTCCAAGGCGTTTTGGTGTTGAAGAACTCGACTTTGTCGGTTAACACCGGCACTCAGTCATATGAAGAATTTCCGAACCGTGACAGTTTTGTAAAAAATTACGTTTGCAAAAAGCTTCTTAGGCAATATGGCGTGAAAAACGTTAAGGTCTGCTTGATGCGGCCTTGGAGACGACCTGCCATGGGAAACACATTTTCGGGTACCTAAACACGGTCATAAAACGCCACTTTGCATGACTTTTTTTTAACTTACCCAGTCGTTTTTTTTATACTGATTTCGCTTTGTATGAGTAGCAAGAAGAAACTGAAACGAAGCCGAACGTTTTGCTTCAATTAGCTAATGGAACGAGTTTAATCAATTTACATTGAAAGTACGTACATACATCGAAGCAACAGTGAATGGCTTTTAATGCCAAATGTGTTTAATGATTGTTTCCTTTATTATATTTATTAAATTTCTAATCGGTTCACCTGGCGAATTCCTATACCAAATGGAACGTTGAAGCTGCGTTTTTCAAGCAATTATTATTAGTAATCAAGCAACGTGTATTATGCGCACCTAATATAGGGTATGGATAGGAGAGAACCTGTTACGATAAGCCTGTTTGCATACAAATTGCTCCACCTTAGCACCGGATATCCGTTGGGTGCCACCTTAAATTAATCAGACAAAACAAACTGAAATTGCTGCTGAGACGCAGGTGGATGACACTGGTAATTTCAAAGGATGTGCTAATGAGTTTTCCTAAAGTAGTTCTTTGTTTTCCACTATGTTTGTTTGCGTGGCATACAGGGGCAATGGTACGCCAGCCTTTGGTACCTCGAATGGTACTAGGGGGGGAATTTCGAAAGATGTTGGAAGATGGTTTTTTAGTAAAATTTATATATAAATTTGTCTTGTCCAATACGTTTTCCAACTACGAGAGCACCAAAGTTAACATTATAAAATCGAAAAAAAGTTACTACAAACTACAAATAAATATGAAATGGAAATATCTACCCGGAAAACACAATCACTCACTATATCCAAAGAGCCCCGAAGATGCAAACTCGCCGTTTACAATCAAAGTGTAGAACAGGTGATGACCTTTAAATATCTTGGAGCAAACATCACGAGTAACAGGAATCTAAAGGAGGAAGTAAGGAATCAAACATCAAAAGACGGTCTAATATCGGGGTACTTGCGAGACATCATCTGGAGAAACAAACGTGCGTGAGACCAGTGATGACATACGCCGCAGAAACAAGAGCGGAAAACACAACAACCAAACGCTTGCTAAGAACAACAGAAATGCGAGTCCTAAGATCCATAACAGGACACACACTATACGATATGAAAAGGAGTGATGAAATTAGAGATACCTGTAAGGTTTCGGATGTTGTAAGATGGACCAGAGCAAGGAGAATAGCGTGGAGAGACCATGTAGAGAGAATGGCCGACGACCGAATGGCAAAAATCGCCAAAAACCAAAAACCTAACAGCTCAAGACTGCCAGGAAGACCACCGAAGCGATGGTACGAAAGCTGGACATCAGCATCCCAGGACTAGGAAGTTGAAGAAAAACACAGGACTCTGAGTCCTAACGTACGAGGAAGAAGAAGAAGAAGAAAAAAAGTTGTTTTTTTCTAGTGCTACTGCACTATCTGAAGGAAATTGGGTATCAATGTTTGTTTTAGCGCGAGAAATGAGAATCCTTAGCTTTTTCTATGCACATTGATGGGGTCAAATATACGCAAATCCTCATTAAAATTGAGGTAATTTTATTTCCTCATAAGGAAACCTTTTCATCAACCTTTATAAGGTTTGTAGATGCATCTTTTATGAAAAAAGGTCTCTTGGTACAAGTCACTAAAGGCATTCGGTCTTGAGATATTTGAAGTTTATAGTGCGCTGCTTTCCTTAATTATTTTTTATGAGGATCTGGAAGCCGACTTGTGAAGACGAATTGAAAGTTCAGCGGACATTGGCTAGGGTTCATGTTCTTCGGAATTAATCTTTGTAAGGACGTTAACGAATATCACTTTGAACCTTTAATAAGGGCGAACAAATAGAAAAATACAGTTGGTCATTTAGTACATTATTTATTAGTTAAAATTACATTGTCAAAGAGTTCATGAGGTCTTCAAGCGCACGAATCGTTCCTTTATTAGAAATACGGTGAACTTAAAGCTTAAATATCTCAAGAAGGGATAGGTATTAGGTAGTATTGTAAAGCTTTATAATACCTTCCTTCCTGACGGGACGCCTGGGTGGCGAAGATCAGGAGTGGTAACATGGGGATGGATGGAGTAGTAACTCACGTAGAAAGAGCCTCCTTTGTACCGTCATTATATATAATTATAAATCCCCAGTCCTTAATATGCTCAACTGTTTTGGCGATCTTATCCATCACTATCTGTAATGATATAATGAGATAAACTCTGCTCTCGTTCTGCTGTAGGTAAGCAGATCCTTTCTATCTTAACAGGGATATTTTTATGCAATATAGGGCCAAATCTCAAGACAATTTGCTATCAAAGAACCACGCACTACCGGAATACCCTGTATGCAGGTCAATTAAATCATTGGGCATTGTACTAGGAGTGGTACTCGAACTGCAAAACGCTCTGTATCTAGTAACGTGTTGGCGCACCTAAACTCATTCCGACCGATTGAAATTCTTCATATACTTTCTCATAATTGACACGAAAGGCAGGTCAAAGGGTGGCAAAAGTCTTCTAAAGAATTCCAATTAACAGCAATTTGACTCTGAGGACTTCTAATCGGCTTGAAAAATGATTCTAGTTCTGCTATATGTTGAACTAAACTGTTCTTACTGGTGATGCTTCTTTTGTACAAGATTTCTACTTTGAATTTTCATTTTATGCGGAATGTTCTCACTGCATGTTGTGTAATACGCAGTTTATCCCATAGCAATGTGTACAATTACCTGGAGATTTCACACGATTTGAATGAGATTGAAGAGAATGCGCTTGTCGTCTTTTCCGCGTGCTAATTAATCTGATGAAATCCGAAAATTAGACTATCCGCGAAGAACAGTAGTTGTTCAATGGAAGCGGTATGATTTTTTATATTTTATAATATTTTTAATGCGTTTATTAGTTGGCGCAAATGAGCGTGGACAGGCGAATCAGGCGTTTCATTAATGTTTTCAAGTCAGTGTTAAGTACATTTTTTAATGTAATATACTGGGTGAACTGTGTTCAGTTGCTTTAATAGAAAATTCATCCTTTTAAACCCTTTTTAAAGAAAGAATTGATCGAAAACTTGGAATTTTCAGGACTTGAAGTTTTCACACCTTGAAGTTTTCACAACTTGAAGTTCTCAGATTTATTTTTAAAAGAAATACTTTTAGTCCGCTTAGACTATTAGTCCTCCTGGTGTAGTTGTACCCTCTAATAAAAAAATAGCTTTTTCCCATTATTGGATCAAGCGAGTTTGCTTAATCCACTATCGAGTTCTGTCACGCTTTGCAAATTCCGTACTTGCAACTGAATTCCAACTTTTTTCCAGACTCCAGAAGCTTGGGTCTCGGTTCACAATCTCCAATCGCAGGGCGGTGGCATTTTGGATCCAGATGACCGACTCAGCGACGTAGCTGACGACCGGGAGCAGATATTGGCTAGTTTTGAGGATGGAGATGGTTCCCATATTCACCATGGGGGCGGAGATGGAGCAAGCGGTAGTTCAGTAGGGACTGGCAGTCCTGATATTTTCCATGTAAGTTGCTGAGTTGTATTTGAGAGTTTTCTACGTTTTTACTGAACAACTGAAAAAATCAGGGTGGAAAATGTTTAAAGGGCCACCCTGCAAGTATACCAATCGCTAAAAGGATTGCTCTAAAAAAGTCGGGTTTTTTTTGCCAAATTGCCACAGATTTTGAGCTTTGATTTAAATTTTACGGGGGTTTATGATTTTTAGAAATTATATTTATTTTTTAGTTTTTTTTCATCAACATCCCACTGAATTATGTGACAATTATCAAAAGCATGTTGACCAATAATATGTTATTGATAAAACCAGCTATTTTTATGTCTGATTGATGCGTAGAATTCGTCGCAAGACTGTTTATAAATTACACTTTTGTATTTTCAATTTTGTCATTTTTTAAATTATAGATATGATAATAAATTTACGACTTATTCGTTTTATTTTTTTTTATTTCTGGAATAAATGCAACAATTATTTCTCTCAGTTCGTTCAGTCTTATTTTCGTTATTTTTTCAATTCTGGATGTTTAAGTTGAGAGTGTTTTTAAAACTTAAAACGAAGTTTAAAACCAAATTTCTAAAATACAGCCTAACCACTTTTATTCCCTTTAAACAACGCATTTAGAAAAAAAACAAAAATTTTTAGAAAAATGAATAGATCGTGTACTAAATACAGTAGCATACATTTTTCAATTATTAATTGATATTTTTCAGGATGGTGAGCATAAATATGGGCCTGTATACTCCAGGACGGACATCGAAGTAACTGGGGAGCAAATCGCTTCGGGTGTTCCCAGTCTGCAAGTGAGAAGAGGCAGTGAACCGACGCTTAATCAGCTTCCTGCAGGTCCTCCTGCCCCATCTGATAACACTAAGCGATGGAGCGCTGCGCCTCTTATTCTAGAGCCACCCAGTTCAGGGTAAGATTTGCTCTATAATTTCAGTAGCGTCATACAAAGTGTTTTCAAGATATTCAAAATTATATATATAATATATATAATATATCAAAAGTAATAAATAAAAAAGTGTTTTTTAAGCTAGTTACATCTCCTTAAAAAGAGGATTAAAAATGTGATTTATCGGGGCAATAAAAAGTAACAAACTTTTGAGCAATTTGTAACTTGGGCCTTAAGTGATTGACATTTTGTCCAGTTGTTTTTCCTATTTACAGCTTAAAATTGTTTCTTTTTTGCCACTTTTTTCAACTCGATTCTTGCCTTCTAAACATCTATCCTTTCTTTCGGAGTATTTTTAATTTGTATTTCCATTATTGCTTTATTTGTTAGGTTCACATAATGAACGTTTTTGTCTGTCCATTCTTCTAGTTATTATCCCTGTTCTCATCTTCATTCTTGTCTTTGAAACCTTATTCTCTTTCAATAATGTATTTTTCAAGTGTATCTCCTTTATTCCATTGTTTGTTAAAACTGCTGCAGAACTTTTTTTTTAAGTTAAAGTGAACATTTCGATGTCCTCGAAACCGATTCTGTGCTAAGAAATAAAATACATTGAAAGGTCAAAAATATGATGCATTTTTAAGCTTTTCTGTCTAGAAAGGTGCAGAGACCGAAGAGGCCAAAGAAACGCTTTGAAAACGAAGAAAAAACATTTTTAATGCTTTCACCCTCATTCTCAAAATCAATGTTTTTTGCTTGAAAATTTTGTTGTTTCAGTATGTTTTCATTTGAATTGCTTCAATAATGAAATTTGTGTCGGTTAAAAAGTGAATTGTTTGTAAGATTATAGTAATCCAAGAGTATGTTCTTCTAGAGCAAATCCTGTTGATCCCTGATCAAAGTCCAGTTTATCCCTTTGACTATTTTTATGCACTGAGTGTAATTTCATACTTCATACACGATCTCAAAACTTCAGATTCATCTACAAGATTTCCTACAGAAAATTTGTATAGTAAATTTGCTTCAGGTATGGCAGCCCCGATTGGTTAGACGACTGCAAAGAGGAAGACCCCACCGGATTCAAAAGAATTGCTCGGGACGGAATCAACCGCCTATCCATGCAGTTCTTAGGCGACGGGCCCGGGTAAGTTAAATAATCATTTGATTAATTGTGACATACAACTTACACCCTATTTAGGTATCGTTGGGCGGAAGCAGCTGAAAGACTGGCGAGCTCCAAATCGCAAACCAGCAAATCGTTGCCTCGAGAAGCCAGACGAAGAGAACCGTTAGGACAAGCCAATAGCAGCCCCACGCCATGGCCTACAGATAAAACAGATTTTATTGTGATACGGAATCAGCCTGGACCTTTGGGTATTCACGTGGTGCCCGACTACGATGGTTCCGGAAAAGATAGAGGACTGCTGGTGCAAGGAATTGAACCGGGCGGTAGAATAGATAGGGATGGAAGACTGGCTATTTACGATAGAATTGTAGAAATTAATGGGCAGAATTTAATAAACATTCCTTTTCAACGGTGAGATCCGAACGCCACCATTATCTCACTGAGTTAATTTCTGTTTTTTTTCCAATCTTGCAGGGTCCAGGAAATATTTAAATTGTCGCTGATTTCTCCAGAGTTAAGACTGAAAGTAGTTAAGGCTTCCGGATTGGAGAGCTTACGCAAACCTCCCACTCCCATCTACCCGAGTTTTAGAGCAGATAAGGAAAACAACGGTATGGTGGAATGTGAACAAAAACGTTAGTAAACTTATCTTGTGACATTTGTCCTGATTTTTTGATTTTTTATCAATGGATTAATCTTGCAAATAAGTTTATTTGCCTTTAATTCTGCAATTTTTTGTCCGGCCATGGAGCTCCAAGATGCATTTTACGTTGATTCATAATAATGAAGTTATTCGGGATTTGCAGACAGTACAAGTACAAAAATTGCAACAGTGTCTCCTACCAAAAAAGTGCCGGCGATATCCAAGAACCTGAAAGGTCTCCTAACGGCCAACACCAGGAAAATCGGCAAAAAAATCGATATCGACCTTGTAAAGGGCCCAAGGGGTTTGGGCTTCAGCATAACTACCCGAGACAATCCTGCTGGCGGAAACTGTCCTATTTACATAAAAAACATCATTCCTGAGGTAAGTGTAGAGCGCGATTCTAAAGCGTTTCAAAGCCCCGTGGGTTTTTCATTTTCCGTAGCCGTTTTGTACAGAACTCGACTCAGAAAGCTTGCAGATCTGATTGTATATTTAACAGACTTTCTGTTGCATAAAATGTGTTTGTTTAGGGTGCAGCAGTTGAAGACGGCAGACTGAAAATCGGGGATCGATTGCTTCAAGTCAATGAAGAAGAAATGACTGGAAAAGCCAGTCGGAAGCTGTGGCGATCCTGAGAAAAGTAGTGCCAGGCAGCAAAGTGAAAATTATAGTATCCAGACAGGAGGACGTGCCCGTAACCGGAACAACTAGCAATGGATTGCCTAGAGTTATTGTGAGTGGATTGTGGAAAAATCCGACATACCAACCAATTAAATCACACACAATTTAATTTCCTCCAGTGGCTTAAAATTTTGCGCTTTACATATTGCCGTTGTACATGTAAAAATAAATGTTCTCTCGCACACAGGGCATCGAAGAAACCGATGAACGAGAAGATCCGATAACCGCAGAACTGTTCAGTAGCGAGAGCAATCGGGATATTCCACCTAATATACCTCCCTTACCTCAGAGCCATCTGCTTCATAGCAGGTCGCCGCTCGAAAAACCGATCGGATCTGTGGCTAAAATTGTCTCCCAATTTCAAGAGGCTGCCACCCTGAGCAATGTAATTTTCGTTTGTATTTCAAGTAGTGTCTGTCTGCCCTTGTGTACCCCTTCTCCCATGTGATGTCTTGGTATGCATTTGACTCTCCTCCCTAACTCCGTTTTATTACTAGAACTTCTTAGACTACTAAACACACACGCCTCAGTTAATGCGGTTTTTCTTCTAATTGTTTCTGATATTTACAGTCTCTGGAGAAAAGCGACAGTGCCATGGTTTATCCCTGGAAACATCGCGAAATGTTAACTTTGAACATTCCCGTGCACGACTCTGAAAAAGCTGGACTTGGTATCAGTGTGAAAGGAAAAACTAGCGAATCAGGTACGCTTTCTAATCCAGCTGGGGACATCTGTAAAAAGGTTCTTGTACCCATATAAATGTGAATTTTTCGGAACATGTTATGTTCTATACCATTGGAATATTTGGAATACAAACTGTGGTTTGTCCAGGTGATTTGGGTATCTTCATAAAAAGCGTAATCAATGGCGGCGCCGCATCAAGAGACAAGAGACTGAGAACCAACGATCAGCTACTGAACGTCAATGGAAAATCACTGCTTCAGCAGTCGAACAGCGACGCAATGGAAACACTGCGTAAAGCCATGTTGCATACTGAGGGCCCAGTGCCTGGAAACATCACGCTGATCATCGCCAGACGTGCTTCGTCTCCAGGCTCTTCAAGGAATCGCTCCAATGAGAGTTTGCTCAATGTCTCTCAGACATCTCAGGTGAGAATGGAATAAAAGGTTGTGTTGATCAGTTGAAACAATAGTTTAATTCTTCAGGATTTGTACAACTCCCAAGACACAGCTAGTGATCCATCCGGCGAAAATTCCAACTCAAACGCTTCGAATGGCTCGACTAATACTGTCATATACAACCCGCACCAGAATAGCATGGTTCCCAACCAGTTGAGTCCCATGCATACCTGGAACCCAGTGTTAGAGCGGCTAACTGGTAAGCGCATAAAACGCCTCAAACGACCATAGAATATTGATTTTTTGTTGTTTTCCTAAGGTAAGCAGCAGCTACGCAACGAAAGCTACTATAAAGCTACACACGATACCTGGAGTAACAGTATGATAGCGAATAGTAGCGCTTTAGGAAGTCTGGGTGGCACTACTGTGGTAAACTTGAGCACGGCTGAACCGATCTTGATAGAGGACGAATACGGGTCTAGAGTGGTTCCTATTCAAAACCAGCAACAGTAAGTTCGAATATTTTTATAAAATTATTGTATAATATAGGGGAGAAGCTAGTATAGTCTATACGAGGTTACGCAGTTTATGAACTAAATATGTTCATCAATGTTCAGCTAAATAAATTAAACTTACTAATTAAAACAGGTTTTTTAAAATATATTTCTCACGCCCATGTTTCACATAGAATACGCCGATGTGGTTATTATGCTGGTCCAAGTTAGTTCGTATAGACTATATCTTGGAACGGATTTTTTTAAGACTTATTTTCGACACATAGACACACAGAAAGGAACTTGCACGTAGTATTGTAGTTTGAGGCATAAATTTTAAAACGTAACTGCTATTTCACCCTGTTTTTTTTTTGTTTTTCCGACAATACAGCCGCACGGGTGTTGCCAATTTGAACAAAATGTCTTCAATATCAATGTTAAGTTGCTAGAGAAAAAAAATTATAACATTTGAGTGTTTTTTTCGGGCATTGGACGCTTAAACAAGGATTTTTGGGTATTCATAGCGGCTACATGGAATGTACTATTTTCCTTCCTGTTAATTTTGCGTCAACTTGGTAATTTTTGCCAAGTGGCACACTTTTTCTTTTGTGGGTTCGGACTGGCATCCTTCTAAGATGTTCGATGTAAGATCATCTTTGGCATCTAAATCTGAATCGCTAATATCTTCAGACACTGTAACTGCTATTTTTCCAACACGGTCTTCAATTTCTAGAAAAATACCGAAACATTGTGCTTATTGAAGCTGGTGCGCCGGGCTAAACTTTTTGGGTGTGTTTTTTTATCTTGTGCAGTTTCTGTTTGTGCAGCTTTCCAGCACGACATGCGTTTTCCCAAGATGCAGGAATATTTTCATTATTTAAGAGAATACACCTTGCCCTGCTCACAAGAAAACCGTTAAATAGAAATGACTAAACTGCGATTCACACATGAGCCTGAGTTTACTTGAAATTATTCGAATTGTTGACGGTCCAAAATTCTCCCCAAGGATTTTCAGTTGGTTTTTCTCTTCACAGTAGATAGAGCTCGATAAATTGAGAGTTTTTTTATTGATCACTTTTCCGAATCCAACAAAACGTGTAATTTTTTTTGAAGAATCAATGTGCATATGATGAACAAGCCGAGTCACATAAATCACAATCGAGAAGAACACGAGCCGGATGGTAAAGCGGGTGATAAAAGCGCTGAATCAGCTTCCCAAACAACTGTTCAGGTCACTGATGCAACGTATTCCAGCCAGCTGAGCTTGGAAAACCCGCAAGGGTTTTCGAGGTAAAGTTCCACGGTTTTTTCAATTGAACTGTTTTTTTTTACAAAAGGTTTTTCAGGGATGCGTTTGGAAGGCAAAGCATGTCCGAGAAGCGACATGCCACATTGGATGCCAAAAGCACGGATACGTACCAGCGCACCAAGAAAATGCGCGAGGACAGAATCAGGAAAGAATGTAAGTTTTTTTTAAAGTATTCAGGGTTTTTCAACTACCAATTTATTTGATAATCGAATTTTGTATTTGGCTATTGAAAAATGTAATGTTTCAGAGCTTAAACGATTTCTAGTCTGCCATAAAGGGTCATTTCAATGTTTCATTATGTATATGTGCTAACAGTTGTTTGTAGTGGTAAAGTTTGGCTAATTTCTGTGTCTCATTTCCATGTCATAGCTAATATAGTGCGAGTCGGCTCAGTGGAATCAGTCATAAGCGTGAATCGATCATCAGAACACCCGGAGTGTAAGCATTCACTTCAGATTTAAGCTTTGTGTTAATAACCTTACTGGAAATCCATCTGTGATTAATGCATGCTTGAGTTATAAACGCACATTTTGTTTTGGGACACATCAGAAAATGCTCCGATTTTTAGATGCTGATAAGCTGGCCGAACTTGGACCGTCGCTAGGCATGAAGAAATCGTCCAGTTTGGAGTCGCTGCAAACCATGGTCCAAGAGGCAAGTTAAACTGCCAGTTAATTAACCAACCGAAAAAAAGCCTAAGAAATCACAGTTGAAAATATAATTTTCTTCAGATTCAGATGCAAGAAGAAGGAGACCCCGCATACAGTTACAGAGGCCCATCGGGTGCTCTGAAAGTCATCAGAGGCAGAGGCAGCGAGGAGACATTTAGGGCTGCAGTAGTTGATCCCAATCATCGCAACGAAATGGGTTTGTTCTAACATGTCGCTCGAAGTTTCCCGTGTTGTTAATCACAGTTGACTTTAGGTGCAAAGAAACATTGGCTTTTGGATGGCCCGGTGGAAGAACGGGAAATTGATGGATTTACGAACGTTAGAGGCGGCCCGAGGCAGTCCTCGCTCAATGCCGCGTTGGACACCAAAAATAAGCCATGCAAAAAGAAGCCAGGCATTTTTAAAGGAATTGGCTCCATGTTTAGGTAAGGTAATGAAGCATGTGGCTCCGGAGACGATCGACTTGCAATTGGGCTGAACTGGTTGAAACTGACATAAAATCGTTTGAATAGGTTTGGAAAGCATCGTAAAGTGGAGCTGGTGGAACCTGTGCAGCAGTACCACCAAAAACCAAGCGAATTTGAGAGCGCTCTGAATGTATCACAGTATTCACAAAATTCCGACCATCAGCAGCAAAGTGAAGACAATCAAAGCCATCATTCCCATAGTTCCCATAATACGGATTGCAGTCAACATAAACAACATGGTGGGTGTTTAGAAGAGGTTTCGTGCCGATTTTTGAACTGTGTGACTTTATTGCTTCCAAAGTTGATTTATTTAAAATAACGTATTCTTGGACTACCGATTCTGCGTTTGTCCTCGGTTTAGGTTTATATTTCTGTTTTTTCAGTCGTAGTTATGTCTTTTCTGTTGATTTTAGCGGACCGATCACAAGAGCTGACTCCAACCCCGGCCGTTCAGCCACATGTTACTGTCAATACTCAGCAACACCAGCAGCGAGAACAGCAGATACAAAGGGAACCCATTTATCAGCGACATGGGTTCGTTCATAGACACGCTGAGCAGGTTCAGGTAACAGCAATCTTCTATCGTTGATGCTTTCATTATTACGTCGCATTGCTGCTTCATACACTTTTTAGAATCGATCGAAAGATGAAACAATAGGGAAAACACGATAGTTTTTTTAGCAACTATTTCTTGTGAGTGTGTTTGTTCAGTATATTTTTTTTGGCTTCAGGTAATTCCGGAAAATGCAGTGGCTCCTCCAGTAAAGTACCGACAAAATGTGAATGCAAACAGAGAGAATGCGAGACAAAGACTGGCTCATAGACACACTTACTATCAGTCGGACGAGCGGGAGAACATTTACGATCGCCAACTGCAGGTAGATAATAGAGCCAACCGCACATTTTAACATTTTGTTGATTTAATTTATTTGTTTTTCAGCAGCAAAGTCGAGAGCCGCAATATGGAGAATTTGGACGTCCTGGAAGTAGATCCGGAATAACCGAGGCGCCGCCAGTGCCTTTCACTCACTACGTTAACTACAACGAACTGCAGACGCATATCAGGTAAACAAAACATTTGAACTTTTTATGAACCAAAAAAAAAGTCAAATTCAATTGTTATTGTGCACTTCTGTATCTAACATGAAACCGGTTGCATGACATGGGGGCTGATGAACATCCACTCTGTGATTAATCAACAATCATCGCCCAGTCTCGTTTATGTTACTTGTTTGCGTTAGAAAAAACACTGTTTGTTGATGTCTTAACCTGTGAATGTTACCATATTGTCTCTCGTTCTTCTCGTAGCCGGAAAGAGTCGTTGTCTGACAGTCAAATAGTGCAGATGCGTCTGCAGGTGCAACAGCAAAGGTTAAAGGTGGAGGAAGAGAGGTATGCACCAAAGTCATTTTTCTGTTGAACAGTTTTAGATAGGACACAAGGCACTTTTCTTTATTGCTAATCGTAACTAGGCTTGAATGAGATTAATTTCCTTTTTATGTCCTTTTGGAGGTGGTGGTGGTGGTGTTGGTAGTAATAATATTCATGGATTTGTACACATTCCTCGAACTCACGAAATTTTTTAAAAATAATTTGGAAGGTTGCATATTACTTCCGTTACTTATTTTTCGGTTTTGGCATCATTTTGATTAATAAATAGGAACACAGCAAGATATGCTAGCAATTAGAGAAATCGATGTTTCTAAAGTAATATTTAATGGTGAGTTTACAGATGCATGAATTTCGTGGCGCCAATGGTCGCGCCAGTTTTATTTGCATGCCAGTAAATGTTTACACCCCGTAACAAAATTGCAATATTTGGCCAGTTTCACTTTGAAATTGATGGCAAAATGCACAATTCGGAAAACTTGCAAAGTACAAGCTAAAGTTTTAGCGAAAAAAAATAGGACATCACCAACGAAACGCCCGTGTGTTGGTCAAACCATGGTGTAGTCGTCGTCTTAATTTGGGTGCTTCTACAAAAGCTCTAGGTGAATTATTTGCAGAAAAAATATTCGAATGAAAGTGCAAGATTTTTTATATCTGTTTCCGAATGTTGGCTTTTTTAAATTTTCGTTTATTAAGTAGAGTAATTTATAAAGTAGAGCTGTACGTAGGTAACGAAAGAGTTAATATCCATATGTATTCGTTATTATTCGTTGGAGGAAAGATCTGTTTGGCTGCAGCAGGAACCGAACAACGATTTTTTAAACATAACCTGCAGAAGGCCGATTGAGGTCAGAAACAGTGCATTTTCCCCCCTAAATTTTTCTAGAAACTCCGAACTCATTTAGGATATGAAGCGATCTTTGCTCTACATCTGTAAAAAAAGTTTAACTCTCTACCTCTCGCAGGAACGAAACAGCTATCAGGTTTTTTTGAACATCTACATAACGCCAATACGGAGCTTCAAATTAGTGTATCTGGGCGAAAATCGCCCCAGATATAGAGTCATCTTGGCCCAAATTTTGCAACAAACTTCCACTCTCTACCGGTCAAAGCAGGGAAATGACGCATTTTTGAAACAGAGCCTGCACAGCGCCTATACAGAGCTGAGATAACATCTTAAAAAATTGCTGAAAACGTCTCGAATTTTCCGAAAAGTTCAAACTCGCCCCAGTTATAGAGTGGTTCTTACTCTATATTTGGAGGAAACTTCATCTGTTTGGCTGCAGTAGGAGCCGAACAAGGACTTTTTTTAACAGCGCCTGCACAAGGCGGATTGAGATCTCAAACAGTGGGTTTTTCAAAAAATTCTCCAAATCCCCAAATTTTTTCTAGAAACCAAGAACTCATTCAAGATATGAAGCAATATTTGCTGTAAATCTGTCAAAAAGTTCAGCTCTGTACCTCCCGCAGGAACCAAAGAGCTGGCAGCTTTTTAAATATACTCTAAACCACGCCAATACGGAGAATCAAATGAATGTTTTTCAAAAAATCCTGAAATTCTCGAATTCCCTGAAACGTCGAAAGATGCCCCAGATATAGAGTCATCTTTGCACTATATCTGCAAGAAACTTCCACTCTCTACCGGTGAAAGGAGGGAAATGACGAATTTTTGACACAGAGCCTGCACAGAGCTAATACAAAGCTTAATGCGCGTGTTTTTTCAAAAATTGCCAGGATTTTCACAATTTTCCGAAAAAAATCAAACTCGCCCTAAATATACAAATGCCATTGCTCTATATGCGAAGCAACCGTCATCCCTTTACCGGGGGCAGAGGCGAAAGGGCAAATTTTTGAAACAGAGCCTGCACAGCGCCTAAACAGAGCTGAGAAAGCATGCTCTTAAAAAATTGCTAAAATTCTCTCGAATTTTCTGGAAAGTCCATACTCGCCCCGATATAGAGTGGTCCTTTTGGAGGAAACTTCATCTGTTTGGTTGCAGCAGGAGCCGAACAACGAATTTTTTAACAGAGCCTGCACAACCCCGATTGAGATCTCAAACTGCGTTTTTCAACAATTCTCCAAATCCCCTAATTTTTTCTACAAACTCCGAACTCCTTCAGAATATGAAGCAATCTTTGCTCGACATATGTCAAAAAGTTCAACTATCTACCTCCCGCAGGAACCAAAGAGATAGTAGCTTTTTAAACATCTCTAATGATATAGTCTAAATAACGCCAATACGGAGAATCAAATGCATGTTTTTCAAAAAAATCCTGAAATCCTCCCGAATTCCCTGGAACGTCGAAAGTCGCCCCAGATATAGAGTCATCTTTGCTCTATATCTGCAAGACACTTCCACTCTCTACCGGTCAAAGGAGGGAAATGACGAATTTTTGACACAGAGCCTACATAGCTGACATACAGAGCTGAGAAAGCATGTTCTTAAAAAATTTCTGAAATCCTCTCGAATATTCTGGAAAGTCCATACTCTCCGCCGATATAGAGTGGTCCTTACTCTATATTTGGAGGAAACTTCATCTGTTTGGTTGCAGCAGGAGCCGAACAAGGACTTTTTTAACAGCGCCTGCACAAGGCCGATTGAGATCTCAAACAGTGCGTTTTTCAAAAAATTCTCCAAATCCCCTAATTTTTTTTACAAAATCCGAACTCATTCGTAATATGAAGCAATCTTTGCTCTACATCTGTCAAAAAGTTCAGCTTTCTACCTCCCGCAGGAACCAAACAACTAGCAGCTTTTTTGAACATAGCCTACACAACGCCAATACGGAGCTTCAAATGAATGTTTTTCAAAAAAATCCTGAAATCCTCTCGAATTTTCTGGAACGTCGAAAGTCTCCCCAGATATAGAGTCATCTTTGCTCTATATCTGCAAGAAACTTCCACTCTCTACCGGTGAAAGGAGGGAAGTGACGAATTTTTAACACAGAGCAAATACAAAGCTTAATGCGCGTGTTTTTTCAAAAATTGCCAAGATTTTTACAATTTCCCGAAAAAAACCAACCTCTCCCTAAATATAGAAATATTATTGCTCTATACGTGAAGCAACCGTCAGCCTTCTTCCAGGCGCAGAAGCGAAAGGACAAATTTTTTAAACAGAGCCTGCACAGAGCCTATTCAGAGCTGAGAAAGCATGTTCTTAAAAACTTGACTGAAATCCTCTCGAATTTTCAGGAAAGTCCATACTCGCCCCAGATATAGACTGGTCCTTACTCTATATTTGGAGGTATCTTCATCTGTTTGGTTGCAGCAGGAGCCGAACAACGAATTTTTTTAAAAGAGCCTGCACAACCCCGCTTGAGATCTCACAGTGCGTTTTTCAAAAATTCTCCAAATCATCTAATGTTTTCTACAAACTCCGAGCTCATTCAGGTATATGAAGCAATCTTTGCTCTACATTTGTCAAAAAGTTCAGCTATCTACCTCCCGCAGGAACCAAAGAGATAGAAGATTTTTTAAACATAGTCTAAACAACGCCAATACGACGAATCAAATGCATGTTTTTCAAAAAAATGCTGAATTCCTCTCGAATTACCTGGGACGCCGAAAGTCCCCCCAGATATAGAGTCATCTTTGCTCTATATCTGCAAGACACTTCCACTCTCTACCGGTCAAAGGAGGGAAATGACGAATTTTTGACACAGAGCCTGCACAGCGCCTATACAGAGCTGAAAAAGCATGTTCTTAAAAAATTGCTGAAATACTCTCGAATTTTCTGGAAAGTCCATACTCGCCCCAGATATAGAGTGGTTCTTACTCTATATGTGGAGGAAACTTCATCTGTTTGGCTGCTGTAGGAGCCACACAAGGACCTTTTTTAACAGCGCCCGCACAAGGCCGATTAAGATCTCAAACAGTGGGTTTTTTCAAAAAATTCTCCAAATTGCCAAATTTTTTTTAGAAACCAAGAACTCATTTAAGATATGAAGCAATCTTTGCTCTAAATCTGTCAAAAAGTTCAGCTATCTACCTCCCGCAGGAACCAAATAACTAGCAGCTTTTTTGAACATAGCCTACACAACGCCATATATCTGCAAGAAACTTCCACTATCTACCGGTGAAAGTAGGGAAGTGACGAATTTTTGACACAGAGCCTGCCCAGCGCTAATAGAACTCTTACAGCGCGTGTTTTTAGCTATTTTCCGAAAAAAAAAAAACAAACTCGCCCTAAATATACAAATGCCATTGCTCTATATGCGAAAAAACCGTCATCCCTTTACCGGGCGCTGAACAAAAGGGCAAATTTTTGAAACAGAGCCTGCACAACGCCTGTACAGAGCTGAGAAAGCATGTTCTCGAAAAATTCCTGAAGTTTTCACAGACTCCTTCGGCAACATCCAAACTTCGTAGCTTAATGAGCCATGAAAAAAAAAATGTATATGTGTGTATAATGTGATGCTTGACTCGATTTGCTTTAGTAAGATTTCCATGTAACAAGAATCCATTTTAGTGACTAGACCTGCGTTCGTAGACAGCTTGCAAATTGGCAAAAATCGTTGCATGCGAGTAATCGAGCTTTTTTTCAGCCGGAAACAGCATCAGTACCACTCGCAGAGGCAACCACGACCGGAAAGCCAGCTTCGGCCAATTTCCAACTATTACGAGTACGAGAGCGTCCAATCGGTGCTAAACAATCGACAAGCGCGTCCCACAAACGTCCACTATCCACAGCAGGATATCAACGCCAACTCCGTGCAAAGCAGACAGAACCTGGCCGTGCATAGTAGGCCGGGACAACCGCGAGGAGGTAACGCAATAGCGAGACAGGCTGGACAACATCGCGGTCCCTTTGTTACCCAAGTAACTATAGGTGAACATCAAAAGAACGGGACGAAAGTGTGAAATATTAATTTTAGCAGTATTGTACAGTATTGATATTCTTATACAGAATGTGCCAATCGTGAGAATGAGCCACTTTAGCTACGGGAATTTTTTTAGTTTTGATATTTTATTTGAATGCATATATGGTAAAGTGCGTCCGTATCATCAAGCGATCAAACGTAGGTTTCTATACCAAATTCTGTTTCTTTTGTTTTACTACACAGGGTAAATATATTGATCTAGAAATCAATTCTGCAAAAGAAACAGTGAGTTTTACTTTTTTACTTAATGCGCATTTATTATTTTATGTTTTACTGCGATAATTTTATTAATAAATGTTTTTAGACGTAATTTGGCGCATCTTGTGATTTTTCAATTTGATGAAAATTATTATGCAGATAACTTTATTTTATTTATAGTCAGTCTTTATTATGAAATGTACAGTAGTCGCAATCAAGCAACCGTGCCTTCTGAGAAAACGTACGCTCTTAATGTGTCTTCCAAATTATTTGTCTTAACAATAATTGCTCTTTCCAAACTGTCCACTGCCGATGTGATTTTTTATTTTTTTAATCCCACAGTTTCGAATTACAGTGTTTTCCAATCATCAGCGATAAAGGAAACATGCTAGAATTGTTTTTTACACGGGTTTTTCCATTGTTTTTGTTACTGTTGAACTCGACCGGTTTTTATCTGTAGATGGCCTTGGAAATGATGGGATAGTTGGTGGCAAATGAACATTGTTTTTGGGTAAAATTTTACCGTCCATTTTACACAATTATTTAAAGATATTTCAGAAAATATGTTTATAATTATTGGTCTAAAAAATAAATTGCTTCCACGGCCAGTTACGCATTTACATGTAAACGAACATTTGGAAATTGCTGTATTATTATTGTCCTTTGATTATAATCGTTAAAGCGAATGTCATGAGAACGAGTAGTAATTACTTTTTTACTACCATCACATTGCAAACCCATGAGCTGGACGCTCTGAAGTGATCGTGCAATTAATTGCTCTGTTCTAGTAGTTCGGAACTACTGGAACCTCAGAAATTTGAAGAATAAACAGATTTTAGTATGTTTTTTTTTGTTTTAATTTATAAACCGCAATGACAATTCTTTAAATGGTGTTTGGTATTAAACAGTGCGTATTTTAAGGCTCTGTCCCGCAATGGCAGCCAGAGCTGTGGAGCTCAACAGGTTCTCGAAATATGGACCAAAGTTTCCAACTAACTAACACCAATTTTTGCATTTTGCATGAAAACTAGAAACATTCTTTAAATAATGTTTGCTACAAAAAAGTGTGTATTTTAAGGCTCTATCCCGCAATGGCAAGTAGAGCTTTGCAGCTCAACTGGTTCTCTAAATATGAGCCAAAAATGAACAGCGGGTCTAAAAGACCACATTGATTTTTAATTTTTACAATTTGCCTGAAAACTAGAAACATTCGTTCAATAATGTTTGCTACAAAAAAGTGTGTATTTTAAGGCTCTATCTCGCGATGACAAGTAGAACTTTACAGACCAACAGGTTCTCTAAATATGAGCCAAAAATGAACAGCGGGTTTCAAGTCCCGCATTGATTTTGAATTTTTGACAATTTGCGTGAAAACTAGAAACATTTTTTAAATAATGTTTGCTACAAAAAAGTGTGTATTTTAAATCTATCTTGCAATGACAAGTAGAGCGTTGGAGCTCAACTGGTTTTCTAATTATGAGCCAAACATTAACGGCGGTTCTCAAGTCCCGCATTAATTTTGAATTTTTATAATTTGCCTGAAAACTAGAAACATTCTTTCAATAATGTTTGGTACAAAAAAGTATGTATTTTAAGGCTCTATTCCGCAATGACAAGTAGAGCTTTGCAGCTCCACTGGTGCTCTAAATATGAACCAAAATATAACAGCGGTTTTTAATACCTGCATTAATTTAGAAAATTTGCATTTTGCTTGAAAACTAAAAACATTCTTTAAATAATGTTTGCTGCAAAAAGTGTGTATTTTAAATCTCTGTCCCGCAATGACAAGTAGAGCTTTGCATCTCAACTGGTTCTCTAAATATGAGCCAAACATTAACGGCGGGTCTCAAAACCCGCATTAATTTTGAATTTTTGCAATTTGCCAAAAAACTAGAAACATTGTATACATAATGTTTGCTACATAAAGGTGTGTATTTGAAGGCTCTATCCCGCAATGACAAGTAGAGCTTTGCAGCTCCACTGGTTCTCTAAATATGACCCAAAAGCTAACAGCGGTTCTCAAGTCCCACATTACTCTTGCATTTTCGCATTTTGCGTGAAAACTAGAAACATTCTTTAAATTATGTTCGATATAAAAAAGTGCGTATTTTAAATTTCTATCTCGAAATGGCCACCAGAGCTTTGCAGCTCAACCGGTGCTCTAAATATGAGCCAAAATATAACAGCGGTTTTTAATACCCGCATTAATTTAGAAAATTTGCATTTCGCCTGAAAACTAAAAACATTCTTTAAATAATGTTTGCTGCAAAAAAGTGTGTATTTTAAATCTCTATCCCGCAATGACAAGTAGAGCCTTGCATCTCAACTGGTTCTCTAAATATGAGCCAAACATTAACGGCGGGTCCTCAAAACCCGCATTAATTTTCAATTTTTGCAATTTGCCTAAAAACTAGAAACATTCTTTCAATAATGTTTGGTACAAAAAAGTGTGTATTTTAAGGCTCTATCCCGCAATGACAAGTAGAGCTTTGCAGCTCCACTGGTTCTCTAAATATGCCCCAAAAGCTAACAGCGGTTCTCAAGTCCCGCATTACTCTTGCATTTTCGCATTTTGCGTGAAAACTAGAAATATTCTCTAAATTATGTTCGATAAAAAAAAGTGCCTTATTTTAAATTGCTATCTCGAAATAGGCCACTAGAGCTTTGCAGCTCAACCGGGCTCTAAATATGATCCAAAATGTAACAGCTGTTTTTAATACCCGCATTAATTTAGAAAATTTGCATTTTGCTTGAAAACTAAAAACATTCTTTAAATAATGTTTGCTGCAAAAAAGTGTGTATTTGAAGGCTCTATCCCGCAATGACAAGTAGAGCTTTGCAGCTCAACTGGTTCTCTAAATATGAGCCAAACATTAACGGCGGGTCTCAAAACCCGCATTAATTTTGAATTTTTGCCATTTGCCTGAAAACTAGAAACATTCTTTACATAATGTTTGCTACATGAAGGTGTGTATTTGAAGGCTCTATCCCGCAATTACAAGTAGAGCTTTGCAGCTCAACTGGTTCTTTAAATATGAGCCAAAAATTAACAGCGGTTTTAATACCCGCATTAATTTAGAAAATTTGCATTTTGCTTGAAAACTTAAAACATTCTTAAATAATGTTTGATATAAAAAACCTGGATATTTTAAGGCTCTATCTCGCAATGAAAACCGGAGATTCGCAGCTCAACTGGTTCTCTAAATATAACCCAAAATCTAACAGCGGTTTTCACGACCCGCATTAATTTAGATTTTTCGCATTTTGCCTGAAAACTAGAAACATTCTTTAAATGATGTTCGATCGAAAAAAGTGCGTATTTTAAAGCTCTATCATACAATCGCAAGTGGAGCTTTGCAGCTAAACTGGTTCTCTAAATATGACCCAAAAGCAAACAGCGGTTTTCACGATCCGCATTAATTTAGATTTTTCGCATTTTGCCTGTAAACTAGAAGCATTCTTTAAATGATGTTTCATATAAAAAAGTGCGTATTTTAAATTTCTATCTCGAAATGGCAACCAGAGCTTTGCAGCTCAACCGGTGCTCTAAATATGAGCCAAAAATTAACAACGGTTTTGATACCCGCATTAATTTAGAAAATTTGCATTTTGCTTGAAAACTAAAAACATTCTTAAATAATGTTTGGCATAAAAAACGTGAATATTTTAAGGCTCTATCTCACAATGGCGCTCAGAGTTTTGCAGCTCAACTGGTTCTCTAAATATGACCCAAAAGCTAACAGCGGTTTACACGATAGGCATTTATTTATATTCTTCGCATTTTGCCTGAGAGCTAGAAACATTCTTTAAATGATGTTCTGTATAAAAAATGCTCATTTTAATGCTCTTTCCCGCAATGATAAGCATAGTTTCGGAGCTCAACCGAGTCTCGAAAGACGAGCCAAAGACCAAGAACTCGACACTTGACACACGAAAATTGAGATACACAACCATATTTTTTGTTACAATTTATTGCAAAAAGACGTGATACAATATATTCTAAAACAATACATATACTTAACAAAAATAAAATAAATACATACACATCACGAGTTGAAAGATTGACTACGAAAATATAGTAATTGTAACTATGGAGCGTTTGAATGACTGAAGTATCTGGAACCTCTTTTCAATACCAAGCTCCAAGTGGAACGTCCTTTAATTTGAAAAGGCGTAAGAATATTTCCTACAGAGATTAGAGTGTGTCTGTACAAGGCACTCATTGTAAAATATTATCTATCAATACTAAATACCAGTAGCCTATGCGATAATTGGCAAACCAAGCCTCCGAAAAACAAAAATATGCGCTCCGAAAATTAGCACCATAATGAGAGCCGATTGTTCAAGTATCAGTACTAGGCACTGTTTGTCAGTTATCAATGTCTTAAGCTAATTTATGTACAGCCAATTTTCCTAATTATCTGGAGCTTTTTGTTCCTTTGTTGTGGCCTGTTGAGGGCAAAATCGCATTCTAGACCATATAATGGTAAAAAAGTGTCAATGTTTTTACTTATAAAAATTCGTAACACTATTTAATAAATAAAAACTGCTGTTCTGAGAGCGCAGACTAGTGGACCGTTCACTTGAGAACATTTCCATTATCACGGAAATACCACTCACTCACTCACAGCTGCCCGAGTCACGAAAATTTCCCGCGACTCCCAATTATCAAATCGTCTAACGAACGTATCTATAAGGGTTTTGCTTTAACTCCAGACATCCATCGAGATGCGTTTCTGCGTTTCCATTTTCTTATAGTAGACTTGCGCTTGTTCTTCAGTAAGACTGCCCTTTTCTTGAATGATTTTCAGTATTATGTTACGTACGTCCACCGCCATTGACTTTGCATCCCTGTAATGAATTAGTTCCAGTTATATAAAGAGCAAACTTAAAAGGAAATAGAAGTTTATTCTGATTTTCATGGGTTTTATTAAGTATCTATATCATCAGGATAATGTGAAGAAGGTAAATTTCATTTTGAGGAATATCAGATCCATAAAACTGAACAAAACAAAGTTGAAGTCGGAAAGGGTTTTTTCTGTTCAGTATTTTTGCTACTTGTGTGCACCAGTTACTGTCTTTAAATGCAAAATTGGCTTTGCAAATATGCGTTGGAATTGCGAATTAAATTCAATAGAGTTAATATGAGTTCAGGTGATCCAAACTGGCGTAAAACTACCCGCAAATGTACAAATGACCGCCATTCTCAAAGATGTTCCAAATCGTGTCTGCGTCTTTTTCCACCAGATGCGTTACGTAGACCTTTTGTGCCTGTTCTCTAGAGAAGGCCACGTTCAGTGTTAGAAGTCCATTCTCCTGATAATTCACGAACTCCTCTTGGTAAAGGAAGTCCTCATCCTTCTTTCGGCACCCGAAGTAAAGCACGGTTTGGCCCACCTGAATAAAATTATTGAAATTATTTATTGATTCATTGCAGAGCACCAAAGTGTACGACTGCTTTAGTCCGTAGCACAGTTCTTACCTGTTTGCCTTCCGTTTTCGAGAAGTTCCTCTCCTGAATGAATCCTCTGAAAGGCGCCACTCCCGTACCGGGTCCTACCATAATAATTGGAACTTGAGGTTTAGTTGGAAGCCTGAACTGTGACTTTCTGATGAAAATGGGGACCGTAAACGGTGTGGCACTATCAGCCGATGGGATTTTTTCTCTAAGCCATGTGGTGGCAACGCCTAAAGCAAACAGACATTGTAGAAAGCCTTAACTCACCCAGCAAGCACCTGATTACCTTTATTTAGGCGTCCTGTGGGCGTTTCATATTCTACAACAACCGCGGTGACATGAACGGTGTTTGGATGCTCTTTGGGGGAGGAAGAGATGGAGTAATAGCGAGGCTGAAGTCTCGGCAGCAACTCGCAGAGATGGTCCAGGGCAGGTTTACACGAGGGTAAGTCTTCTAGGATGTGAACAATGTTGCGATTGTCTTCGTTGATCCACTTCTGGTATAGCGCTTTTCCTGCAATAGAACCAGAACTTTAGGTTTGCGGTTATGAGTATTGAATGAGGTCATTTACCTTCAGGGCTGGTACTGGCCATCAGCTTCAATTTCTCTTTTTCAGCGGGATCAGAGCAGTATTCGGCCAACTCTTTCAAAACGTGAGTTCGGGGATTTTGCGTGATGTCCAAATAGTGAGTCAACGCTGTCCTGTAACTGCATGGACAAGGGAACGGGTGTTTTTTGCTGGATTCTTCGTCGGTGTTGATTAGCGAGAATATCGTGTCCAGGCTTTTTTCGCACAACTTTCCAATCTATAAAAATGAACGTAAAATTGCAAACAAGATCGCAAAAAAGCAATAAATGCAACAAACCTTCTCAACTAGTTCAGTGTTGTTAATCGGGTAAACGGCCAAATGATCTCCGGATTCGTATCGCATCTTCGAGTCTTCAATATCAAATTCCAGGTGCATGCAATGCCTGTCGCCTCCTTTGAACAGTTCGCGATTGGTCAGGATCTTGGACAAGTAGGGGTTCTTTGCATCGAAAGGTCTGGAGAAACAAACAATGTCGTTTTGAACACAGTTGAGGAAGAAATTGTATGCAAGCAAAGCGTTGAAGGGAGTCTTTATCAACTTACGCTCTTTGGTTCTTCAATGAGTGCAATCGGGCCATTTCACCAGAGAAGACCCGGTCAGGAGCATCTTCGTATTCTTCAACTCGGTACTGGCGCATGCTGATGTCTTCGCCAGTTGATTCAATGCCGAAAAAGTCACAAACTGCTGGCCAGAATTTGTCTTTCCATGTGATAAAATCATCCTCAATGCTGGAAGGAAAAAATCTCTTGAAAAACCGTAGACCGGAAAAGGGACGTTGAATATTTTTAAAGCGGTGCAATTTACAATCATCATAGAATCGCTGCTGATTATAAAATCATTTGCGTGCATACAATGACTAGTTGGGTAACTATGTAATTTTCCAATTGAATATGAAATGCAAATTGCTAATTCGTTTCAAAGTTCAGCTCATAAACTACATGCAAATGTCAAAAAGGTCATCCGCAATGCATGTTCAATTTAGGTCAATAATAGCTAAACTTACTTGGCATCGTCGTCTCCCAATCCCAGCTCATAAACGCGCGTTGCTCCCAATTCTTCCAGCCTCTTGTCCAGGTAAATCGCCACTTCATTGTAATGTTCGTAGGTCTTGTTTCCCAAGCCGAAAACCTGCAGAAATAGTCGCTTTAAATTGGGAACCGCAGGGCCAATAATGAACCAATCGACTTACAGCATAGTTGAGTCCTGTTAAATCAGCATCTCCATTCTGGAGCCACTCGTAGAATTCCATGGCATTGTCTGTGGGGTCACCTTCTCCGTAAGTTGCCATACAGAAGACTGCCAATGAGTTGGGGATGTTTTTAAGATTGACCAGTTCCTCCTAAAAGCATAGAAAAACACACTAGATCAACAGTTTTTCTTTTTCTCGTAGTGAAATTATTGTTATAATTATCTATAAAGTTGGATTCAAAATGTCCCATTAAACGTTACTGAAAAAAGGCGTTTGTACCTGCCTCAACCCTATAGAACTTGTTCAAAATCAAGTGTTTTCAACTCCAGGAGGGCCCTTAAGGGCATCGTTACGAAAGTGTTTTTGTATTATTTTTTATAGTTTTATTCCTTACAGATGTTTCTATCGAATGAACTATTTTTCTGGTCCAGTTTTGGCGCGTTCATATTTATATGCGCCACTGATTTATCAAAAAACTAATTTTAGGCTTTCATTGCTCGTTCAATTCCAAACAAAGAACTCTGTTGAGTTTTCTTCGTACAACGCATCATTTTCGAATGGAAAAATTAAAATCGTTTTAATGCACGTGGTGGAATCCCCACACCAACAGATATGTTAATTCAGACTCTGAAGTAATGGAAATTCCAAACGCAGTTAGCGAAAGGCAGTTTCACTGCCAGTTTTCACTAAACCTATGCGCAGGAATAGGTGAAGATTACTTGAAAGGTTCAATTTTTCTTCCTGCAATTCCCAAAATGAACCCGTTTCTTAAGGGAATCTGTGCCCCTAGAATCCAAAGAAAGCGGTGTCGGATATATTCATAAATTTTTATATTTTGAGTACTTTCGATTGACCTTGTTGAAAAGTTTCATAGACCAAGCAGGCTCATAAAGTGAAGTCGATGTATCATCGATTTTAATCGCGAGAATTCAGGTTTTGTCAATTCAAATAAAATCTAAAGTCTTGTTTTGCTTCGCTCCCCAAATTTCGCAATTCGAGTAAGCAATAAAGCACACGTTTAAGGTCGTCCAGTGCCATGTAATGTTGTAAAATCAGCCAGGGTCAGCAACCGCTTAGCCAATGGCATAAATTGCAATTTTCCCCGCTTAGAACCCACACAAGTTCTCAGAATCGTTGAAAAAGTATTTGTGAAATATCCACTTACCATATCGCATTCCTCCGGGTCAGCTACCATTCCTTTCAGCCTATATCTGACGCCCTCTTTGGCCAAGCGTCCAGCAAACTCTTCCCCTGTGCCTGTCTGACTACCGTAGAACACCACCAAACTCCTTCCGGAAGATTGCAGCTTCTTAACGAACGAGTTATCGGTGGGGCTCTGAATCACAATAGATGTAGGCCTGGAAAGGAGCAAACATTCCAATCAAACGTTCAAATTGTTAAAAGCGCAAATAACATACTGAATGGAGTAGGATTTGGTGTTGGAGAGCGAGTCGATTGATCTGTTGTTCCTCTTGACCAACCACCAGCTTGCAGCCCCAATTATGATCGCCAGCAGCACGATGTCGAACATGCTGAAGAGTGAGTCGGCAGCTTCGGAGATGTTTTCAGTTACAACGTCTGCTTGGGCTTCTTCCATGATCGATCCCTAAGGGAAAATCCGCATTATTATCATTCATCACCAAACTTCACATGCAAATACGCCTGGGAAACTCGACGGAAAGTCGAAGAAAGGAAAAAAACTGGGCGCCAACCAACAAAAAAAATGCACGTTTCCGCGAAAACCGATTGAAGAAAAACAAATAAATTCTGTGAACTCACCACAACCAATCCGGTAATCCAAGACACAACACTCGAAGCCATAGCGAACAATAAAGCAAAACAAAAATTCAATGGAACAGTCACTGATGAGCACTTTTGCACCGGAACCACTTATATGAGTTCAACTCGCCAGCGTTCGTTAGAATGATCAGTGGAACCTGCAGCCAGTACCCATAAATACACTGCAACCACGTCACTGGTGAGCTCGACTGATAACGACCAATTTAATTAAAACGACATGAAAAGAGTATTATTAATATTGTGCGATAAATTCGGCTACATTACTTGCAAATTTCGAGCGAAAAGTGGCTTGATTGCGTGTTGTGTCGAGCAACAACTATCTGGGTTCTTGTTTGGAAACAGCATGCAACACAAATGTTTCTCTTGAGCGCATCATTGATAGATTCTTTCGCACAGAGAACAGAAAACCGTGTTTTAATGGAACAAATTGGAAAATACTGTGGTTATATTTGTGGACACTTTTCCGTGTATTTCTATTAAGTAGACAGTTAAAAACATTTTTTATCAATGAACCTAGAACTTTACCAGTTTCGGAAATACGTTTTTTAGTTGACAATTTAGTGGTTTATTGTTTTGAAAACATTCAGGTAAAATCTTGTAGCATAGTTTTCTATTTTTCCGGGCTAATTCTTCACAGAAAATTTTGCGGAAATCCTGAGTTTCCAGTCAAATTAAAACGCCCATTCCAAGTAGATGTTTTTTAACACCAGTTTCGGTATATAAACCTTCATTTCGTACACTTATTTATGCAATTATTAGATTGATTAAATACAAAGTAGGAAATACTTTGACGAAAAACTCTCATTTACATGCGTTGAAGATCAGTTTCATAATAACACTTTTAAAGTGTCACGAAAAAATGTAAACATAGCGTTTTACATCAAAAGGAAACAAAACTGGGAAGACATGAACGAAGCATTTCAGGCTTCTATTTTTACTCCTATTTCTTTTAATGTAAAAGACATTTTCACAATTGATTTTAAAACACCATTTGCACAGATTAATTATGGTTTAAAACTGTAATTTACAATCGATTTGAAATGTGCGTCATAACTTGACGAAAAACAGGATTTTCTTGCTTAAACAGTGTTATAAACTCTTTATTTACTGGGTGACATGGCAGAAACTACTTTATTTGACTTTCAACAGTAACGGATCTAGAATCAATATTCTAGGGTCAATACCCTGTTTTGGTAAATTACAAAATCAATGTTTCATCAATGAAACACTGAGCCGAAAATCTCTTGTATCTCGGTTCTGGGCATTTACCAACTTAGGAAATACTTTTTTAGTTGAAAATTTAGTATTTTACTTAATATGAGAAAAACACTGCAGTAAATTAGGTAGCATAAATTGCTTTTTAATATTCGTATTTTCCGGACTAGTTCCTTGACTGAAAATTCTGCGGAAATCCTCCAAATAGATTTTTTAACGTCGCTTTAGGTATTCATTTCATACACTTTTTTATAAAAACATTAGAATAATTAAATACAAAATACTTTACAATAAAACTTTCAAGTTCAGTTTTAAAATAACATTATTTAAATTCTCACGATGCATTCAAAGCATGTTGTTTGTACTAAAAAAACATACAAAACTCTGGGAAAAGATACGAGGAGCATTTAACTACGTTATTTTCATTTTCTTGTTTCCTTCACTGTAAAAGAAAATAATTTAATTCTGTCTGATAGTTAATTAGGTGACAATTGATTTTAAAACAAATATCAACAACTTTTATAGCAAAACTATTTGAATTTATTATTTAAAACATTACTTTACAAGGCAATCGATATGGGCATTATAATTTGCCTAAAACCTAAGAAGTTTCTTGCTTCAACAGTGATAGAAATGCTCTTTATCTAGGTACTTATTTGATTTTGAACAGTAAACGCTTCTAGAATATTGACCCTGTTTGGGTAAACTTTGCTCTTTAAGTGGCCTTCTTCTTAAGGAGAAGTGGCCTTAAAATAAATAAAACCTTGACTTAGCAAGATTTTCATTTCGAAGCTATTGGGTGCTAAATAAAAAAGAAAATATGTTCAAACATGGAAAAATAAAGTCTTGGCGAAATGGACCAACCAACCAACCAACCTTCAATGTTCTTTGCACTCAAAGAAATAAAGCACAACTGATGGGGACAGTGTTCCGAATATACATTTTGCGACGAAAGCATGATTTGGACTAGCGAAAATCACACGTTTCTATCGATAATAGAAGAGCAAGTTCCTGCAGATACAGCAAGTTGTTTATTTCATTCAGTAACAGTTTTCCAAAGCTGCTTTTCTGGTTTTAAACATGTGCTTTCGTTCGTTGTGGATGTTTTTTTGCAATTCACAGAAAAGGCCACCCTTTAGGTGCGTTTCTCACTCAAACAACAGTAAAAGAAAATATAAAACCCTAGAAGATGCGTACTTTATATTATCCATTTACTAATCTTTTGAGAAGTTATTTGTTTTTTTTTTGTATTTTGGAAATTTGGTTGAACCACGTTCTTAAATTTTCCAACCACGATATTCTCCTTCTGCCCACTCCTCTAGCTCCATATACTTGTAGGATCTTCTGCAAAAGGACATATCTGCTCTCATTCCGCATTATATGTCCCAGATATTGTAACTTTCGAGTCTTAACTGTATTCAGGACTTCTTTTTCCTTTCTCATCCTTCTCAGCAGCTCCGTATTGGTCATTCTCTCTGCGCAAGGTATTCGTTGGATTCTTCGGTACAGCCGCATTTCAAATACCTCGAGATTTTTGGAGGAGGACGATTCGACCCCATAAAAAAGGGCCGAAAACACAATAGGCGAATTTTCTTTGCCAGATGTAAGTCGTGGCTGGTAAAGACTTTTTCCTCAAAGGCTTTTTCAATACGCGTTCTGATTTCCACAGAATTTGGTGGTCCAGAATGGTCCCAGTTATCATTTACGTTCGTGCCGAGGCATGTGTATTTGTTCACTTTCTCTAAAGGAGCTCCGTATACCAATAAAGTACCGCAAGTTTTGGTTTTTACATGATGAACTTTGTTTTAGTTGGTGTTTATTACCAAACCATATTGTCGACTGCATAATGTAACACTGTCCATTAGGAGTTGCAATTGCATTCTTCGATCTCTAGCCATTTTTCCAGTTTCTCTTTTCCCTTAGCTGTTCTTATTTTCGCCCTTATTTCTCTCTGTATGTTCATGTATTCTCTCGTTTTATTTTTAATTCCCTAATTATTGTCTGATCGTTATTCCATTATTTATATATTATTATATATATTTAATATATTACCTAAATATTTTTTTATCAATTGTAAAACCTTGCGTAAATAGACACATTCGAAAGTGTTCCAAAGTAGGAATAATTGCGAAATTGAAAAGTACTATATATAATATAATAGCGATTATTTGAAAGTATGTATGTAGTTTGCAATTAACTACCTAATTAATTATCCAATTACGGTGGTATGTAAATTAAAATTAAATTAATGTCTCAAGTGTATGCTACGAGACTTGAATTGTGTGTATAATCCAGTATGAATTGTGTTTTATTATTATTATTATGTTCTTTTCAGTTTTTTGCATGTCATGCATGCATGAAGTTCAAACTATTTTTCAGAAACATTTGTATCTTAAAATTACTGATGCTTTTTTTAGTTAGCCAGTAGCTACCTGCTTCCAAAACGAAGAATATTGCAACTGCAGGCACGCTGCGAGTCTCGCTCTCTCCTCACATTATTCTTAGAGGAAAGCAAGCCTGAATACTATGGTAATGGTATTGCCGTATTTGCCAAGCAGTTACCAAAAGAATTATTTAATAAAAATAATTACAGCATAGATTTTCAGAATCGGATTCAACCGCTTCAGTAATAATACTTTTATCGTTATGTTCACAGGAACGTTTGTCATTTTGTTCAGCGAAATTGATAACCCGATTTTTATCTAAAATTCTGCTTTTAAGCGTACATTTACATCAGCTCGTTTTCGAGTACTGAGACCGACTTTGAAGGTTTTATTTAATAATCTATAAAACATTGTCATTAAAATGTTCATTTCACTTCACCTTTTCCTACTAGAATTACTGAACATGCAGTTAAAGAGAGACACACACATTGAGCAAATTAATTATAATTAAATTGCATTTAAACTGCAGCCCGAAGATACAGATTTTGAAAAATATCGATCAAATTCACGTCTTATTTGTGCCCGGTTTGGTTTACAACAAATTTTGCTGCAGAGGGAGTCAAAATTGATTAATTGGAAAAATATACAAACAACACAAAAATTTCATGATGATATTAAATGGATTCGGACTGAAAAATACGACAGCTATTGAAATTTTAAAAAATATCAAGAAAATTATTCAAAAAATTTTATAAAAAAAAAGTATCTGCTCCTACTGAATCTCGTATAAGTTACAAATGAGAAATTTCGAGCAGCAACTTTTATTTGTGGCAAAAGAGCTGAAAAGGTTTTACCAACAGGTGAAGAAAGAGAATGAAAGAAACTTTCGACCGAAGAAAACTAAGAACTAAGAGGAAACACATAGTGTGTTCTTAATTTTTTTTCCAAGAAACCAGCTTTTTGATGAATGTTGTTTGTTTTTAAATGGGCATATTAATAAGGAAACCCAAGAGATGTCGCGCGTATGTCATCATGCTTAAAAATACCTTTAAACCTTCGATTCTCAGATTAGATACCATGAGCACATACAGAAAAACGCATTTCGGAATATTTACTACATCAACACCTCCACAGAATGTGGTTTCAGGTATGCAATGATTAACTGATCATTCTACAAGAAAACGGATTGATAAACGAGAACCGTATAGAGTGACCAGCAAGATCTCCAGACTTAACACCCTTCGATTTTTTTTAAGGAAACGCGTAAAATATGTGGTTTTAAAACTAAGCTGGACTCAATCGAGGAACTACGATAAACAATTTTTCAGGAATTTATCGACAACCATTTAGAACAGTTAATTAAATAAAACTTAAATTCAAACATGCACATTGAGCAACAATGTTAGTAAAAAAAGCGCTTTAAAATTGGGGGCTAATGTTAGTTGAATAAATTCTCATTTAGTACAAACGCTGCAATATTTACACTAAAACTTTGAATAAAACGTATACAATTATTCAAGACATCAAAACTAAAATTTTCCTAACACTTAAATGCATGATAATTCTGGAAAAGCGCGTGGAAAGTGTGGCAAAAAATCGTAGAACCGTTGAAACCTTATCAGAAAAAAACTAGAAATATTATTATGTGTTTGAAACGCTTGTGCGCCATTATATTTACGTAACTGTTCGAGATGAGCGCAGTACACAATATCTCTTAAATGATAACGTGGGACACATGACTATTATTACAGTAATCATAATGATTGCATAGCGAACGAGTAGAAATATCCTGTTGAATTTCAATGAGCCAGAGAAACACATGTAGAAGATAAGTGACCGCGTATCACAGTTATTTTTCGCATGCTAAACGATGAACTTCTTTATGGCATATTTTGGTGTCTCCGCAACAACTTATTAATAGGATCAAGTAATTAACTGCGAAACACACTTTTAGGGATATTTTTATTCTGGTAAATGATTTTTGGAAATTTCGTGCAGGAAACTGACCTATGCGTACATTACTGCAAGACCTTCACAGCAGATAAACTGTCATAAGTGCATTAGACTAAATAATTGCTGTTGATAGAAAGGTCACAGCGATCATTGAAAGCATGCTTGTAAGTGCTGCTCAAACGATAAGGGCCAATGAAATTTGTAAATAAAGTAATTTCGTTTGTTTTCTGGGACTTTGTCTTCTGAACAGATTAAGGAGTAATAACCAAGCGACTGGTAAATCAAACTCACCGAAAAAAGCAACTAATAAAACTGATAACACCAGAAGCACCAAGTCTAAACCTGACGTTCGCAATGTTAAACGACTAGGTACTCTAGCAGATAAATACAGGTATCCATACTACTTATATCTCAAACAACAATATCTAGTTTTGATATATATCGCTTATCAAGCCTCAACTTTAAGCTGTTTCATATAGTTTAATCTTTTTTGAGATGGTTTATAGACAATTTTTTTTCACGTTTTAATGCATGACTCAGGCAATAGTGGAGGATGCACTTAATGTGAAGAGGAGCATCAAAAACGAATTGACTCATTGTGGGTTGATTCAAACTTGGCGTCATTGTGAAGGGCAATTGAGGCTAACGTTTCAGTATTAGTTAACATTTTAAAATCAGTTAAATCGCAATTGCCATATTGGAACATGGTTGAAGCTCAAGTACCATGCAAGCGATTTTTAAGGATCCAACAACCTTTCTATGGCTCAGCTGATTTATGCATATGTCCGATGGACAACATGAGGTTTCTGGATGACCCATCAATTCGTTAACTTATTAGTTTAGAGTTAATATTATTGGGTGCTAAAGAGACTGGAAGGTTCATCGAAATCGCTAATTAAACTGAGTTTTGTCCGATTTGTAAATAACGCTATCAGAGGTTGCATGTCAAATGCGCTCTGCTTAAAAAATCGCATCTTTGAAATGACTACATGCAACAATTTGAAAATTTCGTCATCTTTAGAAGGCATTTGGCTCGACAGAGGCTATAAGTTTTATGAAAATCGCCCAAAGTCCTGATTATGGCCAGGTTCCAAAATATCGGTCTCAAATGGAAGTTTCTTCCCAATTGCACTAGCTTCTTAAAAATTCGGATCTTACAAACTACAACGTGCAACAAATTGAAATTTTCACCATCTTTAGAAGACACTTGACTCTTCAGATCCTGAAAATTTTGTAACATCTCTCGAAGTCCCTGATTGTTGCCAGTTTGGTAAATATCGGTCTCAATATGGACGTTCAAAAATATGTCAAATTCGCTTTCTCCTTTAAAAATTCGGATCTTCAAAATTAGAGCACGTAACAATTTGAAACTTTTACCATTTTAAGAAGACACTGGACTCTACAGATGCTCAAAGTTTTATTAAAATCGCCAGTATTACTTGATTTTTGCCAGATTAGACCGCTTTGAAAATCAACATCCATTTGGATCCAAAGAATGCCAAATGCGCTCTCTTTTTTCCAACTTCGCATTTTCCTAACCAAAGCCAGTAGCAATTTGAAAATCTTACCATGTTTAGAAAATACTTGGTCCTACAGATGCTCAAAGTTTTATAAAAATCGCCCGAAGTCTTGATTATTGCCAGGTTGGTAAAATCGGTCTCAAAGAGGAGTATTTTCTCAACTGAGCTCGCTTCTTAAAAGTTCGCTTTTTCCAAATTAAAACATGTAACAATTTCAAATTTTCACCATCTTTAGCAGATCTTTGGCTCTGAAGATGCCAAAAATTTCATAGAAATCGACCGTAATATTGATTTTTTTCAGATTAAACTGCTTTCAAAATAAATGTTCTAAAGGATGCCAAGTGCTCTCTCTTTTTCAAAAATTCGCGTTTTCTCAACTAAAGCCAGTTGCAAAATGAAATTTTCACCATTTTTAGAAATTATTTGGCCCTACAGATGCTCAAAATTTCATAAAAATAGCCAGGAGTTCTGATTATTGCCAGGTTGATAAATCGGTCTCAATTTGAGGTTTTTCTCAACTGCGCGCTGTTTTTAAAAGTTAATATCTTCCAAATTCAAACAGGCAACAAATTGAAATTTTCACCATCTTTAGAAGACACTTGGTTCTACAGATGCTGAAATTTTTATAAAAATCTCCGAAAGTTCCTGATTGTGGCCAGGTTGGCAAATATCGGTCTCAAAATGGAAGTTTTTTCTCAACGGTCTCAATTGGAGTTTTTCAGAAATTTTCACCATCTTTAGAAGACACTTGGTTTTACAGATGCTGAAAGTTTTATAAAAATCTCCGAAAGTTCCTGATTGGTGCCATGTTGGCAAATATCGGTCTCAAAATGGAAGTTTTTTCTCAACTGCGCTCTCTCCTGACAAATTCGCATCTTCCAAATTAAAGCATGCAACAATTTGACATTTTCACCATTCTTCAGCACATTCTTGGCTCTAAAGATGCCAAAAATGTCATATAAATGGCCCATAATGCTGATTTTTGCCAGATTCAACTGCTTTCAAAATGGATGCTCAAAAGGATGCCAATTACTCTCTTTTTCAAAAATTGGCATTTTCTTAACTAAAGCCAGTTGCAAAATCAAATGTTTACCCTTTTTAGAAAATATTTGGCCCTACAGATGCTCAAAGTTTTATAAAAATCGCCAGAAGTTCTGATTAAGGCCAGGTTGATAAATCGGTCTCAATTTGAGGTTTTTCCTCAACTGCGCGCTGTTCTTAAAAAATTCGTATCTTCAAAATTAAAACAGCCAACAAATTGAAAGTTTCACCATTTTTAGAATACACTTGACCCTACAGATGCTGAAAGTTTTATAAAAATCTCTGGAAGTTTCTGATTATGGCCAGGTTATCAAATATCGGTCTCAAAATGGAAGATTTTCGCAACTGCGCTCCCTCCTCACAAATTCACATCTTCCAAATTTAAACAAGCAACAGATTGAAATTTTCACCATCTTTAGAAGACACTTGGCTCTACAGATGTTGAAAATGTTTTATGAAAATCTCCGAAAGTTCCTGATTGTGGCCAGGTTGGCAAATGTCGGTCTCAAAATGGAAGTTGTGTCTCAACTGCGCTCTTTCCTTACAAATTTGCATCTTCCGAATTAAAGCGTGCAACAATTTAAAATTTTCACCATTATTCAGCACATTCTGAGCTCTATTGATGCCAAAAATTTCATATAAATCGCCCATGATACTGATTTTTGCCAGATTAAACCGCTTTCAAAATGAATGTTCTAAAATATGCCAAGTCCTCGCTCTATTCCAAAAATCCACATTTTCTCAACTTAAGCCAGTTGCAGAATGAAATTTTCACGATTTTAGAAAATATTTGGCCTTACAGATGCTCACAAGTTTATAAAAATAGCCAGGAGTTCTGATTAAGGCCAGGTTGATAAATCGGTATCAATTTGAGGTTTTTCCTCAACAGCGCGCTGTTCTTAAAAAATTCGTATTTTCCAAATTTAAACAGGCAACAAACTGAAATTTTCGCCATCTTTAGATGACAATTGGCTCTACAGATGCTGAACGTTTTATAAAAATCTTCGAAAGTACCATCTTTCAAATTAAAGCATACAAAAATTTGAATTTTTCACCTTCTTTAGGAGATCTTTGGCTCTACAGGTGCCAAAAATGTTATCGAAATCGCCCATAATACTGATTTTGTCCAGATTCAAAAAGGATGCCAAGTGCTCTCTCTTTTTCAAAAATTCGCATTTCCTCAACTAAAGCCAGTTTGAAAATGAAATCTTCCCCAATTTTAGAAAATATTTGGCCCTACAGATGCTCAAAGTTTTATAAAAATGGCCCGAAGCCCTGATTATTGCCAGGTTGGTAAATACGGGCTCAAATAGAAGTTTTTTCTCAACTGCGCGCTGTTTTTTAAAATTCGAATCTTCCAAATTTAAACAGACAACAAATTGAAATTTTCATCATCTTTAGAAGACTCTTGGCTCGAACCATGCTTAATTTTTTATAAACATCGCCGGGTAATGTTTGTCCCGTTTGCTGCCAGTTTTTACTCAAACTCAAAAAAAAATTCGCATTTTCCAAATTGAAGCACGTAACGATTTTAAACTTTCACCATTTTTGAAAGACACTTGGCTCTACAGCTACTTGAAACTTTATGAAAATCGCCCATAATACTGATTTTTCCTCCTTCAAGATCGGTGTTCAAAATGTCCCCAAATGCGCTCTATTTTTTTAAAATATACATCTTTCAAACTAAATCAAATAGCAAATTGAGATGTTCACCAGTTTTAGAAAACACTTGCCTGCAAATATTCTGATAGTTTCATAGAAATCGTTCATAATTCTGATTTTTGCCAGCTTAGTAAATTTTGGTTACAAAATAAATGTTTTTACAAAACTGCGCTATCTTCTTTAAAAATTTGCTTTTCCAAGCTAAAGCAAGCGTAAATTTGAGGAAGGTATAGAGTGGATTTTTTCAGAGAAGAGGTAGAACACTGATCCACCATTTTGAACTCAATACATATTTCAGACGCTTCGAAGAAGAGAGAAACTTTCAGAAACTTTTAGGGTACAAGGCGCTACTCTGATCAATATTTTTCGGACAAAAGGTTATTACGACGGATGCGATTTCCAGTCGTTTTCGAGATAAATGCATAATTCACAAATACATATACACAATAATACAAAAACACAAACAAAAGACATGTTTTTCGAAATTTAACTGATATGGGCCAATTCCTGGCTTGACTGGATGTTCTGTTCGTGATATCGGGCTATTTCATATCTTTTCGAACAATAATTAACATGAAATTTAACGCACTTTATTTATCAACAAGTCACCACCCTATCTGCATATTTTTTCGATTAACAACGATTTGAAAGTGTTGACCATTGAACCAGTTTACTGCATTTTATGCATGCACATTTTTATAAATTTGCTTATAAAACACCTTGTATAATACCCTAATTTTAGAGCTAGCGGAACTTCTGTTATTAAAACGACTTAAGATAAATAATTAATTAATTAATGAAGTTTTTTACTTGTACAATTCAGATTTTGTCTATTGACGCTAATTTTGCACGCAATGGGCTTATAAAG
The DNA here is from genome assembly GCA_024550625.1 of Dendroctonus valens. Taxonomy (NCBI): domain Eukaryota; kingdom Metazoa; phylum Arthropoda; class Insecta; order Coleoptera; family Curculionidae; genus Dendroctonus; species Dendroctonus valens. The sequence continues at coordinate 537,577 of JAJTJO010000032.1, read as the reverse complement.
TCGTTAACAAATAATATTATAAACCAATATGTCCGTACTTTAATACATTTGCAACAATCTTCCATTTAAACAATTAAAAATATATTTTCGTCTACAGAGAATATTCAGATAAACGTTCATTACTTTGATATTTAGTAATCATGAGCATGTTCTTTGTTTCAGCAAGGACACAAAAATTAGAAAATCAACAGATATTCGTGTCTCCACTTGAAATCTAATCAAAAGATAGGGGGCGACTAAACGATTTGCAAATTCGATCCAGTCATAGTGTGATAAAGCATTTTAGCTTAAACACAAAGATACTTAAATATCATGAAAGCAGCAATTTTGCTGATAACTTTGGCTCTTACCTTAGTCAGGGCCCTTCTTACGGACCAGGAAGAATGGTCGAACTTTAAGGTAAGCCTCTAAACCTTAACAACCCGATTTTTCATTTAAAATCCCTCTTCAGACTCTTCACAAAAAAATCTATCAATCAGCTGAAGAAGAAGTGCAGCGCTTCGAGGTGTTCAAGAACAACTTGGAGATAATACGTGAACATAATTTGGAGTTTGAGCGAGGAGAAACCAGCTGGAAGATGGGGGTAAATCAGTTTTCCGACTTGACCGAAGAGGAGTTTCAAGAGGACTGTTAAGGGGCTTTTGCCACCAAAAAACAATAAGCAGTAATAACTGAATAAAGTAGCAAAAACAAGCCAAAATGACATGATTACATCCAATTCCTATGTCGATAATTAACAAACGCCGCACTTTGGAATAGGAAACGCTTAAAAAAATAATTGATAAACTAATAGCAGACATTAAAAATGTTTGCTTCGTTTCGCATCAAATAGTCGAGGTCAAATAGCAATCAGCTCGACTATGGCGAACTGTAATTATGTGGCAACATAGATATTGAGGTCTAGAAAAATCTACTTGGCTCCTCGAAATTCTTTATCATATTTATTTGATATTGTTCAGTGCGTGTTGTAACAAATTAGATAAAGATAACTCCAGAAGAATATGCGTAGCTAAGGAAAATTATCAAGTTCACTAGTTCATCAATGTTACAAGTCCTTGAGTATTTGGCAAGTGTGGGCTGTTGCTACAGAGGTCTAGTTCAAAGTTAAAGAAACTTTCCACAGATGCACTGAATAAACAGTGGCCAGATAATCAGTATTTTAAAAAGTCTTAATGGAAAAGCGTCAATTTGGTTTAGTAGTAATAGTAAAAAATGCTATTTATCCCTGCTAAAGCAAGTATGATTATGTAAAACGCAAATCACCTTCGCTCGTCGATGTGTACGTGATCGTCAAACAATGGAGAATTTACAAGTGTAATTTCGTGTTTCTGGAATCGAAAATCGCGATTTTTTGCTGCTTTGTTCCACTTCTATAATGCCCAGAAGCACAGACAAGGATCGCCAATGTTTTGACGCCATTCTTTCAATGTTGAATTGTTTAACCTTTACCGTTCTTCATAAATTAGTCGGGGCACATGTTTATATAAACTGGGACATTTTAAGCAACTTTTGGTCAGAGGTGAAAAAACCACCAATTACGTCAGGAATTCATTTCAGAAAAGCTCAGTTTTGACCAAATCATGATTTGGAACAACGTTATGTGCGTATTGTTGCCAGCTCTTTACCCCCAAAATATTTGTTTTAGCAAAATCTTTGAATAGAAACCTTTAGGTATGGAAAACGAACCCAAAGTTTACATAGAATTCATTCGTCCTGGTCGCTCGACTGAGAATATCCGACTCCGGAAACGGACCGAGCTCAGGAAATTGGTGTTCCACAACCACTATGCATCGCATTTTAACAAAAGACTTGAAGCTTCATGCGTACAAAGTTGAATTGGCTCAAGAGCTAAAGCCGGAAGACCATGGGCAACGAAGAGCCTTTGCTGGTTGGATTTTGGAACAACGACAATTGGACGGTGATTTTTCAACGAAAATCATCTTTAGTGACGAGGCCCATTTTCATCTTGATGGCTTCGTTAATGGACAAAATTGTCGCCTTTGGGGATCCGAAATACCACGAGTGATCGTTCAGAAACAGATGCATCCAAAAACAGTCATTGTTTGGTGTGCATTGTGGGCTGGAGGCATCATCGGACCATTTTTCTTCAGCCGTGAGTGGTGTTCGTAATCGTTAACTTTTTTGTGCCAAAATTGCAAAATATGGATCTCAACATCATGTGGTTTCAACAGGACGGTGCAACATGCCAAACAGCCAGAGAAACTGTTGAATTACTGCACGAGTCATTTCCTGGTCATGTTATGTCTCGGTTTGGAGTTCGGCATTGGCCGCCCAGATTATGCGATTTAAAGTCTTTGGACTTTTTCTTTGGTGTTTTTAAAGGCACAAGTTTATGTGAACAAACCAATACGATTGAAGCCTTAAAAGAAGAAATTCAACGCTGTATCTCTGAAATACTATAAAATTTATGAGCAACAGTCCTTGAAAATTTCATGAAAAGAGCACGTCTGTGCCAGCAAAGCCGAAGCGGTCATTTGTCCGATGTCTTATTCCATTCATAACCTCATCATTTGTACTTCATTTTCCAATAAATGTTTCAAACTTTTGCCACAAATATATATGTTTTATTTAAAATTTAAAGCAGTCGTTTTTATTGGAACACCCTTTATATACACCTTGGTGCATTAAAAGTTTTTTTGCTGAAAAACAATAGGATCGACAGCCTGTTTCTTGTGAAGAGATAAATTGTATCTAAAATAAATATTTACTAACAAAAAAAACATTTAAAGTTATTAAATTAAGTAATTAGCTCGGGAGCAACAGACGATTAACGACGTTCAAAATAAAAATATATTTATATGAACAATTTATTTACAGCCTGAATAATACAGTTGACCTTTTAAAACAGCCAAAATTACATTGGTATCTCTAAACATCGTAGTCAGTATGAATAACGCGGCGGTCAATTTTTATTGCAAAACCCGATTTTTCAGAAGTACAAAAAAGCTGAAAATATAAATAAAAAGTTTAATTTTGGCAAAAAATATGTTTTCTATTTTTATCTTTTATCTGTATAATAAAGATTTTTTGATGAAATTATTCAGAAATACTTTAATTTCAACTTCGATTTGTTTCTAGTGAATAAACCTTTGATTATTTAAAATGAGAATACAGGCTGTCCGAAAATAAATTCAGAAAAGTCGTTCAGTTTAGAAACTCGTTTGTTCTTTGAATTATTAGATTTTTCCAGCGATTATTAATCACCTGCTTGGTAAGTAGTTTTTATAAGATTTTACGGAAAAAAGAATTGGAAGAACAAACAAAATGCTTCTTTTAGCTTTTAGCTCCTTAGTCAGATATAGCTGTTTTGGGCATTTATCAAAACCAACAAACAAGTAATCAATTAATTTATAAAAAAATATATAATAATAGTTTGTTAAATTAATTTGCGGACACCCTATAGGCAAAGTGCAACCTCGTCCGAAACTTTCCTTTATCTCCCATGACTCGTGTATGGCAGTTTGGAGGTTCCAGTAAATTTTTTGAACCATAAAATTTGATAAAATAACACATAAAGTTCAAATAACATAGATAGTATAAATTTTGTTTGTATGTAAACATACACTTGTTAATTACAGTTATTTATAGAACTGGCCTAAATCAAAAAGTTAAACAATTATAAAAGGTTTATAAACAAAACTCGAGGATTTTTACGATACATTTTTAACTTGAACTCTCAATGCCTCTTGCCAACGAAAAATGCGCTAATTTTCTCGGGCAATACAACCGATTTCATGTCTTTATGCAAAAACTGTGCTTTTACCAGAAAACCTGAGAAGAGTTTTTCCTTCACAACTTAATGTAGAATTGAAAAATAGTTCTTGTTTCCAGAAAACCATTGTCTCCAAACCACTGGGTAGCTTTGCTTCTGTTTCTGGAAAGTATCGAATGCTAAATATTGTGTTAATTTTCTCGGACTAACAACAAGGTTTTAATTTTTTAAATTAAAAACTGTGCATTTTTGATAAAAAACTCAAAAGAGCTTTATTCTTCCAAACTTAATATAGAATGGAAAAATAATCCTTGCTTTGGCGGATAAGACACTTGCGTTATCTTGTTTTTTCTGGGAAGAATCGAATATTGCGTTCATTTTCTCGGGCACTACAATGGTTTTCACTTTTTTTCTCAAAAATTGTGCATTTTAGCAGGAAAACTCAAACAAGTTTCCTTTTTCCAACATGAATATCAAACGCAAAATAATTTTTGTTAGCCGAAAAGACACCTAGCGTGCTTTCCCTTTGTTTTCTGGGAAATATCGAATGTTAAATTTTGCGTAAATTTTCTCGGACAATAAAACGGTTTTCATTTTTTTATTCAAAAACTGTTCACTTTAGGCAGGAAAACTCAAAAGAGTTTTCTTTTCCTCGACTGAATGTCGAACTCAAAATAATTTTTGTTTGCCGAAAAGACACCAGCAAGCTCTGCTTTTTTTCCTGGGAAATAGCGAATGTTAAATTAGCCGTAAATTTTATCGGGCAATAAAACGGTTTTCATTTTTTTATTCAAAACTGTTCACTTTAGCAGAAAAACTAAATACGTTTTTTCTTCCCTACTGACTGTATTGACTGACTGACTGAATTGAAAAATAATTTTTAGATGCCGAAAAGCCACTGGCGTGCTGTGCTTCTTTTCTTGAGTACTTTATTGAATGTTTTACAGTGTGAATTGTTTAAATCAAAAACCGTGGATTTCAACAGACAAAATTAAATGAGCTGTCTTTTTTCCAACTAAATGTCGATATCAAAAATAGTTTTTCTTTGCAGAAAAGACACTAGCGTGCTCTGCTTTTTTTCTGAGGAGTATCGAATATTAAATATTGCGTTAATTTTCTAGGGCAGTACAATGCTTTTCATTTTTTTTCTCAAAAAATTTGCATTTTTAGCAGGAAAACTCAAAAAACTTTTTTTCAACAGAATGAAAAGAAACAGATCAAAAACTGTGCATTTTTGCAGAAAAATGCAAACAAACTTTTTTCTTCTGAATTAAAATAATTTTCGAGGAGATTATAAAGGCTTTCATTTTTTATCATAAACTGGACAGTTACATTATCATTTTTCTTGAAAACAAGTAAAAACTTGTAGACAAAATATCCAATTTTCAGTGGCAAAAAAACTACATGCTGATTTTTGAGCAAAAAGAGCTGGTTCATTAATAAAACTATTATCAAACCAAGAACAAACACTTTTATTTACCGCACTTGAACTTTTTCCTTGAACTAGTTTCACCAACACTAAGAAGAAGGAAACAACAAGCCAAAAACACTTTCGTTCACGCTAACGATGCTTGTTTTGCGATAAGCAAGTATGTGTATTGAGCAAAGAATTAAGAGATTAAATAAAACGATCTTTTAAATGATTCGCAGATGTAGAAGGCAGTGAATTGTGAGCGAAATTAAACCAGCACCAGGTTTGCAAAGTGATAAAATGGAAAAAAAAGTGTTAAAAACTAATCATGCAGCATCAAGCAGAAGAATTCGAAAAACCCCTATTCTAAGTATTAATCTTAAACCTTTTGAACCCTTCTTGAAAAAAGCTACAAAGCATTTGACTGTTTTCACCATTATTATCACATTTTTCAAGATTATTACAATACTTGCGCAAATACGAATTTCCCTGAAATGAAACTAATGGGATTTAGAATTTTGCTTTCATCTTGAAGCTAAGATGTAATTCTACTGCAGTTGAAGTTGCGTAATTTTGAATAACCTCCTTGCTAGGCTGATAACCTTGTGAGATGCAATTGACTGTGTTCCATTCAAGGAAAGCAATTCCTTTCAATCAACAATGAGTGAAGACCGCCAAAGAAACTGTCTCTCTAGAACTATTCCAGAAACGTCTAGAATCTAGATGATTACAGATACTCTTGATGTTTGGACTCCAAGGCCTTAAGTTCGTGTTTTCACTAAACCCTCGAATGTTGTACTCAAATTTAAGTGTGCGGAGGACCAATTTGCTAGTTGATCTTTAAAACTTTCGCATTGTAGCGTATGGTGTTACGCAATTAATACCTACGCAGAAGGTTTATTTGCTGAAGAGACCCGGTTTCACTGTTCCATCAGAATCATGGGGTAAACTTTATCTGGAATTGCTGAGGTTTACTTTATATGATTATTTATAATCCAGATAGACACATAAGATGCATTAATGGCATTAACATGTTGCTTTAACATTCGCTGCTGGTAAATAAAGCAAAACCAAAAGTAAATTATTTTGGAGGCTTAAGTTAACCAAACATTTCGTGTGGTTTCCCATTATAAAGTAAGTGGATTTAAGAGGAACATAATAATGAGGAAGTCAACTTACTCTCTGGTCCCTTTGAAAAACACAACTAAAATGAAAATAAAACGAAAAACTTAAATACGAATAACTAGACTCGACGTATTGACTTTCGATTGGCTGTCAAACCTGCACGAAGAATGTCACTCTTATATCAAGCTGCGTAGGTACTACTTAAGTCTACTGAGTTCCGCACCATCTAACGTTAGACTATAGAAAGCGGACTTTCGATTGGCTGTCAAACCTGCACCAAGAATGTCACTCTTATATCAAGCTGCGTAGGTACTACTTAAGTCAACTGAGTTCCGCACCATCTAACGTTAGGCTATAGAAAGCGGATGAAATAGACAACACAGATGGATTCAAAATGGAATTTGACCGAAGGTCATCTTTAGAGAAATGCTAGAAGTTTGGTAACGTCGCGCATGGTACCAGAGATTATCTACTAATCTCTGATGGTACTACCACAGCTTATATATATAAGCTGTGGTACTACCCTGAATATTACTGTCAGATTCTGCCGTTTTACATTAAGTTTTGCGTTTACGTCTTTAGAGGTTAGGAATTTGTAAAAAAAATTTTTTAGTGAAGAGTTTGTAAAGCTTAATAGCAAAGGCCTTCTGTTCTGATAGATCTAGTTGTTTTCAAGTGAAGGAATGAAACTATTCCAGTATTTACTTTGCTTCAATTTTTTAGAGGTTAGGAATTTGTGATAAAAACTAAATTTATATTAAAAATCGCTTTTAAACAGTTATAGAAATATAAATGACGATATTGAGTCCGGGTTTTTCAATATACATATACAAGCTGTTTGTGTCATTAACAGGAAATAGATTGTCGTTCAAAGACCAATCCGCTCAAAATTGACCAAGATTTTTTATTGTTTCGTGTTAGAAAAGTCGAGCAGATCCCTTCCGGAGCTCGCTGAACTAGTGGCTGAAGAAAAGCTCACCAAACTAAACTCAAACCTGCTATGAAATCGGCTAGAACCTCAAATAAACCTGTTCTTGAAACATACGCCTTTTGCCAACTTCCAAGAACAGGAATGCCTGTACAAAATTTACAAAAAAAAAACAAATTACAGTGACTACAAAAGTTCTTTCGGGCATTTTAATGCGGCATGATGGGTCTCAACCTTGCTGAGGATGAGTATTCGACCTTTCCATGCTGGCAGCTAAGTGTTTTTTAAAGAAACCTCGGCCAATTTTACAACTACCTATCTCAATACATATAGTCGACTGAAAATGCACCGTGAAGACTACCCAATGCCGATATAAGAGTGCCATTTTTCCCAAAAAATCAATCAAAACCCTCCACTTACTATCATCATAATTCGGTTCTGAAAGGACCAACCTGCAGCTGCTGATCCTCCGTTAAGAACCACTCTTGGTACACTTGAACTGGATCGATCATCCAGTGTTTGTGGAAAGTGGCGGCATCATCAGTTGCCAGACGACCCGGCGCATAATCCTGCGGTCGTGCCTAAAAAGCCCGAAAAATCTGCCGAAAACTATGCAAAACCAGATAAAACTAACCAAACCTGATGCATTTGAGGTACATGAACGAAAACTATCTGGAAATCCTGGACGCACTTGCCCAATACCATGTCATCAGGGGCGTCCGAACGGGGGGCATCTGCATTTTTCAGCTAGAATATTGAGTGCTCGCTTGTTAATCAAAGTACCAGCCCCACCAGTAGGATAGTCGAAGCCTTGAGGCCCAAATCGGTATCTTTCTCCCAATATCATGGGCAAACTTCCGTTTTCAAAACAGGTCTTCAACTTGGTTAACCTGGCAACGCTTTAAAAAAAGGATTTTTTTAACTCGAGTCTTTTGCAAAGGTTCCCAGTCTACCTCAGGATGGTATCGTCGTCTACCAGAACGAGCCATTGCAGTTTGGGGTTTTTATCAAATTCCTTGACAGAATATTGAAGAATGGCCAAAGTTTTCTGGCAATGTCCCTGGTTGGTGTTGGGGGCTTTCAGAGAAACTGTTGGTATGCTGGGGTCTAAAAATACAGTTACATTATCATAAGTCTTGGAATGAGTTCCAAAGGAGTGATGGGAAGCAGAGGTCGAATCGCACCATCGAACTATTCCCATCACTATTCCAAGGGAAACTCTTACCTTCCAGGTCGCTGAAGAACGCCTTTTCTTTGGCAAACCCGTACCACGTTTTTTGGACGGCTTTCACTCGATTGGCGTGGAATTTTTCGCAAGTTTTGACGGCGAAAAACATAGAATCCACATCAGCTACCCCCTATCGAAATCGGGACATTATTCAAGATTTGAAATGCATTTTTTTTTGGTTTCTGGGCACCTACACAAGGCTGAAACTTTGCAGGATATGTGGCACAATTCGGTTGGATTTCGCTGCAGAAAAGCTCTTCGTGTTGGATCAAGGGTCCAGCTCCTTGATTGTAAACGAACAAACTAAATTCGTGAGCCGGATCGATGTGAAAGTCTAAAGGTTTCAGTTGATCCAAGCGCGATTTTAATCTGAGAAACATAAAATGTATGGACGAAAAATAAAATTGTCTTTTAGTTGTGTTGAAAACATTTTTGAGGCGGATTCATGTTGTCAAAACATTTTGAGACATTAGGAGATCTTGGGTATTTCGAATCAACATTTTTGTCTTTTTAAAAGATTTTTGTATCAAAAAAGTACGATAATAATACGAATCAACCGACGAATTTTGCATACCTTTCCAGCAATGGGACACTAATGGCAAAGCCAGAACCCATATTGGGGTACTTGAAAAACTCCGGATTCTCGTGAAAGAAAAAGTGATGAATGATGGATGGTTCAGCGTCTTCTAACTGATGGCCGATCCAAATTTCCTAAAGAAACGCTCAACTAGAAAAAAATGGGGCGCACAAGTACGGGTTAGTACCTGGTTGGAATTGTACTTTGCCAGCCCCTTCACCAAAAGTTCCAACGAGACTTTGGTGCGATCTTCTAGAAAAATCACCCATTTGGCGCTCTTCGGTGCCACTGTCAGTACCGGTAAAATTAGTTGCGTGATGGTCCAATCGGCGGCAACTTTGAAAGATTTTGGCGAAATGAAGATGCTTGCTGGAGTTTTCTGGAATGGAACTGTGCGATTTAAACGCTCTGGAAATGACCAAGAACTACCTACTGATGCATTGATATAAGTAGATTGTTCCTGCAGACTGTTCTGAAGCTCCTTTGCCAGTGTATAGTGAAATTCATTGTCCTGCGATAGAATTACGAACACAATCTCGTCAATATCTGCAAATAAAAAAAAATTAATACAACTGCAGCCGTCCCCGCCATTCCAATGCCTGCTTACCAGCTGACCAACAAAAGCAAAACAACAGACTTAAAATACCAGCAATCAATCGCATTATTAACGGATAACCAGAAGAATTTTGAAAGAGGCTGATTGCGCTTAATTGAGCCCTGAGCTCGTGGACGACTAGAATAAAAATGATGTAAAAAGATGTTTGTGGGAGGAATCGGGAGCACCATTCCTGGAAATCTAAATAACGTTGGAAGGCAGCAGGAGTTTCCTGTTGATGGACTGTGAGGGCTCATTCAGATTGAACAATTTGTACTGTTCGAGTACTAAAATATCAAACACTTGGAGAAGCCGCAAGAAAATTACTTCATGTCGACATTGTTTTATTTCTTGTCTTAATAAAAGATTAATAAGTTACCTTTTTGTTTTTTTTTAAATTGTTTTTGCTTAATTGCCTTTAAGTGCCCGCCTGGTTTTATTATTCTTTGTTGTGTTATACTTTTTACCATTAACATTTCTCTTTATCTTCACCTTCAGGAGTTTCGTTGCCAAATATCTTTCTTGATATTTCCAATTATCACAATTAGACACCTTATCGTCTCCATCACTTCCAAAGCACCTTAAACATGTCTGGAGCATAGAGAGATTTCTTTGGCAGCATTCCTCCATATGGAAGGAGCGTTTGACAATATCTTTTCCAGTCAATAGTCAAAGAAGAAGAAGAAGAAGTACGAAAGGGGGATCCCATCACCCACGATTCACTCCCAGACCCTGAAGGGGACTGAAAGTGCCCCCGATAGGATTGGAATGTTTGTTAATTCGGATTTCGTCAGCAAAAGAGTTAAGGACTCAAAAAAAAGGTCCGCCTCTTTGTGGGTTTCCCCAGGAGGTACCAAATACCCTCCTTTTTGAACTGAAGTGAATGTGCATTTTTAGTATGCCTTAGAGTGAATTGAATTTTGAACTTTGCTCGCTTATTGCAAGCAAGTAGGGTTTATACTAGTGTTCTGGGTCTTGACTCTCTCCTTACCTTCTGTTCTGAGTCTCCGCTCCGTAAGTCGTCGCCCTACGAGCTCGGCCAGGAGTCCGAGTTATCAGTGTCCATCAGGAGTTCAGCAAGGAGCCAGTCCCAGTATCCGAGGCTTGCCGCCTGTTGAAGGTTCCTTAGATATGGAGATTTTGTTCTAGATGTACGTATGCTCTGTAGATTCCATTCCTTGTGAGTGCTGTTTTGGTCTGCAACCAGCCCATCCTAGACGTAGGGAATTTTAACTTGTCTCTTGTTGTGACAATGCGGTTTTTGGTCCTGGGACCTTTCCACCCTGGGACGGTGTTTGTTGTCCCCAATTTTAGCCTTTATGCATAAAATGCATTGTGCTCTTCGTTGTGTTCTTTGCTGGGACAAGTTCTGGTATCATGCTCTTCCGAGCCGTATCCGCAAGCGGCCTTATTCTTGCATTTTGGTGCTATGTGTCCGTACCCTGGACAATTGTAGCATTGTGTGATATGAATCTTGTCTTCAATCCTACATGAGTGCCAATCCAGAAAAATAGTCTTCTTGTGGAGTAGAAGTAGCCTTGTTTTAGGGTTTACTTCGATGGTCCAGTGGACAAAATGCTTGTTCCTTGGCCCGAACTTGTAAACTGGTCTGATCAAGATGTCCTCTGATCCTTCCAGGTCATTTTGAGCTATTATTTCTTGGGCAATGGATTCATTATGGATGTCGGATGGAAAATTGAAGACAACGAGCCTTGGAAGATATTTGTCCAAGCTTTTGACTTGGATGTTCATATTCTTGAGAGCAACAGAGTTTTTCAGTTTCTTCAGACATTCATCAGATGATTCGATGATTACTTTTTTATCTTTTGTGGCATAGATGCGATTGGGTTTAAACCCAACCTCTTTCGGCTTCAATTTGCTCATCGTTGCCTTCTTGAGCTCATCTCCAGTGACGTTTCCGACCTCTGCAGACAGTTGTACCTTGTAAGTGTTTGCCGTTATTATGGGTTTCTTATGTTGGTCATATGTTGTTTATTTTGCTTTGGTATTTGTAGAATAGTGCTTTTGATTCCATTAGAGATTTCCTCCTCCTGGTTGAGTTGCTTCGTCAGGCCCTTCCTTACATCCTTGTTGACTTTAGGTACGAGCTCCTAAATGGAGTCAATCGCGCCTCCAAGCAAATCGAGCTTACGCTCCAAGAGCCCGGCTAATGCCTCCCTTCTTGGAGATTCATATCTTATTCTCTTGGACCCTCGATCATCCATGTCTGGGCGCTCTTATGAGCAGACCAGGAGCTTTGGCCGAAACTCCTCCGACCTCAGTCGATCTTTTACACCTCTTGGCCGTAGACAGGAGCTTATAGCGTAGTAAGACCCAGAAGAACTCCGATTTATTGCCCGTCAGAAGCCCACAGGGAGGGTGGTGCCGACTTTAACCAAATTGTAATATTCGCAAAATTCTGAATTATGTTGTTAATTTTGTCGTCTTCCAACAATAGTCAAAGAAGTAAGATTTCGTGCAATAGAGCTTACAACATGTGGATGAGACCAGGACATGCTCCACTTGCTCGACTTTCCTTTCAAACGGCACAACATTAAATCGTACCATTTCCTCACACTTCCTTTGATGGTTCTCCACGTTATCTACAACCGATGGCTTGCTGTTAGCGGTACGCTGTAACATTTTAGCTCGCCGAGGTCCAGACGTACCCACAATGTAAACGAACATGTTCCGGTTCGTTTGTCTGGACGCGACTCGAGAGAATCAGAAGAGGGAACTGTTTTTTCTACAATATATTCAAAATGCTACTTTTTAGGTATAAAAACCAAAAGTGTACTATGCACTTTATAAATTGTGCTATCGAAAGGCATATAGAGGAATTCGGCTACGAAAATTTTGCAAAAATTATTTTTTTTTGTGTCATCTGCTGCCTCAAGAACATTTGTTGGGGGAGCTGATAGGTTTACGTCTAAAAAACTGTACTTTTGCAAAGAAAATGGCTGTTTGCAAGATAGTTTTTGAATTAAAATGCATTTGAAGCAGTACATTGCATTCACTACTTAGTACATTTCCCGTATAGCCCTGTTGCTCCTTAAATATGTAATAATCGATTGCAGGCTGCTTGCTCTGGACTTGCGTCTGAAATTTCGTAAAATCTGCATTAGTTTCCTCTACTTCTGCCTTTCTCCTCTATTATGTGTATTAATTCTCTCTGTGGTGATTAATGTAAGGTTAGACTTTGCTTATAACTACTATAAAAATTTTCACCATTCGGTTTGAAACTTGGCTAGTGGAGGCTCAGGTCGGCAAAGGATCACCAGAGGCCGCAGCCCAGACAATCACCAATTTAAAACCGTTTGCGTTCAACTGCGGCAAAGTTTGAGTGTTTTTCAACTTAGTCGATCAAAACCCGCGAAAGAAGAAAAATGTCGACTTCGGCATAAATGTGCGCTCCGCACGCGCTCTTTCTAATTTCACCAAAAAAAAACGAACATGCGCTTTTTGCTTTTTTGAGTTGGTTTTTTGAAAAATATCTCCGTTGAAAGTAACGCGTTTCCTTTTACAATCGGCAGTAAAGTGCGCGACTTGGTTTTTTTGCGAAAATAGTGGCTGAAATGCATTTCGCAAGGACTATGGGAAGTTTTTATCAAGTGCTGTTTTTTGTGCTCTTTTGGACGGTTTTCACGGCGGAGGGATTTAACGTGGACGCTTTCAATTATGCGGTGTACGGAACACAGGACAACTCCATGTTTGGATTCACGGTTGCAGTTCATAAGCAAAGATACGACAGAGGATGGTAAGTAGCATTTTTTCATCTTTTTTTAGAAATATCAAAAAAATTCTGGATTGGCTCAAGCAAAGCCAGAAAATTACGATCAAAACTAAAAAAGTTTTAGCACAAAAACCCAAAGAGAAAATACATGAACGCGCAAATAAAGCAAAAAGTGGAAGTAAATGAAAATAAAATGTGTACAAGAAAAGTATAGCATTTGCAATAAAAGTCAAACGGGGGTTTTGTTGATCCAAAATAACATTTTTATAACCATAATGTAGAATTATAGCTAGTATTATACCTAGTACCTATCACGGAATCAAATACTTTCATTAATCTTCATAAACACCCTGTATATTATAGAATTATTAGTCATAAAAATCGGCAAATACGGCAGCGAACGCACAAGCTGTTCGTGGATTTGCTGAAGGCTTCCGATAGAGCACGTTATAAAAAATCCGCTATTTTCTCCAATAATGGACGCACCAAATAAAGCAAATGCATCATCATTCTAGTGCGTCGGATCGGGTTCAGTACTGGTACCGTATAAATGCGAAAAATGCAGCACTGACTGGTTCTCGTCTATTCCCATTTCAATTTTCTTTCCATGGTTCTCGGGATCGACTTGGATGGCGAAAAAAGTGGGCCTCTTAACGGTTGACGAACCTATGGTGGTACCGTTTATTGAGGAAATCAATGGAAACGAGTCTCAGGAGGATTGGTTCGGTTTTCTTTCTATTGCAAGATTACTTGTGAACGAAGCTTTTAAGCTGAAAGCCGAGAAAAAAAAGTTAACAAAATATTGGATGGTTCAATATGGTTTCAAACAGGCTAGTTGTTCATCAGGTCAAATGCGCAAGAACACCTCAAAAGCACGTTCTAAAGACGTCTTCGATTGCTGCTAAAAATTGTAATTACTTTAAAGTGCTTTAAGGTGGAGGATTTGCTTAAAGACTGCATCGAAAAAGTTTTTGAGCAGAATTTGGAAGCTTTTCTGAATCAAATCGTTTTGTTTTTTAGTATTAATCAGGCTTAAAATGAAAATGCTCTTAATTTTTGGGGCAAAAATGGACTATAAAACTTTAGAATTTTATATTAAGTATCTTTTGAGGTGAAATCCAGTCTTAAATCTACCAAGAGTCTCTAAAATTAGTGGTTACATTTTTGAGGTACGTGAAAACAGATAAATTATAAAAAAACTACAACGTGACCTAAATATGTCCCAGAAATAAAAAAAAGACTAAAAGATGGGATTTGAAAATCGGATTTTCGTATTTATTTTCTGCACCATGAAAGTAAATTTATCAAATTTATTGCCTGTTAAAGCCGCACAGGATGAAACCAAATATGTCTTAAAAAGAGCAGTTAAGGGTTTGAAACTTCCCCATTTTTGTACTTTTTAAATTAATATGCTGAAGATCTTTGAATGATGTTCCCCTTGATGAAATATTTATGTTGCTAAATACCAATGGATCGCATAATTGTTAAATAAACCTATTTTTCTGAGCAAAGAAATATCAAAAGTTAAGTTTAAAATCAGCAAAATTGGACTCTTCTGTATTTAATTTTTCTTGAGATTTTCTTCATCTTTTAACTCTTCTTATGTTAAATTATTTTAGATTGTATAACGACTTTTAGCCACATTGTCATATTTTTCTTACTTTCCTCTTCCACATTCTGTAGAGTATATTTTAATGTATCTTCCCATTCTTCTTTCTATTTTTTTCTACCTCGTTGACTGTTAGCTTGATTTTGGATATTTACAGGGAATTTTCTGAGGCTTTTATTGTGGAATAAATGGCATTTTAAATTAATTTCATTGTACTAAAAAGGCGCTTCTTCAAACTGTTGTAGCATTATTATGGTATTTTTGAAAACTCTTTAGTTTCCAGTTTGGATTCCCGAATTTTACAATGCATTTGGGATACGGAATACTACACATTCAGAAGAGTTTCTTTTAATGTGCCTTTTCATTCTTTTTTCTATTTTTTTCTACCTCTTTGACTATTGATTTTGAATATTGACAGGAAATTTTCTGAGGCTTTTATTGCGAAAGAAATGGTATTTTGAATTAATTTGTTGGACTAAAAAACGCTTTTTCAAACGGTCTGTAGCATTCTTGTGGTGTTTTTGAAAACTATTTAGCTTCCAGTTTGGATTCCCCAACTAATGCGTTTGGGTTACGAAAGCAATTTATTTGACTAGTTGAAGTCGACCATCCATCATTTATTACGTGCAGTTTTCATATTGCAAATTTACTCTTTTGCTCCTACTTGGTTGAATATTCTTGTTCATGATTTGGCGGATTTGATATCACACAGGGTTTAACGAGTTAAAAAAAACAATTTTTTGTACAAATAATATATTATTTTACTTTTTTTTACAACTTAACTCTATTACCATTTAAACTTCGCACATTTTTAGCTTTTTTCAACCCAGAATTTTTTAAAATCACTGATCAACCCATACTTCAAGCTCTTTCAAAAAGCCCTCGAAGTAGCGCAAGTTTGCTATCCGGTCTTTGGATAAAATATACAGTCAAAGAAAAAACAGTAGTTTAGAGTGGATTTGGAAATTTTTTTGAGCCGATGATGACTTTTTCCCAGCAAAATCTGCGGCAATATCTACTACTGGCATTATTATCTAAATGCCGG
This sequence comes from Dendroctonus valens, assembly GCA_024550625.1. Lineage (NCBI taxonomy): Eukaryota > Metazoa > Arthropoda > Insecta > Coleoptera > Curculionidae > Dendroctonus > Dendroctonus valens. Next base: position 521,593 of record JAJTJO010000032.1, on the reverse strand, counting down.
TATTCTTATCATCGAATAACTTTATCCGGCAGATAAATGCCTGGTTTAATGGAAGCTATTGTCAGAGATTAGTAGAACTAATCTCTGCTATTGTCGCCCGATAATCGGCCAGATAAAATGGTCCATTGATGAAGATGCCCAGCCTTAGCATGGTACCGCACAATTCCAGCCAATAAGTATGCTAATGTTGAAAGAGATACGGTAGTGGATGCCCCTGGCAGATAAATAGCGCAAAAGCTAAACACACATAACAGGCGAGAATTATTTAAATCGATGCATGTTACGTAAGAAGGACGATAAAACCGACCGGACTGACCAGAATCGCTTTCTTGGTGCGGTATTCGTAATCTTTTCCAAGGTTATCTCCATTTGGTTATCCATCTCCTGATGTGGTGCCATGGCTGATCACCAATAAATTTGGCACTTTTTGGACTTGGAAATGAGCGTTCCATAGGCGTAGCACTCAATTGGGCAAAGGAGAACAGCGAATAAAAAAATAAAGAAATAAGCACCTACTGTTGACTGTCGTTTTCGATTTGTTTTATTATTCAGGTCCATCAACCTACTGCTAAACGTGGGTGGTACCAGCAAGTGTGAACAGCTTGAATTGAAGAATCCATTGCAGGAATAATAAATGATGTTTCAATAAATATTCATTGCATTTTTGTATATCACAATATTTGATGCTCACTTATCACTATTGGGAGATCTGAAACGACACTGATTGAATACCGATAAATCCTGTTTGCCTGGATGCAAATGAGCATATTTTTCAATGTAAAATTGCACCAACAGTGACTTAATCCTGCTGACCAATTCTCGTAGTCTAGAAGCGCCCGAAGAAGGCTCGTGATCAATAAAACTGGCATGTCGTTGGGTCTCTGAGTGGTTCCAATTGCCCATACGGATAAAAAAAAAGTCGAAACATTCGCAACGTATTAATTGTCATTGCAATGTTTATTGCAGCGACCGAAAATGGACCTGCAAAAGGCTCGGCACGGCAAAAAGCCTCTTCGCCTAATTTTGTGACAAATAGCAGACGTGCTGAAATTTATCTCCGATCGGCCTTCAGGGAATTCTTTTGTTTCCACGGGCCCAACATGCTCGATGGCTCCGGTTGGTACTCCAGTACTTCAGTTGAACATTATCGAGAGCCCTTACAGAGTCGATAAATAATCCAAGTATATCAGATTCGTTTTTTGTTGTAATTTTTTAAAATTAATCATCTTCTGGTTGTTAAATATAAAAAAAATGTATGCAAAAATGGCCACTTATACACTTTCGAAATACAAAAAAGATCAAGACAATTGTTCGTTGAAAATAAGGGTAGTTTTGTAGAAAAATCTCCAAAAATTATGCTCATTCGACACCAACAAAGACCTACTTTTACAGATCTTTATGTAAATTAAATCGTTTATGCGCGAGAAAAAAATTGAATACTGAAAAATCGGTTTTTCGCCATTTTGACGGTTAAGTTGAGGTTATGTCAAAAAGTGTTAAATACAAGAGTTTTAGATTTTTTTGTTATCTACAAGTGTGCCCTTGAACGTTTTCCGCTAGGAGGTCACTTTTCGCAGGAAATCGCAAAAAACCGCTTTCAACCCCTAAACTGCATCCCCATTCTTTTAAGAAACTGAATGTGGCAAAGCATTAACTCTAGGGATAGAAAACCATTCAGAGCTTTTAAGCAGAGTTTCCCTACACTCAAACTTTTAAGGAAACTTTGAATTAAGTAACAGTTTGAAGAGGACCATGTTTCATGGACCTGTCTTTAACATCACGTTGCAAGTTGAACAATAAAAACCGATGTTGTGAAGTGAGGTTATGAAGTGAAGTTTTCTGATAAAACTCATGTACTTAATAAGAATTTCTTTGCTTGAGAGAGTGCAATACTTCAATGTAAAGCAATTACCTACTCATATTTTCCACTATTACCAACTATTTTTAAGAACAATGCTTTCTTGGCCTCCAAACGGGTTTCTTCAATAGTTTGTGATGTTCTTTTTGTAGAAACATCAAAGTTTGCAATCCAAATGTCCATATTCTGGTAGGATTTTTGAAAAATTATCAATTTACGGGTCGAACTAAGCAAGTTCACTCCTGCTAGAGAAGAGTCTCTAAGTGGTGGAACTTCTACTGGAACTTCACTTAAAAAAACATTAACAAATCGATGTAATAACAGTGTTTAATTTTAAAAAAAATTAATAACTGACATCAAATTCCTACGAAATGCTAACTCTTCACTATGCATCCTCCACCAAAGATATGTGAAGAAACAACATCTGACCATCTTTTTTGCTTAGCTCTAATCCAGCAATCAACCAGTTTTCGTTGACGGGGCAAAAATGTGCGACTTACCGGATATGAGGTTAAAGTGGAGACAATCTTAGTTTGCCTAATAACTTAGGCCGAGGTGTAAAAATAAAGCTGATGGATAATAAACCGGACGAATTAGGTCATCCGAGCGATAAAAGTGCACGACCCAGTTGGGCGTCCCGATTCGCCCCGGCGCGCCCATCCGCATTTAGACGACGCCAACGTCATCCTAGAGCGATCAGCCTAATCGTTCGAAGGAGAGAATCACTTCCAATATGCATTTGTTAATAATATCGCAGCGGACCTGCGCCCAGTCGGAGCCGGGCTCTGGATGTAGTCATACAACAGACGGCAGTCTCTTCTGGTGTTCTCGTTGCGTATCCTGTCATGCGTTGTGATCCCTTTTATTGTTCTTAGGATTCTCATCTCCGCCGTCCTCATTTTCCTTTTGGTAACAGACGTTTCAGCTCTTGTCTCGGCGGCGTAGGTCATTATGGGCCTGAAGCAGGTCTTATAAATTCATGTCTTGTTCTCTGTGGTCATATATTTGTTCTTCCAAATTATATCTCGCAAACATTCTGATACGAACTATGGACAATACTTGTAATCATATGGGAAAATATCTTGAATCAACTTCGGAATACGATAGTGACCCCCATGAAAGGAACGGAAAGCACTTGATATCAAAAAAAGATGCAACACCAGACCTCTTTTCGAATTAAAGACTAGAGAGAGTAGTCAAATTTGGCTGGTCCTATAGGAAAATGTAACAGGAGAACTTTTTTGATACTAAATAATTTCATTCTCGCACCCTCTTCATATCGCACCCTCTTCTTCCGAAGGTTGAAGTTCCGAAGGTTGCTCCAAATGGTGATTAGCCTCGGAAACTTCAGCACCAAATATTTCTGCGGATGAGCGTTCAAACCACCTCCTCAGATATTTCAACCATGAATTCTGGCGTCTTCCTATTAATCTTTGACCTCAGCTTATCCACCCTGACCGACGACAAAGAAATATAGCAATTCGATCTAAAGGACAGTAATGACAAAGATATAATTATTGTAGAACAATTCCCTACCAACCTGGCATTAGCCTGAAAACCCACTGAAAAGTTCTGCTGCTTGTGTGTACATGTATGGATAATCAAAAAACCATCCTTCTTCGATACAAAATACAAAGAATAAATAACTCGAATAACAATTTTGATAAACGAGATACTAGTAACATCTCGATTATGACAATTCGATTGTTCCCATCACTAATCAAGAATGAGGATCAGGTTAGTCCAATAAGGCGGTTTATTGGTTGGTTGGGAGAAAAAAGCGTTGCAATTACGCATTACCATCAATTTATAGCGAGACAACGAAGTCGAGGGAAATAAAAGGTGGACTGTCGCGGAATGGTCGCTTCATACAAATTTCGGTTATTGTCGACAATCGTATCGAGCGGGACCATATTTGGACGCAACATTGCATTTGCATAGTGCGCTCCTTCTGCGGCTCGTGACGGGCTTTTTGTACGACGAACGTGACGCTTTTATGCCATCATGACCAAAACAGCAACGGCTTCTTCTTGTGTCAATGATGCACTCTGACGATTTGCTCGAACCGAAGTTGCATCAGGCATTGTCATAACTGATTTTTCTTAGTTTTCCATATTTGTACCTTCCAAAGCGGGATGCACCTGGAAAGTAGTAGGAGTTAACGGGCAGATTTAAGGCTAACTAATGTTCTAGACCAAAAGCATTCGCAGATGTTGCTTTTTGAGACTACAACAGCAGAAGTTTCTGGCATGGAAATTCGTATACGAAAAGATCACCGGGAAACTCAACTTTGTGCAATTACAAATAGCAACCGTTATGAATCCAGCCATTCCCTTTTGTACCACAATGAGTGTCAGGTGCTTATAGTCACTCATAAAGAAGCTGCTTCCACTTTTTTATGTGTAGCTTTAGCAATTGCGTCTATATAACCTGCTGTGTGTTCTCCTACTTCCTCTTCTCCTCCCTTCTTCCTTCTTCCTACTAGGTTTGCTTGCCCAATAACTTCGTGTTTCCTGTTACAATATGGGTTCTTTATTCAGTTTCTAGCTCTTTCTCAGCTATTTTATTTGAAGTGCCCGGATTTAACCCTTAAGAGTATTAGCTGATACTCAGCTCGCGATTCATAAGTAATCTCCTCGGACATCTTATACAACATTTATCCTGTTTGATCATGTTTTTAAGTGACTTTTGTGTTGAAAAGTGGTACAGGTACACTATTTATTCGCTCAAAACCTAAAAAATGTATATAAATTTTTATCTTCCTCCATTCTTATTGCTCGCGTTTTCCTCATGTGGTCAGTTACAATACCTATTAGTTCATCTCTCCTATTATGTTTTTTTTACGTATCTGCATCTGCTATTAACATATTCTTTCACAGTTTTACGCAAAATTCCTCCATCTCAGTCATCTTCGTTGGGACCATAAGACTATTAGAATCGTAGATTCTCTCACATTGAAGTCTTGATACTTCAAGTTTGTCTGTCGGAGTAGATCTCGATCACTCCCTCTAGTCCTTCTGTAACTGCCCTATCTATGGTAACCCCGAGGATTGCATATAATTCCGCCTGAAACACTGTCGTCCAGCTTCCCAGCGAAAAGGACGCTCCCCTGTTGGTGTCTTGCCGGTACACGCCTGCCCCAGACCATCCCGTATTGAGCGCCCGGGAGACGAGGGTGTACCAACATTGCACCCCCTTTAGGGCAGCCATTTTCATGGTATTCCAACTACCTCTTGTTGGGATTTCCATTTTAAAGTCCGCTGTCCGGTGGGACCACCTTTGCACCTAGAATTGGAAGATCCCGACGCATGGCGGTCCCTATTTTTGTATGTCCCTGATATGGGTGGTTGTCACGCCTTGTATCACTAAAGAGATGATGGAAAATGTAGAGGGAATTTAATGACCTCACTACACAATCTCCTAACAAACTACGAAAAATGAGTATGGTAAAACTCAACATTTGCTTTGTTTCTGGTCACGTTTACCACTTTATCTACTTCCATTTTGTCTTCTCCTTTTTTTTTTCGTTTTAATTTCCAGCAAAGTGAATTTTGCCTTTTTAAAGTCTTGCGTATTTTAACGTTCCTCCTTTGCTAATTGTCTCACGTTCCATGTTGCACTGCTTCAATTCTCCTCTTTCATTCCCTTCTTATCTTTAGGGTCTTCAACTCCATTTCCATTCCTGTTTATACCCAGACGCTATTCCTATCTTTGCTGTTAAATTTTAAATGCCGCCTTTCATTTTCATTGTCCTCTCATTGTCTAGAGCCTATTTCGAATTTCTCAACAATATTCTTCTTCAATACAAACAGTTTTTTGCAGTCTATGAACTTTTCTTAGTTGGTTATCCAGCATATTCTTTCTGGAGAAGTTTCACTAATCTTGCCTTTCCTTGCCTTTCTCTCCGTTTTGTTTCCAATCCTCTCTCTTCGCATATCTTCACTTCCATATCTTCAATTAGTTGGTTGCATTTGATAAGCGCTCAATGAGCTTTACTTGTTACACCAACCTTCTCTCCTCGATAATTTGCGAGAGTCCTGCAGGATTCTTGCAAAATATACTTCAACAAAATCAAAAAATAAGTCTTGGTTTTGGGGCCTTGCTTTGCTTATCACTAATTACCCAATGTTTCGGTTTATCTCTCCTCTGACCTGATCGATATTGGTCTTTACATCCAACCTAACTTTGAGGTCATTGATTGTTCCACTTTGTTAATTTTATATTCTACTTTATTGTTTATAAGAAACAAACTTGCACTTCCTTGATTGCATTATTGTCTATTCTTATGTATCTTTCGCTTTGTTCATAAAATGTATTTCAGATTTCTGAGGCAATAAAGCATATTTTGAATTGCTTCATCGTCTTTCTCGTTCTCCTTATCCATTCCTGGACTGACAATTTTCGAATCGATGCGCATTTTTCCGTAATGTAATCGACGAATTTGAAATAGTTCGGTAGCAGTCCGGAGTAATTCGACAATTAATAACTCGTTAAACTAACAAACATGAACTTATAAACAATAAAGAAATAATCATTAGAAAGTTAATGGAGTGAACATCGTTTAGTGGTGACACAGGCACCAACGGGTCAATTTCAATTTGAAATCCCTTGCCTCATGTGGAAAGACTTGCAGTCAATTTCAATTTCAAAACCTTCTGCAGTTGAGAATCAGAAAAGGTATTTTTAGCAGAATAGAATATCCTTCTTTTTCCTATCTCGCCAGCTCCTTATGAAGAAGGTTGGCGATCCAAATGGCTAGTGTGGTTTTGGAAACAGCCAAACCACCTGCGGATGTCCTTTAGCAATGAGTTCTGGCGTCTTCCCATGGATCTTTTTTCCTGAATCTTCCCTTCGATGATTTTTATCGGCTGCCCCTCATAATATGTCCAAGATACTGTGTTTTCCATTCTTTTCTCGTCTGTAGCAGTTCCTTTCCTTTGTTGATACCTCATAGAATGAGCGTCGATAGAGATACATCTCGAATACGTCGATTCTCTTCTCCGTTATGGGATCAAGGGTCCAGCTCTCACTGCCGTATAGAAGGACAGAGAACACATACGAACGAAGCATGCGTGTCCTAAGCTCCAAGCTCAATTCCAATCTAGCTTCTTCATACTTCAGCTTCTTCATACTAGCGAAGACCTTCTTCGCCTGTTCTATTTTGGATCTGATTTCCCTTTTAGGGTCACAGTCCTGATCTATCGAGGTGCCCAAGTATTTAAACGAGGAGACCTGCTCTACATCTTTGCCTTTATGGTCAAGGTTATATTTTTATGTGTTTTAGAGAAGACTATGGTCTTGGTTTTGGATATGTTCATGAAAAGACCATATCGTTCGTTTTGTTTTACTATTTTATGGATCATTCCCTGTAATTCACTAGGACTGCAGGCTATGATGACGGTGTCATCTGCGTATCTTGTTATTTATTGCCTTCCCTTGTGCCAACCCCATTCCGGAATCCAAACTGGGTTTCGTTAACTTGGGTCTAACTCTGTGTGGATTACTCTTAAGAAGGCCTTTAAAACATGTGACATGAGAGTTATCAGGCGTCACAGTTCGAGGAGCCAGCCTTTTTGGGCAGGGCGATCAGAATAGAATAGATCAGCTAAAGGCCTTGGACTTTGTCAAACACCACTCCCATCTCTAAGCTCTAAGGCATCATGCCTTTAAAATTCGTCATTATTTATGTGAGATCGTAAAGGCGATATCGATTTCCAGGCTCATTTTAAATGGAAATCAGCTCAATCGCTAGACGCTAATTTGCGAAAGCTCTTAAGGCGAATGAATAAATCGGTAATCCGATTAGAAAGATTGACGTGCGTATTACATGGAACCTTGCAATCTGACATAAATTGCAATAGTTTATGCTGTTAAAACGCCACAAATGGAAACAACCCTGTTTTGGTTCAAACCGTCATGTCTTAGCATTAGCCATCTAATGGTTTTAACATATACTTTTATTCGACCTGGTCAATCACTTAATTAGTGGCAAAGAGCGTCTAAACACATTACCTACTTGGCAAACTTCATTATTTGATGGCTCATTAGCTTAATTCAGCTAATCTTCGTGTGGTGGATCAAAAATTAACTTTTCACCGAGCCTTGTGGCACCGCAAAAACGTGTTTAAAAGACGGAAATGTTAAGTGTGTAAAGGCACATGTGAGTGGCATTATAAAGGCCATACATTTCACAAGTCGTGCGTCAAGCATTAACCGACTGTGGACTTCACAAAGGACAAAGGGCCACGTTTAGGGCGTAAGAGCGGAAATGAAGCCGTCCAAATATCGACCATCAATCACCCTCGAATCCATCCCAATCATTTTCCAGGTTCTAATTGCCTTTGTGGGCTTAGTAGGTTAAAAATTGCCACTTAGCGGATGGTTTCAAGGTGACGACCATCGCATGAAATATTTCCTATTCAAGTGAAAAAATTGGGTTGAAACCATCAGAATTTTTCAGATCGGGTCGCTGATGCTACGAATGTGTCTTATTTGTCATCATTTGAACACGGGCCAAGCGAGCAAAAAGCTCGTAATCTGCCAAGTCGATTGAGCTTAGATCGGGCCGGTGCGCTGGACCAATTAACAACCACGCTCAGGTATCACATATGTAGGTCGCTGACAATGACACCGATTTGTTATTGTTTAAAAGGATATTGCAACTAGCTGGTTGTTTATTGTGAATGCGTTATGATTGCAAAACGACTAAACCGGTATTGCATAGATTTACATGAGATATCGAAGTGGTTGCAGATGGAAAAAAACTGAACATATTCCCCATATGGAAGCAAAAGAATTTTAATAGGGCTGATATGTATTTTTGATGTGAAAGCTTGGAAAGCATGCTAAAGTTTTATAAAAAAATCGTTCGCTTCGTGAAATTTATGGACCACATAATCGTTCTTATGTGCTTGCTATTCGCCAAATTGTTGATAAATTTGAGCGTGATTACACCCCGGTGATACCAAGCCTTCAGTACGACGTCCAACCGCAGGAAGTGAAGGAAATATTGATGCCATAAGAGCCAGAGTTGCTAAAGTTGAAATTTTGTTTATTCCACAAAGTTACAAGAGACATCACGGACCACAATTTCGAGGATTCTGCGAAAATGCTTCGGTTTGCATCCTCACAAGATTGTGTTGACTGAAGAACTGAAACCCTTGACCATCAAAAGTGTCGTTTATTTGCAGATTGGGCTTGAAATTGGTCCAGAATTTGGAAAAACATAATCTTTTGGGATGAAGCACATTTTTGGTTAAATGCTTTTGCAGATAAACAAAAGTGTCGTGTTTGGTGTGAATAATCCACAAGAGATTCATGAGAAGCCTTTGTATCCAGAAAAAAAATTGTTTGGTGTTGTTTATTGGACCATATTTTCTTCAAACTGAAGCCGTTACTTCGGTTCTGTGAATGCTTAGCGCTAACGATCAATGTAAACAGATTTTTTTGAAAAAACTTGTGGTTTCAACAGTATGAAGTCACTCCGAATTTTGCTAAAGCCACTATCGCATTATCGGAAGAAAAGCTTGTTGCAACGGTTAATTGGCCTCCAAGAAGTTGTGATTTAACTCCAACAGATTTCTTTGATGGGGATATTTGTCAGGTCATTGTTCTATGAGATCAAGCCTTGGTCGCGTAGAAATTAAATATTGAACTCCGCCTTTGCTGAAATTAAAGCCGACTTATTGGACGAAGTCACGGAAAATTAGGTCCATCGAATCAGCTCCTGTAGTGGAAGCCGAGGTAGACATTTGAATGATGTGTGATTCAGAGCATAACTTGTATTGAAAATAAGAAAAGTTTTGGAATTATCTTAAATATTTTGTCTTTTATTTCATTTTAGAAATAAATCGTCCTGAATAGAAGACCTTTTACGCAAGAGAAAGTCACTATCAGCATCACTTCCAAAAAAATTAATTGTTAGCGAGATTCGCCGCCATGTCGAAAATTCACCTACACCAGTAGTTCAATGCGAACATTGAAACTTATATTTATTAAGGTGTGAAAGTTTTCCTAGAATCTTCGGAAACAAAATATGAATAAACTACTTTAAACCACCCACTGTATAATTGTTTTTTTTACTCCCATAGGCGCCAGAGAACGTGGGATCAAAATGTCTTCACCGATAGGCGACAGCTTTTATGTCTGTGTAGTTCATAGGTAATTTTTTCGAACTTTATTTCTACCTCAAACGAGTGTAGTATCAAATCTATAAAGTATTTCTTGTACTTCTATGCATAATTAAAACAAAATAGAAAATGATCTTAACACGCAATCTATGAGCAAGGGAAGGTATAAGCAAATAAAAAGGCATGTAGGAAACCACAAAAGCTACTTCTAAAGCTTAAATTAATGCTTAACTCAAACCTTAAAGCTCTCGCAAACAGTATCAATGTATACATAGAGTTAGGCTCTTTGTATAAATCTCTCTATCTCTAAAATTCGAGGAAACAGCTTTGAGAACCGCACTCATTAAACCGACTATCTGGCATCGATATGTCGATGACAGGTTCGCGATATGGAGACATGGACGCGATACCTGGACAAGTTCCTCGACCACCTGAACAAACAACATCCAGAGATACAATTTACCATGGAAGTTGAAACAAAACCAACAGTTGGCTTTCCTAGATGTCTTGGTATCTAGGAACGAGAACCAATTGGACCATCGGGTATATAGAAAAGCCACCCACACGGACAGATACCTCCACAAGCTATCCAACCACCACCCGAGTCAAAAACAAGGAATCATCAAGACTCTCACGGATGAAGCCAGGAAAATATGTGGAGCACAGCACCTATCAGCAGAACTACAGCATTTAGAAAGGACTTTCCTTCGAAACGGATACTCTCAGATTGATATCAAAAGAGCAGCAAGGGTGGACCGTGCCGAAAAGAGTGAAACCACTCAAAGGGCCTTTTTGCCTTTCATTCCCAGAGTTACGGACAGAATTGGGAAGATCCTAGGGAAATATAACATAAAAACGATCTACAAGCTCACGACAAAGATCCAGGAATGTCTAAGGCTGGTTAAGGACAGAAGACCTTCGCTCGCCACTGCAGGTATCTACCGAATCCCATGCTCCTGTGGAAGCGTCTACATAAGAACCAGGAAAAGATCGGTTAAGACGAGTATTGAAGAACATCGACGAAATTGCAGATTGGGACATGTGGAAAAGTGGGCAGTGGCGGAACATGCCCTCAGCGAGGGAGTGCACAGCATCAAATTTGCAGAAACTGAAGTTCTAGCCACAACAACAGGCTATCGCCCCCGACCAATACGAGAAGCTCAGCGACAATTTTAACAGAAAAGAAGGGACAATGGCGCTAAACCGAATATGGTTTCCGGCACTCACCAACGCAAAAACGGCAAGGAAAAGTAACGGCACAGGACAAAAAGAAGAATCTGCTACACCGGAAGGAAATCGTAGCATTGATTCATCTCGTTAAGCCGGCGTGTTAAAATATTATATTATATATTTTATTATTTGTGATTTTGAAGTCGCAAAAGATCTAAGTAAGTTCTATTTGGCTGAGGCGGAAAGTTTTCAAAATATTTTGGCCGGGAATTTGCCCTCAAAAATGTTTGAAAATGAGTGCTTTAATTTACAACAATAAAGGACGAATTGAAGAAACGAAGAAAGCGAGGATCGTACGACACTAATTGGAATTTGCTCTTACAATTTGAGCCTCCACCTAGTTGAGCGTTTCTTGATGACGTTTTTATAAAGAATTTGTAATAAATCCGTAATGAAAGTCGTTGTTTTAGAAAGTCGAAAACTTTAAAGGCGAAATATCCAACAAAAAAGCAGTATTTGATAGACTTTAAGAGTAAATTAGGGAGCACAAACATTTCGCTAAATGACTTAATTAAGACCATCATTAGTTGTTAGTGAATTTAAAAACGTAAGTTAAATTGGTATTACTAATTCGTTGATCAGGCAAACTGGAAGAATATTTCCAAAACAGACCGTTTAAATCGACATCAAACAAGAATATAAATCATTTTTATAGCCATAGCTTAAAACCAATCAGTCTGGTAAATTAGCTATTCAGAATCCCGATATAGTCCATCCCATTAAAGTAGACGGATAAACAGAGCGTCCACTAGCCGGTTCCTTTAAATCCAGTTCCGATTTCTTAAATTGTTGAAAAAAAATGCCCAAATATGTCCAAATCGAAATTAAAACTTTAGCTTCCGGTATTGGAAAAATGAGCAATTTTTGACCCTTTTATGGGATTTTATATACCTGTTCAATATACAAACACAGTAGATAGATACAATTGGGGCTTGCAGTTAAATTTTCCATTAAAACCACCACAATAATTGCTACCTTGGGGACTTTTGTATTTTTCCACTTCACTCGTTTCCACTGCACCTGTGCGATTGACCACCGTCTGGGATCTTCATTACCATCAGAGGGGTGTCCTTTTGAACCCCGCTCTTGTCGGAACTCATCAGTCACAATGTCTGAAGAACCGTCCCAAAATAACCCTCGACTTTATGCTCAATTTATCATTTTTAATTTCTTTCTAGGCACGTCTAGCGGTGCAAATGCGCGAGAGTTTTTTTAACGGCCCCATCCATTCCATCAACCGGCCATTCTTCATGTGTCTAATGGGGTTTAAGCAAAAACGTAGTCTCCATAGGCAATGTATTAGTTTTTTGCAATTTAAAATTGATTTAAAGAGCTTTCTCAACGCATTCTAGTATAGCGTTAGTGTAATCGAGTATGGGCTGTGTTTTACAGGGGATTGAGGACATCTTTCTCACATATCTATGAAAACTGCTTACTTTTTCAGATTTCCTGGAGATTTTCAAATTTGGTTTGAAACGTAATTGATTAGTTGAAGTCAAAATTTAATCAGATTCTATTAGTAAAAAATTAGTGTTTATAGATTACATTTTTTTTTCAATTTTATTGTATTTTCAAATATATTGCGCTTTCTTGAAGCTTCAGCAGAAATTAAACCAAATATATGTATGTTTCTTTAAGTACTAACCGAAAGAGTATTTTTGCTTAAGTTGGTTTTTCAATTGCTAATTAGAATATGTTTCTATTGTCTGAAGATCTCTTCTCAATTGCCCAAATTTACTATGCAGTCTTAGTCTTGGTCTTGCAAAAAAAGCAAGATCAAGACTGCCTTTTGCAAGACCAAGACCAAGACTTATGCAAGAGTCTTGCGAGGGTCTTGAAATATACATTTCGTCGATTTTTTTGAAATTTTCTTGATTTTGCCGTTGACGCGTTTTCGTGATTTTTTGATAAAAAATAAAACTGTAAACGGAGTGCAAACCATGCAAGTAAAGCCAGCCAGTAGGATAAACTATCGACTCACGAGTGCAATGCGCCCCTTCAAACGCCCGCGCAATACCCCACATTCCCCTTGTCCTGCTGCAGAAAAGCCTTGTTTCAAGTGGACATTTCGCTGCATTTTATCCAGCACCAACTGCATTATTGAGTAGCAGATTAGTATTGGCTGTTTCTCGGTATAGAATTTATAGATGACTATCTGGTTTACCGCGCAACGAGTTCAACTTACAAACTGTAATAGCCCCATTACACTAATTAAAAACACTCTATTATTGTGCCTGGGAGATTCTGTTGGTTTTGAATTTAATTAATGGAGAAGACATTTTTACGTTAACCATAAGAAGAAACAAATGAATTAAAAATCAGCGATTTTTATTAAAAAATCTGGTGACGGTTAAAAAAACGACGAATTGTAAATGCCTTTATCCACGATTTTTTTAGGAAGGTTAGGCAAAAAAGGGAGGAAAAAGACATTCCTAAATGAAAACCCTTAGAACAATCGAAATTTAGCAGCAGAACTCGCCTTTCTAAGAAGACGAAAATCGTAAACCGAAAAGTTTATATGATTGTACTAGGCACGGGTAACACTGTGTTGAGTTACGCTTTGAATTGTTCCTGTATTGCGAGTTAGTGAGGTTATAACTCATTGGTTGATGAGTTATAATTCACTTCAAATTGCTACTGAATGCGGAATATGAACCAAAGTTTAAAATAAATCCCGATGTGTAAACATACAGTACTGTGGATCGTACCCGTTCACCTAACGAGAAAAACTCATTTTCTGGATTATTCACCTGTGAGTTTCATTAAGTTCAGAGCATCATTACAAAAACCGATGATCGAATTTTCTGTAATTCACTCAAATAGCCAGATGTTCTATGCAGAACACAAAAAAACAACAAACGAAATCAGCGATTGAAATTTGAAAATAAGCTAGTTGGTGTTGTGCCAAACCCCGGATCGTGGGCCGCGTCCAAAGGTGATTCAATACATGACTAAATCGGAAACTGACACCATATTCATAATCAACAACAACTTTCCAAATTTAATTTAAAAGGATGACAAAATCGGTACTGCGTTCTCGGAACCATGCAGTAAAGTTTGTTTTTGCTATGATGGAACCATTTGCTTGTATTAGTCATTGCTGTCGGTTGTTTAATTAACTAAACTTTTCGTATTGCAGGATATTAGTTGGGGCGCCAGAGGCTCAATCGCAGTACCAATCTTCCAGCGTCAGACTGGGGGGAGTTGTCTTCAAGTGCAGAACTGATGGGGACGATCCTTGCCAGGAAATTCCTTTCGATCGGGATGGTAAGTTCTTGCAGCTGGATTTTTAGTGTGTTTTCTTCTCAAAACAAGCTTACCAGGACTGGTTCAACAACTTAACCAGCATACAATGCATAGCAATGAAAACTAAGCAAATGTTTGAGTTTTTTTGAATTATCTACAGTTACTCGGATCGGGGCAGAAAGCTTGAGGGCTTTAGTATGATTCTACTTGATGAGTTCACGATCTGCAGCCGACTTGGCACCTGACCGCAATCGTCCATTTTAAACGATTACCAATCAGGTGACACACAAACGGTGTCTGTTTATGAATGGACGCGTCCAGCGTGGGCTGGTCACCTCGATTTTGAAAAACCGAAAGTGAAGCGAGGCGCCGAGATTACTAAATTGCTTCCTACGTACAGCAATTAGCATGATTCCTGCGTTTATTCGCTGCTACCATCGGAAGCACGTACATGTATACTCGAAGGAAGTAAAAATTCGCTTTGCACTTCATACAGTTTGAAAACATTGAGGACTTCAAAGCCGTTCCAAAGTTTTAAAACCCTAAAAACGAAGTAATAAGGGTTCAGTCTTTTTTCTGTCTTTCAACATCTGCATCAAGTCATTAAACATGCCTGATAAACTAAGAAAAAACTTGCTATTGACTTCTAATTAAACTTCAATAGTTTTCCTGTGAAAACTATTAAGTAACCTCAACATGGAAAACTCGAAAAGAAAAGGATTTAGAAAACGAATTTTGAGAAATGACTTAAAATATAGTAGAGTTACTCGCAACTGAAAGGGAATAAAACAGAATATTTCAAAGTAACGAGAGAAACATTACCAGAGAGCGAAATAACGGTTTGTAGAGTAGGATGGATGTTACATAAAAAAAATTCAAAAACCTTCTAAAACAGAGCCAATCAGCAATGGCGGAAGCAAAAGGAACAAGATTCGTAAAAAGCGACTTCAAGAGCTAAAATCTGAAAACGCAATGGTAAACTTGCTTTCGAAACGATTTCGTAGTTAGAAATTAGAAAAATGTTTAAACTCATTGATACAAACATCTGAACTAGAGAACTAAAAAATAGAGAAGGGAGACAACAGATATTAGCGAAAATATAAACACAAGAATCAAGAAAAGTCTTGAAATTGGTAGTGGCAATTATTCGGTAATAAAAAAAAATTAAACAAAAATCTGAAAACAATTTGCGAAAATCATACAAACTGAGAAATAAGGATACTGCAAAACGATATCGAGAAACCATAGCAGACGCAACAGCACATATTGATCCAGGTTACATAAAAGCAGTAAGGTGGTGTGCAGTAAGCAGAAAAATAAATCACATTAAGCAGAAAGTGTGATAATCACAGGAATTATTACAAATCGTAGCTTATTATTAATTTAGACAAAAATGCACGACATAATAATTAAAATAAAAAAACATATCAAGCACTTGAAACAAAACCAAATAAAAGTAGTTGGATAGAGCTTATTGAAAGACTCGAGATACGTAGACAATCAAAGACAATCAGAAGCTACAGTATGCATAATAAAATGTCTTAAAGATAAATGTTGAGAAATAATATACATTAAAGAACGAAAAGTGGAAAGGTAAGATAAGAACAGAGGAAGGCATATAATAAAACGTTGAAGCAATCATTCGGGCTCTCTGGAGAGGAAAAGCAATAAAAAATAACAGTAAAATACTCGAAATGAAAAATAATATTGGATCAAAAGGAACATATGAGCATTCATGATGCTCGTGTAGCAATATTTCGAAAAACATGGAAACAAGACTGTAATAACAGTGGAATAAGGCAAATTCAACTTAAAACTCTGACTTCTTATGAAACATTATTAACATTTGAGATAAAAATATAATATCTAAGTATTATCGAGTATTAGACTCGATTGTTGGCAAAGTTGTGCCGAGCCCTTCGGCACCACGACACTGGTTGAGGAACAACATTCGAGAAATAACAAGTTTGGAAAGTTTTTGCATTAAATCCAGTGTCGTGCCCGAACAACTTTGCCAACATGCGAGTCTAATGTAATTGTTGTGCCGACCCATTTGAGCACGACACTGGTTGAGGAACAGCGTTTCAGAAATCATCCAGTTTAGAAAGTTTTTTGTATTTAATTCAGTGTCATGGCCAAAGGGCTCGGCACAACAATTACATTAAACTCGATGGTTGGCAAAGTTGTGCCTAGCCCTTCGGGCACGACACTGGTTGAGGAGCAACATGTGAGACATAAGCAGTTTGGAAAGGTTTTTTGCATTAAATCTAGTGTCGTGCCCGAAGGGCTCGGCACAGCTTGGCCAATAATCGAGTCTAATGTAATTGTTGTGCCGAGCCCTTTGGTCACGACACTGGTTGAGGAACAGCATTCCAGAAATCATCCAGTTTAGAAGGTTTTTTTGCATTTAATTCAGTGTCGTGATCTAAGGGGCTCGACAAAGAATCACATTAGGACTCGATTGTTGGCAAAAATGTGCATAACAAGACTGTAATAAAGTATAGTTTTAAACAATTATGGACAACTGTTATAGAGGCGATTAAGAAAAAAAATCACATCATCAAGAACATATTCCAGATCATTGAGGCTTTCGCGATCATTGCTTGAAACCGGTTAATTTTTTGGGCTTTCAAAACAAGATTTTCAAGCTCCCCAGTTTCATACTCAAGATGCATTATTTGAGCAAATAAAATTGTGTATTTCGTGCACATATTTTAATTCGATAAATAGAAAATTAAAAGAGAATAACTGAGAAAAGATATGCGTATATAACTTTCATGTTCCTTCTTCCTACAGAAAGGTTTTATAAAGATAGAAAGATAGGAGGGCAACGAAACAGGAAGCGATTCAGACTTTAAGTCAATAGGAATCACAAAATATGAAAAATAATGGAAGAATATAAAAAGAAATAACAGACAAGAAACAGGAAAGAGTGAAGGAACCTTTTGTAAATCGCTTCAGCACTGGATTCGAACTCGAAATGGACCTTAGAGGAAGAAGCATTGAAGGAAGCATTAGATCATTCTTTTCCACCAAACCTTTTTACTGTTTTTCAAAGTCTACCGAGTTCGTTTTATTCTCTCATCGATTTAACAGTCTTTAAAAAAGCGATTTAATTCCTCGCTCGTAATTGGCAAAACTTCAACTTCCATATTATTTAACAGTTCACATTTTCCAAAAGTTACGGACTTTGGTGTCCTCAATATACAATTTTTTTAAATCTTCATACTTTTTCCTTAAGAAAGTAGAAATGTATGCATGAGTGAACGTATAGATTACGCTCCTTCTTCCAAATATTTATCGCGGTTTTCCAGTGATTAATGAGGATTTTAGGCTATTATCGAAAGGACTTCTGCTTGTATTAGTTAGGTCAAGGGTAACTAGCAAAACATCAACTGCTTCCAAAGATATTTATGTAGTTTTTCCTGTTTCCAATATAAAAAAGATTTATTTATTATACCTTAATCCATATCAAAACTCTCAAATTCCTATTGCATTTGAATGATATTTAAACAATATTTAGACGTTTTTAGACAATTTCGTTACAAGGACAGTTTTACAGGAGTGTTTTTAGGATGTCCCGAAAATACACTTTCTGACACGATGTAAGGGTTTCAGCTTAGAAAATTCCCATTAAAATAGAGGTTGATACTAAGCACAGCAAGCCACTAGGTCTAAGATAAGCCGTCAATGTCTACATGGAGCTGAAAGTCCATCTAACGTTTGCGAATCAAATATTGATTTACAACATTTAATGTGATTTCGAAGAAACGAAACTGAAGTAAATATTACATTAGGGGTGAGCCAAAAAAAGCATTTTTGAAACGTTTTGGTAACATCTAAGCAGAGATTTGTTACTGATTTTTACTTTAAAACTAGTGGACAAACTCATGGCATAATGGGCTGCAAAAAGAGTGCAATTCTTCCCTCATTCATTCGCGGATTATCATCAGAGTTTCAATGTTTGATTAACGTTCTTTGTGGCAACATTTCGCGGTATAAATCTGCAACTGGTCAGAGACGAATGCTTCCAATTCGCAAACATGAGCGTGCGGTTTGCAAAAAGAAAAACGAAAATACCGACACAAAAATCTGATAAATCACATGGCCAACACAACACAGTAAACATATGGTGAAAGCAAATAAACGTTTCCACATTCGTTGCGGTCGTTTTTTTTTTTCGTTCTTAATCCTTTTACCGGACCATCATCGTGTCGGATTGGCCAACCTAATAAATATTCCATGTTTCCTTTGCTGGAGTGGAACATTTTTTCTCATCATATTTCCATACATCTTTAAGTAGATGTTTGACGAGGAATTAATGTTTTTTGTTTCGCAGTAAGAAACATTATTATGTTGGCCGAAGAGCGCAGAGCACGAAAAGGTTATCAGGCCCATAATCTGGTAAAAAGACACGATCGTTCCATCCAACTGTTTAGTATGCGAGCAGTAGCTGCCCAATAAGAAGCCATTTTTGCCGTTGACTACAAATTTAATCCCCGACCATAAAATATGCCCTTCTATATATAGAGTAAGCGTGCTGTGCATATCTACATACAATGAGTCTAAATGGGGTTTATTTTGCGATTGTCAACTATATTCTTGTACGTCTGTTCTCCATACACGACCGTATCACTTGCATGAAACCGGCCATTGAATGTGAGAATAAGTTGCTTATTGCCATCAAGATATTCGTGCTTCTTTGGTAGTAGCAGAGCCAAAGGTGGCTGAAAGGTTTCCAATGGCCTTTGCCTGGACATCACTAAAACTCTCCTTTATCACTTATAACCGCAACGCAAACAACATTCACAATAATACCCCGAGCTCATTACCAGAATTACTTTCCGATCATATTGTTCCGCGCAAGAGATAATGGCTGTTATGAAGATATTCTGGTGGGCTGAACCTCAAGACATATGCCATTATCATGCAAATTCGAACGGAATTTGCGGTGGAAGAGAACATTTCCAAAGCCCTGAACCCTTAGGGGTTGTCATTAATTCCTTTGAAAGCTTCAAGTTTTGTGTCTTCACGTGGACGTGAAGCGCGAAAGAATAATGCTGTATTCAAGATTCAAGTTAGGATCACTTGGAGGACGAGGTGGATATAAATGAGAAACACGAAGAAAAAAACTTAATTGAGGTGGAAGAGGTGCAATACAATTTAATAATTGGGACGAGAATACAAGACAACTTTATAAGCAAAGGTTAGACCTACAACTACTACAAGAATATAGACATGAAACGACTGAAAACCTAAATAAAATAACAACAAAAGAAATGCACCAAGTAGTCAAAGAAGCCTTAGGTATAAAAGAAAGCAGATCCACAAAGAGGAATTATTGGAGGAACGTTGAGCTACAAGAAATGAAAGCACAAAAGCAAAAGTTATATCACAATGGTTGAATACGAAAGAACAAAAACACAATAGAGGATATAGACAGATATAATGACCAAATTTAAATCAACGGTAATAGAAGCAAAAACCAACGCTGGAAAAAGACATGCCAGGAACTGGATACATCTATTGGCGGAAGAAAATCAAAAGATTTCTGGAAGTTTATCAAAAACATGAGATCCAAAGAAAATGAACAATAATATAAACTCCTTAGACCCTGAAGAATTGGAAAAACCCTATAAAGAATTGCTTGTAGAAAAAAGACCTGAATACGGCTGAGAAAGGCCATATTACTGTTAAAAATTGGACGCACCCCAGGTCAAGAGGGAATATACGCAGAACTAATCAAAAATGGATCAATTGAAATGTGGATTTCAGGTTTTTTTAACATGTATAAAAAAAAGGGTTAGAGTGGAACTGACTATCGTACACACCACATTATATACGTTACACTATGTAGAGGAACAGGTAGTAATTGCTCAGACAAGGGAGATCTAAGTATATGGTCTGGAAAGCTGATAAAAGAATATAAAAAATGAGGACTAGAGGAAAATTGTAACAAAACCCATGTGTATCAGATGACCTGGACTAGAACAAAAAAAAAATTCAAAAATTTGATAAATGCATATACATATCTGAAGACAGGACAGAATAACATAAAGGACAGAATAACAAAAAAAAACAAGTTCTGAGGACACCGAACTCAATTTTATGGCAGAAAAACATAGCAGCTCTGAAGAAAGGCTCAGAAGTGTGGCAATTAACACAAAGAATTAAGTACAATCTGCGGGCAGTTGACACGGATTTTTGGAGAAGAGCGGAAATAATTTTCTGTAGATTAGCAGCTCGTTTCGTTCGTCTGGGCGCGGCGTTAAAGGCTGGCACTGGGTGCTAACTTTGCAGAAGCGAACCGAACAGTTTTAGAGCTCTTTGGCGAGAATTTTTTCACCGATCCAACCGCAACTCCGCCTAGAGCAAGAGCTTCAAAAAATAAAGTAAGCTTTTGTCTTCGGCTTTAAAGAGTTGACGAATAGTGTATTTTGCTTCACTATATATCTGCGCTTTGCTTCTGTTCTGTTAGCGTGCATGTTGACCTGAATAAAGGTTTGTTTCACTTCTGCTCAATCAGCGCACTTTGTTAGAATAAATGTTATAAATCATCTTTGGACGACGTTTCTTAACCGAGCTTCCCTTCGGTTGGAAGCTCAATGTAGGTTATTAATATCAACATCCTTTACAATAAAATTGATATTCAATTGATTTTTGTCAAAATTTCCATTAACTTTGATTTTCCACTTTCAGGAAATCAATATATGGCCGGAAAGCAAATGGACCAAAAGAGCGACCAATGGTTCGGAGCCACTCTGAGCACGTCGGGTGCATTAGGAGGACCCGTAGTGGTAAGTGGAGGAACAGTTTCTTCAGCAAATAACTCGAAAAGCACTTTGCGCTGGAATTTTCACGACACCTCGATCTTTGGAGAATTACGGGCATCTTAAGTGAAGCCGACAAGACATTCCACGGGCTCAACATGTCGGAAGATACCGGGGCGGCGCAAGGAACGCAAAACACGCACTTATAGGATTTCAGTGCGTCAATCTCTGAGGATGATTTCCGATTGTTGCAGTGAAACTCCCGTCTCTTTAGCATGATTAATGTTATCGGTCTGTTTAGCTTCCGCTCGTAGTTGCATGCTAATCGGGAGCAGCCAAATTACATTTTAATGGCTTGTCATTTGTTCTGTTTCGATTTGCCGATACAGAGTGTCTCAACTAGAGCGATAACAATCAAATGGTTTCCCAAAACCATCTGGAATTAAACTGTACTACTTTCAAAAAATTTGTAGATTTTAGGAACAGGTTTTTAACCTGATAGGTAAACAAGACTTTAGGAGCCTATGGGAAAAAGCTCGGCCCTGCTAATTTGTATTTGTCCATGCAATAAGAACCGATATCGAAGGCGATCAATAAACTCTTCTGGCACGTTTTCAACCATTTCCGGAGTTAGAAGAAGCTAGAACTCTTGCAGATGGTTTGGCCTGTCAACAAATACTTTCGATTTGAGGTAACCCCACAAAATTAAATCTATCGGAGTTAGGTCTGGCGATAAGGAGGCCATTCCATAGGTCCTCTCGTGCTTATCCCCCGATTGGGAAATGTTTCATCCAAAAATTGACGCACAATGTCAGCATAGTGTGGCGAAGCACCATCTTGCTGGAAAATCAGTTCTTTCTCAGGAGAGTCTGGTTCTAATTGAATTGGAAATAAATTCCAATGTATTCCTGGGTTTTCAGTCAATTTTATTGTCACAATTATGGTGTTATGTGATGAGCCCTGCGTTTCGTCCCGGGTCTACCTAAGCCTTACTGACGAGTCCAATAGGTAGATCCGGGACGAAACGCAGGGCTCATCACATAACACCATAATTGTGACGATAAAATTGACTGAAAACCCAGGAATACATTGGAATGAATTAAAGTACAGTCAGGAAAAAGAATATTGGAAATAAAGAAACCAATGCTGGAATTAATTCAAGTTGGAGAAATAAGAGAAAAACGAGATAAACTTGTCCAGTTAGAGACTGACTGTTCAAAGAAAAATGGTCTTCAGTAGTAGAAAAATGGTCTTCACCACTATTATGCAATGGTAAAATGGTAAATAATGGTAAAATCCTACATATGGTCACTCTTGCTATACGGGGCAGAGACCTGGACACTTAAGGCCGCTACAGTTAATCGGTTGGAAGCGTTCGAGATGTGGTTTCACCGGTGCATGCTGAGAATCCCTGGACAGCTATGCAGACCAATGATATGGTACTAAACAGGGCCGACGCAACACGTTTGCTACTAAATACTGTTAAATGCAGGAAAGTATCATACCTTGGACCTGCCTATCTTCAGAGGAGAGCGATACAGGATCCTACAACTGATCATGATAGGAAAAGTGGAAGGACGTAGAGGAGTGGGAAGAAAACAAGCTTCATGGTTGAGAACATCCGTGAACGGGACCGGTATATATTTCGAAAAACCGCAAAAGTAAAAATTTGACATGAAGGCTGACTTTTAAATGAATTTAGGCATTACTTCTGGGACTCACTGTATATGTTCGGTATGCATGTATATCTCATACAGAGTATTCACAAAATAATGCATCTTTGGAGAACATCGAGTGCCATGTTATGCAGGAATTTTAGATAAAAAACACTTTGGAATCATCTAGTTAAGAATCACTTTTAATATTTGTAGTGTCTTGGAGTTTATTGAGATTTGTTGGGGTCACCCGGTATGGCACCAACCATAATTCCATATGCAATTTACGTAGGAAACTCGCTGACCAAATACATGTAAATAATCTAACAGCAACATTCCTAGTCAAGGTCCTTATTTTGCAATTGCGGGCATTAAGAGAAGAGCTTTCTAATTGAAAAATGACCCTCCGCGGATAAATTGGATAATTCCTATAATTGGCCTTTAGTTATATATAGAAAATAGTGCGCGGTTTGATGTCTAAGAGCTGAAGACGGAGTACAAAGCCCACATTGAAATACTGAAAATCCTTCCTTTTAAAGTTATGGTTTAGTTTCCTTTTTACACAGCGTCCACCTTAAGGTGGACTATTTAAATAGGCCGCGTCTATTTCAAGCAGAAGTCATCATACTGATTGAAACAATGTATGGAAAATAGAATGATTAAACATGTTGTTACATCGCGCTAACAACGATTCGGAATCAATGAGCTTCTTGTTTTACTGGTTATCAATCACAATAAGAAATGTAATTTTTCTAATTGGAACGGAAGCCATAAATAGCAATTAGTTTCCTTAAAAAAGCGAATTCCGATAACGGACTTGGTAAGCCGGATTTTCATCGAAAAATCTATGTCAATATCGATAGACGATTAGAAAAAGTTACTAATTTTAGAATCAAAACTGATATATTTTCTAAAGAAAATGATGCCCAAAAATTTTACACCTTTTGACTGTAAATATTTTCTCAATCGATAATTCCTTTTTAACAATTTTTAGAACCTCAGTCTTGGACAAAATTGACCTTATAAGATATGCAAAAAAAATTAATTAACATAGTGTACAGCGTATTTGAATGCAGTCATGTTTTCTCGGTCAGAGTTTAAATCCATTTGCGAGCAGTATAGGGTAGCTCGGACAGAAAAAAGTATACGTTGTTCTAACCTCATGTCTTCTGACTAATTTGGATCTTCAATCGTCCGTTTACGTATGTAACTCCCGCCATAAAGAAACTAAACAAAAAACAATATCCTTAGGCGTAAAAACAAGAAGATTTGATCCTTAGGAAACAAAAATGTTTAAGCATTCTTTTTGCTCGAAATTTTCATTGCAATAAAAAAAAAGTTGAAGTAAATTTTGCGCGAAAATACGCTGGGTTGCAAAAAAATATCTTTTGAATGGCACAGGACAAACAAAATTACTCGTAGGAACATAAGGGTACCTGGGAGACCCAATATTTCTCCCAGAAGGATTTAAACTTTGTCCAAGAAACCACGACAGTATTTAAACATCTTGTACAAAATAATTATTTAATTTTTTTGCTTATCTTACAACTTAAATTTTGTGCAAGAAT
The DNA here is from genome assembly GCA_024550625.1 of Dendroctonus valens. Lineage (NCBI taxonomy): Eukaryota > Metazoa > Arthropoda > Insecta > Coleoptera > Curculionidae > Dendroctonus > Dendroctonus valens. Next base: position 497,137 of record JAJTJO010000032.1, on the reverse strand, counting down.
GGAGCTATGATTCGATGAAAAAAATGTTCAAATCGGATAGTCGATGGAGAAAATATTCGCAGTCAAAAGTTTTTTTAGCAAATTTAAGCTGTGCGTTAAATCCAGAAAATTTTCCGAAAAATCAATGAAGGATTTGAAGCATTTACTAATTAATATCGTCCGAGTTTATAATATAAGACAGCTTTCGAATTCAAAGGCGCTTCATCTTCATAGAAGAAAAGCTGTGAAGCAGAAGCAACCACCACAGATGCTCAACGGTGACCCAATTAATTTAAATAATTTGAAGATCTGCTGGTTGAACTGATTGTTGTTGTTTTGACCTGTTTTTTGTATGGATTCTATAAACGGCTCTCATATCACATCAATGGCTTATCTGTGAGAAGCCCCGTTAGGCCTCATGGATAATCCCGTGAAGATAAAAATAAGTATTTACAAAGAAACGCATGATTTCGAGCTGAGAAAACAAAGAATTGGCGTGGCTGCGGCGCATTTTTCGGCTCGGCAACCGATAAACGGCCCGGCCGGGTCGTCACGGATCAACATGTGCAACCAAGATGGCCGACGATGATACCACTTTGTGAAGAAGTCATCGAAACGGTGAGAAAACCGTTGTCGGAGGTGTTAAATCGTGAAATGCAACTTTCCATACGGGATAAGTCGCCCAAGCCAGAGCTTCGGTTTCGGATATCGTGGAGACTATTTCTGGAACGACCGTCGACCAGAAATAACCTGCCTCTCGTTAAGTCCCCCAATGCCGTCGCTTGCGAAACTCGCAACAAGGATTTTACATCAAAGACCGGATTGCTCATTCAGAGCGAAACGCCCTCTGTCTAGATTATTTCAACAGTTCAAATAAAATAGAAACTGCCCCTAATTGGAGCTGCTTGATACAAACAACGTGCTGAGCTGTGCTCACCTCCAAAGTATAATTTTAATATAAACAGTTTCCAACTGACTCTCAACTGGAAAACCTAATTGTTGGCAACCACAAATAACGTTAAAATAAATGCTTCTAAGAAGGACAGGGACCATCATCAAAATTAAGGAATCAATGAATCAAGATGGATGTTCTAAACACGGCAATACAAATTAACTAGTGATTTTTCGTTGCGAAAAAAGAGGAAAACAACTGGATCTAAATATACTTAAACATACAAAATGTGATCAGTTTTGCGAGCAAAAATATGAGTAATATTCCAACGGATTTGAGCAATAATAGACTTTCACCACAAAACACGATAATTTAGAATGGAGGAAACATGTGTTGTTTGGGAAAAAGCCAACTTCAGTTCAATTGGTCATCAATTCTAGGTTTGTCTTCGCAATTTCTTCATAAATTCAATATTTAGTTAGAAATACTCTAGGTACCTTCACAGTGTGTGTAAGTGAAGATTAATATTTCTTTTGCTTCGTTTAGCTTCAAGTTGATATATTTCTATTCCGAGGATTCGTTTGTTTAATTTGCCGAATTTCACTTGCCAGCTGCAGGTGTTGTTGTTGAGAGAAAATTTGAAAATGTCCAAAAAAGAAAAGAGAATAACACAAAACCAAACAGAGGTTAAGAGGAAGTAACTGTGAGGTTTAAAGAATACATGAACAGAGAAATGGAAATATGGCGATGTATGGATTGGACACAATCTGCCTACATGGTTAGATAAATTGCGGAGTTCGTTTAAATATGAGCTGTTAAGGACGGCAAACCAAGAGTAAAAAGCGACTGAATGATGGAAGAAAAACATTCAATGTGTATAGAAGTACAGATATATATACGGAGAAATCCCACAAAATAATGCAAGTAACAAATATGAAAATTATACTGGAAAAGAAAAGGTCAAGGAGTGAAGTGTGAACACAGCACAAAACAGAGATTTTATTTAATTTAACAAAAGAAAGAAGACAATAAACGCAACTAAAAGCATCCAAAGAGTTAAAGTTTTGCGACCATTGCTTGAAACTAGCATTTTTTTCTGAATTTCAGAAGGAATGAAAAAAATTAATTCCTGTCGTTTTGCAATCACTTCAGAATAGAAGATATCCATACTTAACTGTCATGTTTTTTTTTTTCGTACAAAAGTGGCAGAAGCAAATATGGAACGGAATGGAAAAGAAAAACAGGAAGCAAGGCAGACCTAAACTGGCTGTAGCAAACTGCAGAACAGCTTGAAGCTGTTGAGTTCTTCGGCTTTTAGGCCGTCGTGGAAGTGATATCCTGACTTTTCGCAAACACGAGTGGCTTACACCTTCAGAGGTGTGCCGCTCGAAAACTTCATCTGGACCAAATACAGTGAACAATCCAGTTTTTTGGCTACAAGAAGCATTTGTTTAGAGGGAGGCAAGAAATATGAGTCGAATAGATTATAAACATGGGGCCATAATAAAGCATTAAAATTAAACTATAGAGAGATTGAGATAGCAGTTAAAGAAACTTAGTTTGGAAACCAATCAAACAGTTAAATAATGCTGCGAAAGAGAAAATGAAGAAATTGGACAAGAGAGAGGAAATAACAACGAAAACAATAAATATGGAAGAAGTTAGAGAATCCAAATGTCTGAAAAAAGAGAAGCCAACAGGGTACAGTAGCATTTCAGCAGATGTTACGGAACTCGAGCAACTTCGGTACAAATGGGCTAACCGAACTTTACAAGAAAGTATCGAAAAAAGGTACTTCGAGCGTGGAAAGTTGGCAAAATTTACCATATTGCAAAGAAACAATAGAGACTATTACAAAAGTATAACATAACAGAATTATAAAAAAGAAAACTGAGGAAAAGATTGGGAATCGAAAGGATCGCAAAATGGATCAAGAAATGAAAAAAGCAAAGAGGAAATTCTCCAGTTGCCTTTGACGTTGTCCGAAGAAATTTAATTTGGGTAATGTTGCACTTAGAGGAGGGACAGCGAGGATAAGAAAAAACATAGAAATCATATACAAAACGAGAAATCAGGTAAGAAGTTAGAAAGTCCAAAAAACAAGCCGATGACGTGATGAGGAAAGGTTCAAGACACGAAGGAGTTCTAATAATGGATGATATACTAAAAGACACGAAGACAAAAGTTAAACAAATACAAGTAGAAGGGAGAAATGTGGAGGTGGTCGGTATATAGACGAGAGCGTACGTGGAGCCGATTTATTGTTGATTCCTAGGAACGAAACAAAGCTTAAACAGAACTTAGTGGCAGGCAAAGAGGGTTTAAGAGCTTGAAACATGAAAATTGTGGGACAAGAAGAGGAAATTATTGAAAATAGCACAGACGAGATGAAGCAAAAACAAGTGAAAAGTTTAAAGAACTTAGAAGAGCAGATACAAAACAATGGAAAACAGGCTGCAGAAATAATCGAAAGGACTAGCGCGGTAGCTCAACTTTACTATGCTCCAGACAGACATTTTATACGGAAAGAGAGAAGACAGCACCTGAAAGTGACCAGAAAGACTAGGTAGAAGCACAAATAGAGCAAATAGCCGCAAGATTACTGTGCACAGTTTGTCGAAAGTACTTTTTTTGTAATAGCGCGTAAGATCTAGAAGAAGCTGGTAGTATGTAAATGCTATAAATTGCAAGCCTCTACAAAAAGTTTTCCAAAGGTCTAAAGAACCAATCGACTTTCGAAAAAACTACATTAAAAGGCAAATGGAGGTCAGACACTCATTGGGCACATTATTTGTACGGATGAACGGTAATTTTCATTACATGGGCATCATCATTCAGCGATTTCTGTCGGATATTTGATCGGAAATTAACGGATTAGCATAATCAAATGTGGCAAACACAAATACAGGCAACATCAATGAAATTTGAGGCAAAAATTCATGCCCTCCCGAAAGAAGTTGCATTCCTCCTGAGCCCTGATTTTATCAGTTAAAAATATCATATTCGGCTTGCAATTATTGTCGGAAAAATGTCATTCACCAAGTTGCCCAAATAATTGCCAAGCAAAAAACGTATATTCTCACTAAAAGAATGCAATTTTGAGCAAAAACACTTGATTATATCAATAAATATGTGTTTTCTTTGCAGGCTTGCGCCCCCCGATACGTTTGGTACAGCAAGGAAATGAACCGAAGAGATCCTGTAGGAACATGCTTCGTTGCCGACTCTTTGTTCGAAACGTTTGAGGAATATTCGCCTTGCAGAACCAGTAAGTTAACGAATCCCCATAGCCAGACAGGTTTTCGCATTAGCATACTTAGCCCCTATTTCAGTCAAAGCGTTCTCGAGAAAAAGTAGCCAGACAATTGAACAATAACGAGCCGTTAGAGGACACTTTGAACAGCCTAAAAGCTTCTCATGGCGTTGGTTGCAGGCTCGTTAAGCGCTATAAGTGGGTTTTTATTTTAAGATAAGTGCCCAACCACCCCTTCGGAGGCTTAAGTGGAGCAATTTATGTTTCATCGGGCCGGGTCTGTTCAGTATCTGAGGCAGATGGACTGCGAGTCAATGAAAAAGGAGTTACAGAAATCCTGCGGATCCCAAAATAACTTCTGAAGCGTAAACAGTTCGAGATCAAAAGGGATAAAGCCTGTTTACTTTTCGGGATATGTTTTTTCAGCAAAGGGAAGTCGTTAATTAGCTTGACTTGGATGGGGAATTGCCTTCAGAACAGTCCGGTTATGGAACTTTGGCTCAAATACTCGAGGATTTATTTCGTTTACTTTGACGATCAACAAGTTTCTCGACAGCACACACTGTAACCTTGCATAAAAACACTTTAAGTACTCGTCGAGTATTTACGATTCGAGTTGAGCCTTTCATTTAGCACCGTTTAACGACGATTTTTCGAAATTTAGTGCGTGCACGTGCGACTTACATCTGCATACCAGATGGATCGCGCATCCGCATCTCATAAACCGGGAACCCTGTTGCACTTTCTTCGGCCCTTTCCTGTCCGGCCCCCAGTGTGGACAAGATGTGGAAGCTTTCAAGCAAATCCTTCATCAAAGATTTTTCAAAAAAAGTTAACTCCCATATTTTAAGCGTTTGGGTATCAATCTCATCAATGGCTTAACATGTGTCGGATATTAATTTTAGCGTGTTTTCAGGCAATTGGGGGTACCATCGACAAGGATCTTGCCAAGCCGGTTTTAGTGCTGCAATCAATTCCGTAAGTAGTTAAAAAAAATAGTGAAAATAGGCGCTATTCCTTGTATGAGAGCACGCAAAAAAGATTTTTGCAGACTTAACAGTTGAAGGTTCAAGGAACTGTTGTAGAGCCAACTGGGGACCTATTAGTCCATAGTCCAGTTGAAACAATTGTAATCAAGTTAAAAACATCTTGATGGATACTAGAAAGTTTGCCTGTACTTAAGGACATTTTAAACTTGCATTACTTGATAAATGTACAGTTGAAGACGCAACTTTTAAAAGAAAAGTTCTACTTTCTAATGCTTGAATAATGCTTTACTTTTTAACCTTTTTTCCAGCTTTATATTTTGCTTTAGTCCAAGACCCATAATGCTTTATGTCCAGTATCTCTTTCGCAAGATCTGCATTTGTTCTTCCAGTGCGCCTACGATATGGCTTGGAGCCTACTTGAACTTCTTTTTTAGTTCTTCAGATGGTTCAAATCTGGATTTCATGCGTTATGAACAGCTTCAAGTGTCCTGCTTTCTGTTCTGAAAACTGGAACTTTTGAAAGCTTTTAATGTTCATTTTGAACCTTGGGCAATTCAGAGCAAAAGCTTTTTTGCCAAATCAGCACTTCTAACGTCCACAGACAGAGCCCAAGTCTTAAGCCCATCATCAACAAATCTTTGATCACTGATTTATCTGTTGAAGCAGGCGGTCTTTACGGAACATTAATGGATCATCCTGATCAGATCCCAAATTGATGTCGTGGCCTAACTTGAGATCCACTTTTTTGCAAATTTTTGAGTTTTTTCTTAATCTCTGCAGAGTTCCGAATGAAATTTGAAAATACCTAGTACTTAAAGGGCATGTTCCCTAATAGATTCATAAACATCTTCAAGTTCCGTGTCTTGCAGGCTAAAACTATTCACAAACTTCTGCTGACCTCTTCATGATCCCAAAACATCAAAGACATGATTCTTCAGGCACTTCACGGCTCAATAAAAAATTGCGCGTCTCTTTTATTGTATCGTTCGGCATAAAATCCGCATGAAAAGCGGTGACACATTTTTACAAAATACTTTACAAATCTTGATGGGAATGTGCGACGGCGACCGCTTCCATTTTTGGGATGGTACCACATGCATAAATGGATTACACATTCTTCCACGCATGGTATATTATTTGTTTCTTATTCTTTGTAATGCACCACTTTGATGCAATGACAGCGATCGGACCGGGTACACGAGTCGTAAACATGTCGACCTTTTCAAGAAGAAGAACAGCACTGTGAGTGGCCTTAATCGTTCGGTTATAAGCTGTTAGTTAACCGGGAAAATCTGGGACTTACCTACTAGAAGTCAGTAGCAGCGATGTTCAATGAGGTACCAATCGATTACGGTACCCCAGCTAGCTACATCACCATTACGATACCATATCTCAAAGCAACGAGCTCTCAGTGAATAAAACCCAGGAAAGCATTACGATGGAAATGACAAATCGCTATTGCCTAACTAGTTCTTGTATCTTTGCCATTTAAAAGCTAAACACCGACGAACTGTAATGTTTCTCTAGATCTATCGCGATAAGATACCGTGAACTGGAAGGTACTGGCCATTGAATTTCAAATTCTTTATATGAACATTTTCTGCGCTTGGGTACATCGAGAGAAACTGTGTACGAACTACGAGGTAAATTGAAGATCAGAAGACAAGTTTAACTGTTTCATGTATTGAAACATGGTTTTTCATTCTTTGCTGATTGCATTTGCTAATAAGCCCACAAACTGCCCTAATGCTCAGTCAAAAGGGGGTTTTCTGGAGCTCAGAATATGAACAAAGGCAGCAGTCTAGTATTTAACCAGAAATTACTCAAAATGTTTAAATAAGCCGACCTAGACGACGTGCGCAAAATTAGTAAAAAAATAGAAGTTATCTAGATTTTCTTCAAAAAAAAAAAAATCTGCAAATATCCATTTATATTGACTCTCTACAAGGAAATATTTAGTAAAAGGCGAAAGATTTATTCGATTTGAAGAGTCCATCAATATGAACGGATATATTGATAAATTTTAAATATTTCAATATGTATTTAACGCGTTGTATTTTCGTAAGGAACATCGGTTCATTAAGCATCCGTTATTCACGTAATTATGGCTCACCTTTTACGTTATAACTATTAACTTAACCATACAGAGTATCCTGAAATACATACGAGATTCGGTTAGAGATTTTTTGAGTTTTAAAAGAACTTTTGTAGGCTTTGATTTCTCATATCTTGTATAAAATAGACCCAGTTTGAATCAAAGCAGAGTTGATGACTTGAAACCATCAGCTTAATTCTAAATTTATCGAACGAAATTTGTCTGAGTGAAAATAAGTATAAAACTGAAAATTTCGAGCTGAAAGTTTGAAGCTCCAAATTCAGCTTCATATATTTTGAGGAGTTTTGAAATTCCAATCAAAATTGGCTTTGAAAAGTTCATATTCAACTGAAAAATTTGTATCAAAGTAAACATTTCTAATTTAAACTCTAAGTGTGACATAAATATTAAATTTTTCACGCCAAATTCGAAATGTTTACACTGTGAGCTGAAAATATCCACAAAGTTTTCGAATATTAGACAAAAAATTTAAGATTACGAGCAAAATCCTAACTAAAAACTTTATTGTTCCTGAATGTGTAAAGTTAAAGCGATCCGACAGGGAGTCTTTTTGAAAACTGTTTTTAACGATTAAATATTCATTTTGAGACCGATATTTGCTAAGCTGGAAAAAATCAGGATTCACGCCTATTTTTATGAAACTTGCAGAATCTTTAGAATGGAGTGTCTTCTCATGATGCTGCAAATTTCAACCTGCTACTTGCGTTAGTTAGGAAGTTGTGCATTTTTGATGGAGAGAGCGTAATTGAGTAAAAAAAAACATTTGTTATGGGCCCGATATTTACTAATTTTGAAACCAATATTTACCAAGCTGGTAAAAATTTGAAGTTTTGGGCGATTTTTATGAAATTTTCAGAATCTTTAGAGCCAGGTGTCGTCTAAGGATGGAGAGAATTTCACATTACTACTTGCTTTAGTTTGAACAGTGCGAAAACATTTGTTCTGAACCGGAGACTAATTTTGAAACCCATATTTACCAAGCTAGAAAAAATTTGGACGATTTTAATGAAACTTTCCGGATCCTTAGAGTCAAGTCTCCTCTAAAGATGGTGAGAATTTCAAATTGCTACTTCCTTTATTTTGGAAAGTGCGATTTTCTCAAAAAGGCAAGCGCACTAGAACAAAAACATTTGTTATGAACCGGAGACTAATTTTGAAACCCATTTTACCAAGCTGGAAAAAATGTTGAGCCGGGGCGATTTTAATGAAACTTTCAAGATCTTTAGAGCAAAGTTTCATCTAAAGATGGGGAGAATTTCACATTTCTACTTGCTTTAGTTTGAAAAGTGCGCAGTAGAACAAAAGCACTTGTTATGAACCGGAGACTAATTTTGAAACCCATATTTACCAAGCTGGAAAAAATTTGGAGGCGGCGCGATTTTAATCAAACTTTCAGGATCTTTAAAGCCAAGTGTCGTCTAAAGATGGTGAGAATTTCAAATTGCTACTTCCTTTATTTTGGAAAGTGCGATTTTCTCAAAAGGGCAATTGCAGTAGAACAAAAACATTTGTTATGAACCGGAGACTAATTTTGAAACTCATATTTACCAAGCTGGAAAAAATTTGGAGCCGGGGCGATTTTAATGAAACTTTCAGGATCTTTGGAGCCAAGTGTCGTCTAAAGCTGGGGAGAATTTCACATTCCTACTTGCTTTAGTTTTAAAAGTGCGATTTTCTTAAAAGGGAAAGCGCAGTAGAACAAAAATTTTTTTATGAACCGGAGACTAATTTTGAAACCCATTTTACCAAGCTGGAAAAAATTTGGAGCCGGGGCGATTTTAATGAAACTTTCAGGATCTTTAGAGCCAAGTGTCGTCTAAAGATGGGGAGAATTTCACGTTCCTACTTGCTTTAGTTTGAAAAGTGCGATTTTCTTAAAAGGGAAAGCGCAGTAGAACAAAAACATTTGTTATGAACCGGAGACTAATTTTGAAACCCATATTTACCAAGCTGGAAAAAATTTGGAGCCGGGGCGATTTTAATGAAACTTTCAGGATCTTTAGAGCCAAGTGTCGTCTAAAGATGGGGAGAATTTCACATTCCTACTTGCTTTAGTTTGAAAAGTGCGATTTTCTTAAAAGGGAAAGCGCACTAGAACAAAAACACTTGTTATGAACCAGAGACTAATTTTGAAACCCATATTTACTAAGCTGGAAAAAATTTTGAGCCAGGGCGATTTTAATGAAACTTTCAGGATTTTAGAGCCAAGTGTCGTCTAAATATGGAGAGAATTTCACATTCCTACTTGCTTTAGTTTGAAAAGTGCGATTTTCTTAAAAGGGAAAGCGCATTAGAACAAAAACACTTGTTATGAACCGGATACTAATTTTGAATCCCATATTTACCAAGCTGGAAAAAATTTGGAGCTGGGGCGATTTTAATGAAACTTTCAGGATCTTTAGAGCCAAGTGTCGTCTAAAGATGGGGAGAATTTCACGTTCCTACTTGCTTTAGTTTGAAAAGTGCGATTTTCTTAAAAGGGAAAGCGCAGTAGAACAAAAACATTTGTTATGAACCGGAGACTAATTTTGAAACCCATATTTACCAAGCTGGAAAAAATTTGGAGCCCGGGCGATTTTAATGAAACTTTCAGGATCTTTAGAGCCAAGTGTCGTCTAAAGATGGGGAGAATTTCACATTCCTACTTGCTTTAGTTTGAAAAGTGCGATTTTCTTAAAAGGGAAAGCGCAGTAGAACAAAAACACTTGTTATGAACCAGAGACTAATTTTGAAACCCATATTTACCAAGCTGGAAAAAATTTTGATCCGGGACGATTTTAATGAAACTTTCAGGATCTTTAGAGCCAAGTGTCGTCTAAAGCTGGGGAGAATTTTACATTCCTACTTGCTTTAGTTTGAAAAGTGCGATTTTCTTAAAAGGGAAAGCGCAGTCGAATAAAAACTTTCGTTACGAACCGGAGACTAATTTTGAAACTCATATTTACCAAGCTGGAAAAAATTTGGCGCCCGGGCGATTTTGATGAAACTTTCAGGATCTTTAGAGTCAAGTGTCATCTAAAGATGGGGAGAATTTCACATTCCTACTTGCTTTAGTTTCAAAAGTGCGATTTTCTTAAAAGGGAAAGCGCAATAGAGCAAAAACATTTGTTATGAACCGGAGACTAATTTTGAAACCCATATTTACCAAGCTGGAAAAAATTTGGAGCCGGGGCGATTTTAATGAAACTTTCAAGATCTTTAGAACCAAGTGTCATCTAAAGATGGGGAGAATTTCACATTTCTACTTGCTTTAGTTTGAAAAGTGCGATTTTCTTAAAGGGAAAGCGCAGTCGAATAAAAACTTTCGTTACGCACCAGCGACTAATTTTGAAACCCATCAGGAGCTTGTGGGATTTATATAAAACTTTGAGAATGTTTAGAGCTAACTGTTTTCTAAAGATGGAAAAAATTTCAAATTGGTACTAGCTTCAGTTTGGAAAGTGCGAATTTTTAAAAGAGAAGAGCGCATTGGAGTAGATAAATAAAACCTCAAGAATCTTTATATTCAACTGTCTTCTAAAGATGGGGGAAAATCTCAAATTGCTACTAGCTTTAGTTTGAAAAGGACGAATTTTTAAAAAGGAAAACACAGTATAGTAAATACGTTTGTTATGGACCAAGCAGGCAAAAATCAGGACTTTTGATCGATTTTTACAGAAAATCTGCTGGATTTTGCATAGTTTTCACATTATTTTGATACCAATCTGTTAACTATTAGCAACTTTCAGGACTTAAATAGGAGAGAACTTTTTTGTTTTGTATCAAAGTCCATCTAGAATGCACCAGCATTCCTCCAGACCCTGCCTGTTAGCAATGCCATAACTAATAATTTTATAAGAGAAAAAGCCGACGCAAAATGGCTCTGACAGTTTCAATCTAGAATTCTGCGGCTCTCTAATGGAGAATGCGTGTATTTCACGGCGGAAAGATGAATTTCTTCCTAATAAACTCAAATACCGTGAAGAAATTATGACCAAATGCCACCACACGATTTATTAAATTATTGCAAGCCGCGCGCGGATTCGCTCTTCCGCATCGAATACGTTAGAGGTATCTGGTTTCGAAGACCATTTGGTCGAAAGGAAAACATGAAGATCTCATAAAGCTAATGGCTCTCGCTTCAAATGGCAAAAAGTCCAGAATCCGCTTGTCAATCATGTGTGTAAACTATTGAAAAAATACTGGTTGTGCCCTACCAATGTTGCCTCAAAGGACAATAGTGGATGTTATGGACTGACTAAACCATCTGCTAAATTAGGCGTATTGATATCGTAACATCCTCATCATCCATCTTGGTTCGAATAGGCCAAGAAGAAAAAAACGCTTCAACCTTAATGATTATTTTGACAAGGCGATATTCAGCTCGTTCAGGTATTAAAACTAACACCTTATACGTCCGTAATTAGGCTCGGCCTTTTTGATTCATCACTTAGGCAAAGTTACACAACCGGCACTCTTTAAGGCCTTATCGGAACTCATGTCCGTGACTGGCACTATTCGATTACTGTTACAACTCACTTAAGAATTTTGGAAGCGAGCGTGTCTTCTTCAACACCTGCAATCAGACCTGATTTTTTTCGTGGGAGGCACAAACAGTCTTCAGCAAAATCAAGTTCAACAACGCCGTTTTCTCTTGGGAATCGATTTGATGAATAAAAGAAGCTAAATGAGCTTCAAGTGATTGTTTGGACACCAGATTTAACATCGCAAATCAGATCTGCCGTTCTATTTGTCCAGCGCCACGTTAAGTCACACCAAATTAATCGTTGGCGGCTGGAGAATGAGAGGAAAAAAAAACGCGAAAGCTCGCGGTTCTCCAAATAACAGGGCACTAATGGGCAGAAGGAGCCAGCGGGCGGTCCATCGGCCTGTTAACCAGCTGTTAACATGCGCCGGCAAAACGACCATCCATCAAAATGTGCAACTTATGGGCTCGTCGTTTTACAGCTTTTACTCATTAGGATTAGTGCATACCCGGAATATACTGGGTGTGTGCTTTTTCTAGACCTTATTCGTGCCTGTAGCTATAACTGGCGTCACTGCAATAAAAGGGCATGGTCAGATCTGAAACGATTTGCATAAATTCCTATTGTTGCAAGAATGTCGGTGCCATTGTTGTAGGTTTTGATTTGCCAGAGGAATTGGTGGTTTGCGCTCCACAATCCACCCACAGATTATTGCCCTCATAATTTTCCCAACTGTAAATATCTTCTACCGTTTCCTTAGGAAGGTGTAGATAAGCCATGGTTTTTTTGGTTGGCAATGGCCTGAAAATTATAGACTTCTGACTGAAAAATATTCCACAATAATTTCAATTGCCAAATGTTTGCATCTTCAAGTCATCTTTGGGCGCAATTTTGGGGTTTAACTTTGGACTTAAAAATTTTTCGCATACGCATTTTCTGATTTCTTTGTTTCCTTTCCCACATCGACCCAGTAAGTGTACGAAGTTTGCAAGAAAGATTCAGAAAAAATATTAGTTCAAACTCCAAATTCCCACCCGACATTTTTACGCTCAATGCCAAAATCCCGAGTTTGTTTTCGAAATGTTTACTTAAAACACGAAATTGTGACTTTGTTGAGTGAAAATGAAGTTGAAGCAGCAGAATTTGAATTTTTCAAGTTGGAAACTTTCAGATCGACTTTGAAATTTCGTGATTGCTGCAGTGGAAAAACTCATAACTTTATAAGAAAATTCATCGCAAAAAACTTTGGCTTTTCTGCGCTGTAATAGAAACTTTCTGTGCTAAAACTATCAGCTTTAAATTCAACATTTCGTAGATCAAAGTCGTAAATCAACTTAAAACTTAATGCTCTTTAACTTTGGGTCAAGATTGTTGCTTTATGTTCCTGAAATTTCGTACAAAATTTGAAAAGAAAAAGTCGAAATTCGGAGTTGAAAATTAACATTTTTTATTCTAAAATATCGAGTTAATCATCAAAATAACGAACTTGAACTGGAGGTTCCCACTTCAAACCCGGAATATTTATTTAAATAGTATGTAAGTGTAAAATGTAGGCCAAAACTGTGTCTGCCTTAAACCCACAACGTTAAGATGAAAATTTCAATATTCAGTTAGAAATTTTAGGTTTAAAGTTTTTTTAAAAACTGTTTTCGGCGATTCTAAACATTTTAAGAACTAGGGACAATTGCCCATTTGAACTAGAAATTTGAAATTGAAGTTAGATATTGTCTATCATTGAGGAAACTACAAATGGAAACTCAAAATTTCGCTTGTAGTTTCGAAATGTTTAAGCCAAATCCAAGTCCAAATTAGGGCACCTTTAACAGGCCATATCTCAATAGAACTCTAAACCTCTCAAGGACCTCTTCGGTGTTAGGAGCTTAATCCTAAGCTTAAACTGAACGTCTCCCCTGAACTTTATTTATTTTTTATTTCTACGTAATAATTGTGTAATATGTTATGGGAACGTCTGATTTAAAGAAGGCGCGAATTGAAATTTTTATTGAAATTTCAATTTATGGACTCTAAACACTCAAAAGTTGGTTAAAAAAGATTCGCATTTCTACAGATGGTCTGTTAAAGCAAGCAAGCAAGTTAAAATTGAGCCTTGAAAACTAAGGAAATTGAGGTTTTATGTTTTGAACGATCGCAAGTTGAAATGGAAGATTGGAACTCGGTGTTTGAAGTACAATCACAAATGTTAAAAACTGAGCTGAAAGTCCCAACGTTAAGCTGGAAATTGCGATATTAAAACTCAAAATTTCCACTCGAAACCTGGAGTTTCGTTTGAACTTTGATCGAAGTTAAATCTCAACAAATTTTCACCGTTTTTCGAGTTTGAGGAGAAGACGAAGGTGTTGGTTGTTGTGTCTGTCGAATCCACATTTTGATGTTGGAACAAAAATTTCAAGTTAATTTACAAGTTTCCGACTTAAAGGTGAATATACCATTTCAAGCTCAAAATATTTAGTTTGAATCCGAAATTGCTTCTTTCAAAAAATCAACTTAAAAATGTTGTAGATTTTTAGAAATCCACTTGAAATTTGACTTGAAATTTTCATATTCAATTTAAAATTTTTATTTTATCGTCACGATTTTTAATTTAAACTCCATATGTTGCTTAAATCTTTAATTTTTTTAGGCAAATGTCAAACATCTACAGTTTGAACTGGAAATACCTCGGAATTTTTCGAATTTTACAGTGAAAATTCAACATTACGAGCGTAATCCCAATCCCTGAATTTGTTATGTCGAACCTGTTTAGAACTATTAACGATTAATTTTGAGACCGATATTTACTAGGCTGGAAAAAATCAGGATTTTGGGCGACTTTTATCAAACTTGCAGGATCGTTAGAGTAAAGTATTGTCTAAAGATGCTGACAATTTCAAATTGCTATTTGCCTTAGTTCGAAAGGTGGGCTTTTTTAAAGGAGAGGGCGCAGTGGAGTGAAAACATTTGTTATGAGACTAAAGTCTATTAATTTTGCATCCCATAGCTGGCAAAAATCAGGAGTTTTGCTGATTTTAACGAAACTTTCAGAATCTTTAAAGTCAAGTGTCTCCTAAAGATTGTGATAATTTGAAATTGCTACTTGCTTTAGCTTGAAAAACGCGAGTTTTGAAAAGAGCAAGCGCAATGGAGTAGAAACATTTGTTATGGTCTAAATATTTTCCAATTTTGCAACTCACATTTACAGAGCTGGAAAAAATCAGGAATTTGGGCGATTTTTATGAAATTTTCAGGATCTTTAGAGTTAAATGTCTCCTAAAGGATTGTGATAATTTGAAATTGTTACTTGCTTAGTTTGAAAAGCGCGAATTTTGAAAAGAGCAAGCGCAATGGAGCAGATACATTTGTTATGGCCTAAATATTTTTCCAATTTTGCAACCCACATTTACAGAGCTGGAAAAAATCAGGAATTTGGGCGATTTTTATGAAATTTTCAGGATCTTTAGAGTCAAATGTCTCCTAAAGGATTGTGATAATTTGAAATTGCTACTTGCTTTAGTTTGAAAAGCGCGAATTTTTAAAGAGCAAGCACAATGGAGTAGAAACATTTGTTATGGCCTAAATATTTTCCAATTTTGCAACCCACATTTACCGAGCTGCCAAAAATCAGGAGTTTGAGAGATTTTTATAAAACCTTCAGGATCTTTAGAGTCAAATGTCTTCTAAAGATTGTGATAATTTGAAATTGGCTACTTGCTTTAGTTTGAAAAGTGCGAATTTTTAAAAGAGCAAGCGCAATGGAGTAGAAACATTTGTTATGGTCTAAATATTTTCCAATTTTGCAGCCCACATTTACCGAGCTGGAAAAAATCAGGAATTCGGGCGATTTTTATAAAACTTTCAGGATTTTTAGAGTCAAATAGAGTCTTCTAAAGATAGTGAAAAATCCAAACTGCTATTTGCTTTAGTATGGAAAATGCGAATTTTTAAAATAGAAAGCGCAGTGGAGTAAAAACATTTATTAGAGGCCGGATATTTACTAATTTTGCAACTCATATTTCGACTCGAATTTCGACTATTTTGGACTATAATTTATTAAAATTAAAAAAAAACTTGTCTTTTATGCAAATTAACTGAATTTTTTCGGATAGTTTCCCTCAATTGTTTTCTATATGCTCTAAAAATTCCAGGTCGGTACTTGCTGCAGGTTAAGACAGAGGAATTTTTTTTTGAGATGATGCAGTTGAGTGAAAGAATGCTTTTATTGACTCGAATTTATTAATTTGGAAAAATTCAGCTTTCGATTCAACCCAAGCTAATGTCTTGTCTTGTCCAACGTTCTAATTGCCTGCATAGTACGTTCATCATTTAAATAATATCGATATTAATTAAAGTCAAATTTTTTTTAAACTGTGGCGGCTGTTCTGGGCCTTAGCAGTTGGTGCTCCGCTACCAAAAAACTCTATCAACAACACAATATTTTCCTTCAATGGGCTTCAAGGCTATTCCTTCCTAATTAGCAAACTGTTTTCTGCAAAATCCATCACTAATCTGTTGTTTGTCTTCATTCCAGATAGGAGACCGACTGTTTGTGGGAGCACCCGGAAGCTACTACTGGCAAGGTAAAAATCCCCTGAATCGCCAGCGATTTTTTTTGTTTGCAGGCAATTTTTTTGACGCTTTGTTTTGATCCACCGTTTTCAGGCTTTAGTAGTGTGGCCCGCCTGATGATGAACCCCATCCAAACTGTGTTTTTACTTTATGTTTCAGGGCAAATGTACTCTATCGATGCCAACTCCAGATTTAACTATACACCGGGCCTGCTAGGCACGACGTACGGCGCCAAAGGTATTTCTTAGCTAGCGTCGGACATACATACCATTTTCTAATATGCGCAGCCCAATCACTACTTATTCATTTCTTTGGATGTGGTTTAGTGAGTCGTGGTATTCTAAAGGACTGTGGTCTAGACACTTGAATTCATCCAGAATGTTGGAAAGATCGTCTTCGTCTAGTAGCTTGGAGTTTACTTTTTTCTCTGTTCTGTTACTCCCACTGCACAAAAATTTGACCACGCACCACGTCTTGTTAAGCCACCCCAGACTAATAAAATAAAAGCCAGCGACGCAGCACCTTCAACTTATTACCATGTGGTGTAGGAGTGTTAACTTCCAGGGTGCAGTGTTCTACTAATGGTCATTCTTAATCCAGTACTAAATTTGTTTAGGCTTTCAATAAACATACTAAATTTGATTAATATTTGATTTCAACATGTGCTTTAACATCATGATGTTTCTGCTCTGAGTTGGTTGCTCCAATCACAAGAGAGCAGTTGCTGCGCAACTAGAGGGAGGAAGAGCGGTTGAGGTTAATCAGACAGAATCATCCAGTTCTGGGAGATTTCAGTTATTAAATCAATGACCCAGAATTTTGCAGAAAAGCATTTATTAACAGATGGTCGATATTACGTGTTGTTGCCTGCCTACGCAATCGCGTCCACAGTGACCACACACTTTTAATTGTTTCAATGGTTCGCTACTTAAAAGGCGAAATAAGCCGTACAAATTGCCGTTTTTATTAGCTAAAGGTCACCATATTGAGAGTAAGTGTACCCAGTCACATAAAAGCGTTTCACATTTTTAACATTGTCAAAGGCCGGTCGCAAGTCGCTCAAGTTGCCCCTACTGGATCTTAGCGTGTGTTTTATACGAAAAATCCCTGATCATCCATTAACCATACGTGTGGCAGCCAGTATTTTTAGATACAATTGTTTCTGTTTTACATAAACGAAGCCTAACGAGCAAAACCATCAATTCTCGTTGGCAAAAAGCGGATATTAATCAAGAACTTATTGATAAATGTGCTCAATAAGATTCGTATATTAAAAATAGCACGTTTGAACTATTCGCTATGGGAAACGTTGAGTAACTTTAACAGAAATGCCTGCAGATCAGATGGTTTATAATTAGCGTTTTTCGAGTTTTCGCTGCGGTTAAAGCAGCTGCAATCGAAAAAAATTGAAGATATTAAATTAAAGCTCTCCACAAAACTACAGCTTTGGTGAAACTAAAGAAGCAAAAAAGAGATATGAATATTCAAAAAATTTGCTTCCATCACCAACTTTTCCAAGCAGTCAAAGGCTTACAAGCCAGCCAAACCAAATGAAATGGAAATTCTGTGAAAATAAAACGAACAAGAAATTGAAAATAAAAGATAAAAAGAAATCTGAAAGCCGCTGCAGTTAATTTCCTTTCATGAATCGTATAAAATCGCCTTTCTATGCCTTTGGAATTAGCCAGGAAACGAAATAAATTGCGCTGCAAATAATATATATATATATATATATGTGGCATCAATTCCTAACGACTAAACCCGATTAAATGATCTCAACAAAATAAAAATACACACATGGTTTGTTCTAAAGCCAATTAGATGCAAATGAGATTTTCCATGCCATAACCGGTATAGAATCGATCATTAAGTGATTGAATCTATTCGTATTGAGCTCGCTTCTTTTAGAAAACACGGAAAATACAAAAGCATTTCTATAAGAGTTTTATAATTAATTTGTCACGTAATTTATTCAAATATTATAAAAATTATATGCGGATGTAGTTGGCAAATCGCCGCAAATTTTTAGGCATGGAAAATCCTATTTTAAAAAGTCTTCATTGCGATCGGTCATGTTTAAAAAATTAAATCGTTGTTACCTGCTCTCACGACGGTTTTTCTTTTTTACTTTAGGAAATTACTTCGGCTTTAGTAACGCCTAAAAATCAGTTAAAAGGTTACTTATTAATAAACAGAGTGATTCAAAATCCATGTTGTTCTTCTTCTATGGCCGATATTCGCCGATTGTTAAATAAAACATTTAAAGCTAAATTTTGAAGCTGAAACTAATGGTTAACTAAATTTAAAATCCCTGTTTCGTAAGTGGCAAAATTTCGGATTTACAGTCAAAATCAGCAAATGTTCAAACATTTTTCGAGTTTGTTTTTGCAGGCCGGAGTTCATTTAGGGTAAAACAGGGAGAGAAGACGCATGTTTTGGAAAACGCGCCAAACGTCTACTTTTTAAAGACTGAACGTGATGATAAATCTTAAATAACTCTTTAGGCATTAAACTTTTATTGCATAATATCAACAGCATTAGAAACTCAAACATTTTTAAAAACATAAAATAAAAAACAACGTTCTGTATTTGGCAATTTCTCCCGCACCTCATGAGTGAAGACCATTCCAGCCATTCCACTGTCGTGTCGTCGAAATCGTCTGTGGAATCGTTTGCTGCAAACCTGCCATCTTCTTCATACGAAGAACTAACCAAACGTCGTTTTGCGGGGTTTATTCCAGCAAGCTTTTTGTCTTCAATTCCTTGGGGATGTTTTGGCTGTCTTCTTTAATGTTTTTCTAATTGGTTTTTTTGACATGTTATTTTTCCTACGGCTTTTTTCTTTATCTCTGTTCAATCTCTTATCTTTCATATCTGCAATAAATATTGAATCAGTTAAATTTTGTGCGGACTGTTTCTTTCGCAGATTAAATTCCTAAGAGTTCGGGACCATTTCTTGAAACTGGTGAGTTTTTTGATCGTCGGGGAAAAATGTTTCATGACGTTTCGTAAACACGAGTGGTGTTTGCATCCACACATCTTCAGTGGTGTTTTGGCTTCAAAACTTGCACTGGACGTGGAAGTGTAAGCTTTCAAGCGAAAACATCTCTGAGGATGCAAGTGATTTGTGTTGGCAAAACGTCAGGAAGAAATTCCGTTTCACGACCGCCAAAATGCCTGAATTGCAATGGACTAGTTTACAGATTAAAATCGCTATAAGAATGGCCTTTCCAACGTATTGCATCCAAAATACATAGTGTCAACGACTTTTTAAAAGTTAGTTGATGCTTTTTTAGGAACTTTTGGGAGACTACGTATAGCTACGTGCGATTAGAAAAACCGCATTTAATGATAAAAGAACATGAGTAAAAGTCTAGCAGTTTGGCCCAGTTTGAGTCTTCCAGCTTGCCAAACATCAGTCTTCAGTGAAGATCATTTTTGTAAAAAGTTCAATTGCGATTGGTTTTTGCAAAAGAAGAATATACAGACATTCATTTTCAATATAGACTAGCGGTTTTGATCATAAAATGTCACGTTTCTCTGAAATTTTAGTTCTTCTGACTGAGAGTGCCTTTTTATGTAAAAAATAATACCATTTCTCCCAGTAGAGTAGAAGTCAGAGGCAAAACAGACACATTCAAGACCAAAACCTCAATCACTAGCATATGGAAAAATGTGACTTTAAGCTCATAAAAAACTAATTTGGTTTTTCTTATAAAACATGTACAAAAGTTCAGTTGCCTATGTCAAATAGTTCTTGAAATAGAACCCAAAGACTTAAACATCCTTGACATAAAGTGATTCTTCCATATTTAAACATGTAACAAGCTGATAAAGTTAAGCCACTTACATTTGGGTCACTCTGTATATTTTACTTATTTGCTAAATTTACATGATTATGTGACAGTTTGGAAATCTTGAACTTGTTAATAAACCGGCGGTTCTCGATAGAAGCCAATTATTTAAAGTGTTTCATTGTTTGTAATTAGAAACCTTATACAGAGTGTCCCGAAAAATGGGGACATGCTCTTCGATACATATACAGTGTGCCAATATAACATGACAAGTTCCTATAAAAAAAACTCTACAGACCTTCCAGGCAAAAGTATAGGCCCCTCAAAAACGCTTTAATTAAGTAACCTTTAAAGTGCCTACTTTCTCGAATTTGATATTTTTTTGTAATAGATAATTGACAAAACCCTTGAAATGAGTGTCTGAAATTTAATTTAATGTTTAAGGTTTTCAGGGACCGAGCAGCTTGTACATATGCATGCCCATATTTTGAACACGCTGTATGATAAAGACACCCGAAGAATATTTTTGGCGAGTTTGAAGCTTGAACTGAAAAAAATTTAAAGAAAGAAAAGATTACTTAAATCAATTTTTAGTTAAACTTGAAATGAGTGTCTGAAATTTAATTTAATGTTTAAGGTTTCCAGAGACCGAGCAGCTTGTAAATATGCATGCCCATATTTTGAACACGCTGTATGATAAAGACACCAGAAGACTATTTTTGGCGAGTTTGAAGCTTGAACTGAAAAAGATTTAAAGAAAGAAAAGATTACTTAAATCAATTTTTAGTTAAAGGAAACTATTCCGAACTCGAAATGAAGAGTGAATGATTTAACCGTTTAAATAAAAACTTTATAAATGGAGTCAACTTTCAAGGTATCTCAACATAGTTTTTTTGAGCTTTTATCGTTCAGGGCGTTAAAATATGAAGATTAATGTGTACAATTTGGTCGCTCCCTGGTAAACACGCGACAGAAAAATGAGTTTCAAAAAATCTCTTTAAGGGGCCTTAACTATAATACCAAGTTCTTTATGAAAAAGTGGAAGGTTCCCTTAATTTTTTAAATAGAAATTTGCCATGTTCTTTTAACATACAGTATATGAATCCGAAATATGCCCTGTACCAACCCTGCCTAAATACATGAAATAACTTCAACTGTGATCACTATGTAATTAATGTCAACTATTTCCTCTTCAGTAACGTTCATTGTGGACTGTGGAGGTTTGTGCAGCTTGAATAGAATAGAATCGTGTTATGTGTGCTTAGATTTCATGCTGTAAAAAATCATCTGCCATCATACAAAAAAGACCCAGTATGTGTTGTTCAAACCGTGGATTATTTGGAAGTTGAGGGTAATTGCTAGTCATTAGTTGGTACTTCTAACAGCGACAATCCACGATTGCGAGACCTCAAGTAGAACCTAATTGTATTTACAAGAAGTCCACCAGCTAGGACTTCGCTGGCTTCACATATGGACGTGTTATTATTAATAGATGGTTTCTAAAAATAAGGTCGCAACTTATAGAAACCTACGACCACGTGGACGTTTTTTTCTTTTCTTATTCAGATTACTTCTGTGAGAAAATTGTCCATTTCTCCAAGAGCTTCTCCAGCTAGGGATGGCGCTTAATTCTTAACTCAAATTTTGAGGATATTTTAAAAAAGAAATCCTGCTATGGTTTTCGGCCGGAAGATCTTCAAATATGCATTTTTCCATACCATCAAGTTCCATATTGACCTCTATGGGGCAACCTCTGGGGCATATCGGCTACATTAATGGTGTTCACACCATAAACCGTGACGTTCGGCCGTAGTTCTCCATTGAATGAAAACAAGAGCAGCACGACACCGAAATCCCAGATCGATTCGAGATAAACCATCGGCAACAGATTTACGACTATTAGATGGTGCAAGGTGAAGATAGAATTTTCTATTATTATAATGGAGATCATAGATATGGAATCGATACGTTGTTTGGAAGCATCAAAAATGAAGCGAAACTAACGGCCGATGGAATCGATTAAAACACCCAAGATATGAACATCTTGAGGAGAATCTAGGAGAATGGACTTAAATGAAACGGTCGGATTGGATAATAACGTAAATTAATTTAGGAGATGAAATAAAGTTTCATGTTATTTTTAACACTCAAGACTTTTAAGACATAATTTCAAGCCAGATGGATAGATGACTATGTTTCCACGTCCTTCTTTGCTTTGGGGTGGGACTCAAGGATGAGTCTTGGGATTCGATTTACGTTTCTTTCAACATTCTTTCCATTATCTTTGCAAAACTATCTGCTTCATAACTGAAATTATTCCTTCATGAGTCTTAGTGTAAATACCAACGAACGTACGATTGATAATAGACTACTTATGAATATGCATATCTAATCTTGTTCCGGAATTAACAGCATTTGTATACATATTTCTGTAATTTTCAGTGAGTAATTTTGCTTTTCACATATTTGGATCCTTCGTTTCAATGAACTTTTTTATTTACGAGTTAACCAGTTCTTAAACAGCAATTTTTATTGACATTGAACTTTCCCTCCTCCCATAATTCAATTTAAAGTGTCTCCTTCTAGTTGAGGTTCCAATAAAGATTAATAAAAAACGAATTTAACAATCCTCGATCCTTTATTTAGATCATTTATGATCAAAACCAATGTCAAACAGCAGTTATGAATAGAGTTGTGAGATTTCGCCAACGAAATTTTGTCCAAGTTTCACAGTTAAACTGGAATTCTTCAGAGTTATTCTCGATAAACCCTGATCTGCAAAACCAGTTTCTTTAACGGGTTCAGCTGATTGTAATATATTAAGACTCATATTTGGCAGCAAAACGGGTTTCATCTTCAAATTTTATGCCCAATATCGAGGTTTTTTGTTTTAACTGTTCATCTGGGATTCGGAGTGGAGGAAAGCAATGGCGATGGCGCTTTCCTCCAGTTCTCAGGTTTGAAAGTTTGAGGATTTGCTTCCCCTTCTCTTGACGAAAGCTTCTTCACTATCCAGATTATAAACCCCGAAGTTCTAGGCCGGGGGTTGAAGATGGGCAGCTTTCAAAGTTGATAATCTGTTGACGATTGTTAGAAGAAGAAGTTGCTGTTTTTATCGTCAATTTTTCATCCATCCAAAGATCCAATGTTTCTTTGTAGGCAATTTTGTCCTTTTCACATTTTCTTGGCTGTTCTACGCTTCATTGTTCTGCTTGGCTTAAAGTGCTCAACTTCGTCACCCCTAGTTGAATGACACTGATCATCATCAGCAACAAAAGTTTCCTTTCTTACATGGTTAAGGGATTCAGAATTATTTATTCGAAGTCGATATTACTTTTCTATTGCTGGTGCACTTTCATAAACGATTAGTTTAAAAAAAACACGCCAAAACGTAAGTACGAGCAACTTTGGACTCTTAAAAAATAAGTCCAAGCCCTAGAGGATAAGGAAAAGCAGCCTCAATAGAGATTCTTTGGAAAGAGCAGATTTCTTCCGGGAAATTGCCAGCAACAGCCAACAGTTCCTGCACAAACGCTAGAGAATTTTAGCTTGAGAAAAAGCGAACCTTTCAGATCCACTGCAATCCCTCGAGAAAAAATCCAGGTAGAATTTCCAAAACAAATTGGGCTAAATTGAAAAGAACAAAAATGTACTCAAAAAAAAATATGCTCAATTTCTTCAGCTTTCAGCCCCGGAATGATTCGGAAATACTGTGCCGGGAAATACTGATCCGGGAAAACACCTACAGCAATAGAAAACATATTGCTTATATGTGGATCCTGTGGCCAGAGAAACTTCGATTCAATGCACATGCTTCACCACAAGATTTTAATAAAAATAATAATAATAATAATAATAAATATAGAATTGTTTAAAATAAACATAAAATTTCTGCTACCATAAGCACAAATCAGCCATATAATTGCAGGAATAAATCTTCAAAATAAACCAAACAATTATTTTGCCCACTCCGATTGTTTCGACTCAATTTCAATCTTCTCATCTCAACCAGACAATGTTTCCCATCTGGATCAAATTTCCAAAAGAGTCCTGAAATATCTCCAACGAATTCCACCACAAATGCCTAAAGTAAACAGATTAAAACGCCGAACAGAAAAACCCCAATCGCGCATATTTATAAACCCGTGCCTAATTGCAATCCCGAAAATTCCAGGTCGTACCACATCAATCCGGGAATCTGTGCCGAATAATATTAGAAATAATAATAATAAACCGATTCATTTTTCAGAAACCGATTTCTCGCTCGCTTTTACCATAACAAATGTTTAAAAATAGGCGCACCCGTATCGTTTCCTTGTTAAAATACTTCATGTCGCCACATTTTCCTGCTGTTGCATATTTGTGTGTTTTACATGTCCAACTATAGGCCTTTGATACAGTTACAATCGACCTGGAATGTTGGTCATTTAAATAATTGTCATCAATCAGCTTCAAGAATTCGGACGATTCATGCAGAGAACACGGGGGATATTTGCAAACCAATTTCCTCTAAAGATTCTCAGAAAAAATCAATTTTCCAGCTTTCAGAGATCATTATCATCAAATAACGCAACTTTACAGCATTTACCAGTTCATATAGTGCTTTCAGCTTTGGGTGTTTCATTGCCATCGTCAAAGGCAGGCAACTTTTCAGGAAACCTTCGTGCTCAGCTCAGAAAATTGGGGTTTCTCGGAAAAATGCCTGCTGAAGACATTCAGTAGACAACTTGCCGATTCAATGAATTCATCAAAGTCCTTTTGCAGGTTCCGTCCACCAACAGAGCCTGGAAACTCGGCCTGCAGTGTTCCAAACTAGGGAAAGTGAACAGCTGGACGATGACTCCTATCTGGGATATTCTACTATTACTGGGGACTTTTTGGGAACGGGCGAACAGGGCATTGCCGTTGGAATGCCCAGAGGCGCGGAACTTCATGGAAAGGTCTTTTGCAATCTACCCCAAACCAAAAGCCCCCCTACAATGAACACTGGTTTTGTAGGTTCTTCTATACACTTGGAACCTGACCAATTACAAGAACATTTCCAGCAGCCAGTTGGGGTCCTACTTCGGTTATTCTTTGGCCGCTGGGGATTTGGATGGGGATGGGAAGTTGGACCTGATTATTGGGGCTCCGATGCATACCGAGCCCAACACTGAAGACAAGTACGATGTGGGCCGAGTCTACGTTTTCTACCAGGGGGGCGGATTTGTAAGGCTACATTTTATTTTGGTTCCAAAAAAATGACCCAAGTGAAATTTCAGGGAAGCTTCAACAAGTCCTCCTTTATTGATGGGATGAATTCAAAGTCGCGCTTTGGGCACAGCGTGGCTCATCTGGGGGACATGAATCAAGATGGCTTCGATGGTAAGTTAGCAAAAAAACCAAAGTTAAAAATCCAACTTTTCCCCAATATTCCAGACTTTGCTGTTGGGGGCACCCTACGATGGCGAATTCAACCGGGGAGCTGTCTATATCTACTACGGCTCCTCGAAGGGTGTTTTGGAAAAATTCGGTCAAGTGATCTACGCGGAAGATCTCAACACTAGAAGCGGAATTCCGGTGAACACTTTTGGATTTTCCGTCACTGGAGGTTTGGATATGGATGGGAACGACTACCCCGATATGGCAGTTGGAGCCTATTTGTCCAACTCGGCCTTTTTCTTCAGGTAAAGTCCAATACTCACAATGCACTCACATGCTCAGCGATTTTCTTCCAGGTCAAGACCAGTGGTTCGACTGGAGGCATTTGTGCGCTTCCGCACCGAAAACAAGCAGATCGACATCAAGAACAAAAACTGCAACCTGCCCACTGGGGAAAGGGCTACTTGCACTACCATTGACTTCTGCATCAAATATGGAGGCAAAGGAATACCACAACAGATCAGTAAGTGGATGGTAATTGCACATGAAACATTCCAACTGTTTTTGGTAATTGCAGAGTTGCATGTTCAGTACATTCTTGATAGCAAAAAGTCGAATATTCCGAGGATGATGTTTTTGCGAAGAGGTTCGCACACGCTGAATGATACCATCACATTGTACAAAGACAGTCAAGACACGTGCCAAACTGAGGAAATTTACATTAAGGTATCTAGAGGGTGTTTGTTATACCTTAAGGTATCTAGAGGGTGTTGAGGGTGCCGGTCAAGTTGAATATGTAGAAAAGTTAGGAAAAAAACACATCCACAAGTACAAAAGATCAATTCAAACTGTTACTGAAATATTTTTGTCCAAAGGAAACTTTTTTTGAGTAACTTGAAACTGATAGACATTTTCTTCGTTATGACCTATTTACTGATCAGACTATTGCTTTTTCTTGAAAAGTAAATATTTATTGCGAAACTGAAATGCCGATTTTAAGGAAATACTAGGTCTAGAATGAACGATAATACCATTATTCTATTGTGCAGCTTAACAGCTTCCAGTTCTGAAATGAGAAAGAATATATTTCCATCTTGATCGGTCAACTGATATCAGAACAAAGTGGAATGAAACATAGGTTGAATTGGGTCAATGGTGGAGTAATTGGTGGGCCCGCTCGATCGCCAGATATAAATCCACTTGATTTTCTATCCCTAGAGCCATGTGGATGAAATTGTACTTCCAAGAGAACGAGTTTTAGAACGCATTGAAACATCATTTGCTCCATTCAGAGCTAGTCATCAGATCAGAAAAAGACACAGACACACTTTTGTCAAAACGCAAAATTTTAATTGAAACTTTTGTAGACAGTTAATTGGGTAAAATCATCCAAGAATTTACTAGTGCTTTTTTCCAACACCCTGTTTATTCTGCCTCATTTAAGGCAAATTTGTCATATGCTTTTATATATTTAGAACGACATTCGCGATAAATTAACACCCCTCGAGGCGGAAGTCAAGTATTTCATGATCCAAGAAGAGGATGCGTTTGACTATAGACGCACGCGAAATCCGCAATCTCAGTTAAAACCGGTCTTGGACTTGAATTTGCCGCCCTCCAGAAAGGATTCCATAATCATCCAGAAGAATTGCGGTCATGACAATATTTGTATTCCCAATCTGCACATCAACATCACCAAGTGAGAAGAATATCACATCAGGATCTCAAGAAGGTTTATTTAAATAATACACTTCTTCTGCAGGAACGTGGAAAAATACCTGTTAGACTCCAAAA
This sequence comes from Dendroctonus valens, assembly GCA_024550625.1. Lineage (NCBI taxonomy): Eukaryota > Metazoa > Arthropoda > Insecta > Coleoptera > Curculionidae > Dendroctonus > Dendroctonus valens. Next base: position 469,930 of record JAJTJO010000032.1, on the reverse strand, counting down.
CCAACTTGGAGTTCGATATTATTGTCTCCAATTTGGGAGAGGATTCATTTGAAACCACTCTCGAGCTAAGCTATCCGGAAGGAGTGCACTACAAGAAAACTGAAGTCAAAGACGATGTGCTTGGAATATTGTGCAGCCCTGGTCTAAAACGAACGTTGACTTGTGAAATCGGCAATCCTTTACCAGCTCGCAAAATTGTGAGCGGCACTCTGATAAAATGGGATTTTTTCAATTAATTCACGCGGTTTTCAGGCTTCTTTCAGGATGATTTTTGTGCCCTACCATACACAGGGTATTCCTCCCACTTATGAATTTGATGTACATGTAAACAGCACCAATCCAGAATCCAATGACACGTTACAGGACAATTACAGTCGCATTACCATTGATATTTGGGTTGATTCTGCCTTGGATGTTAGTGGGTAAGCACTAGGAAAATATCAGAGAAAACAACAGCTCAACTTCGCCCTCAAACATTTTTCGGATTTTTTTCAATTTTTATTCACCCAATATATCTATAAAAAAATGTAAAAATGTTTTGCTAACGTTTCGCAAGCATTAGTCTCTTACATCTTCAGAGGTGCTACTGGCAAACCTACACTGAAGTGCCAGGTTAGAAATGGAATGTTGGGCTCGGCACAACAGATACATTGAACAATGTTGGATGATGATGTTGTGCCGAGCACTTCGGGCACGACACTAATTTGGACGCAAAGGCACTCCAAATGTGCGGATTGATCAGTTTTCGTGAAAAGTCAGTGTCGTGTCCCAAGGGCTCGGCACAACAGATACATGAAACAATATTAGATAACGATGTTGTGTCGAGCCTCTTGGGCACGACACTGGTTTGTATGCAAAACACACACAAAAAGTGCGGATTGATCAGTTTTTGTCAGAAATTACTGTCGTTTCCGAAGGGCTCAGCACAACAAATTCATTGAACGGCGTTGTATGACGATGTTGTCACTGATTTGGACGCAAAGACACTCAAAATGTGCGGATTGATCAGTTTTTGTCAGAAATCAGTGTCGTGTCCGAAGGGCTCGGCACAACAGATACATTGAACAATGTTGGATGATGATGTTGTGTCGAGCCTTTCGGGCACAACATTGGTTTTGACGCAAAATCACACTCAACATGTGCGGATTGATCAGTTTTTATCAGAAATCAGTGTCGTGCCCGAAGAGCTCAGCACAACAGATGCAGTGAACTGTGTTGGATGTCGAGGTCTTCGGGCACTGGCTTCTTAGGGACTCTAAACATGCCTGCTTCCTTGCACCTACTATTTCATACATGATTTATTGTGATTAAATGTGTTTAATAGAGTGTCCATTCCGCAAGAAATCTACCTATCAAATACAACTCAATATTCGTCGGAAGCCATTGAAAGAGAGTCCGAAATCGGGCCACAAGTCACCCATCTGTACACGTTGACCAATAAAGGTCCTGCCACTATCAACGAAGCTGAAATGTACTTCCTATGGCCGTGGCAAACCTTGGCAGGTAATATTTTTGGTTTTGCACCATTTTACGAGGTTCAATCTATATATCAATTGATGACCCTTTATGTGGCTTAAGGTGATGACCTGCTGTATTTACTGGAACAGCCCCACGTCCCCGAGGGGGTCATATGCGACATTCCAGCTCCAGCTAATTACAAAAACTACCAGGTAGGTTCCATAAAGAGTCGCAACAATATATATCATCACTCCCAAGCTCGTCTTTGTTGTGCCACGAGCTTACTCCTATACCTTGAGCTTTCTCCTCGATTGCTGCTTCCATTGCGAGATCGGCCCTATAAGAACATCGCTCAATACTCAATTGTGCCTGTTTGCTTTTCAGTTAGACTATAATCCAAAATCTGTCTGGGAGCGGCTACAGATTGACTCTTCCAGTCGTGACATGGCGTCACATTATGATGGAGTTAAAGTGGAAACTGGCCGGAATATTACAGGTACGATTTTCACAATGATTGTTGAACCTGCTTAGAGCACCGTAATGCATTTTAGCTGTGACTAGTGTTTCCGAGAGCACAATTGAGACGAGCAGACTGAACGAGCAGATTAAGAATTCCGGTGGTGATAGCTCTAAAACGTTCGAGGAGCGGCAGAATCAATCGAATGCACAGGAGCAGCAGGGAGTAGAGATCTGGGGCCAGGACGCAGGTCTGGACTCTGATGGTACAATCAACAGAGCAGGACAGACACTATACAGAAAATCCGAATGGCACACGATAGTGGTGGACGGAAAACCACAAACGGTCTGGACGAACGTTACCACTGTTAAAGGACGCCAACGGCAAGATTATTAAGACGTTTTATTCCACGGACAATTCTGGTCGTGCGGACAGCTTTGGACAAAACAGAGGTAGGTGCCAACTACCTCAAAATCCTGCAGAAAAAATGAATCAGTCACCACTTTCAGACGGAAGCGGCTTCAAATCCAAACACAAAAAACCCTCAATCATTTACAGCTCTTCCGGAGCAGGAAACTCGAGTAGTGGCCTAGAAAATCTATCCATCACGGGAGGATCCGCTAAGTCTGAGGAAACTCAAGAGGAAACTGTGGAACGGAAAACCAGCAGTACGCTTACTTACCAAAAGATTTATTTTTCCATTAGGTGCGAGGAGGCTGCATATTTCTAAAATGGTTTTGCCCTTAGGCCAGCAGTCCAGTAGCGGGTCTAGCGGATTTGCCAACGAAAACAGGTTAATAGAAGAACAAAGTTACACGGTGGGGGGTGGACCACGCGAAGGAGGCACCACAACGCCCTCGTACATCGAAGGACATCGCATTAGGTATAGTATGCACCTACTTGAGAATAAACAAAAAACCAACTGCTAACTCATATGCGAACACCAACAGGCAGGGAGCGCAGGAAACTTCTTCCGCTGTGTCTGCATCTCTGGACCGAGAGCGAGCCAATGAGGCTCGTTTGCAATATGAACAAAAACGGCAGTACGCGGAACGGATTCGTTTGCAGGAGGAACGGCGCAGAAAACTCGAAGAGCAACAACAGGCAGGTAGGGGTGTTTCTCCAAAAAATACATAAACTGGAAGAAATCCATGCAAATCACTTCCTAGGCATAAACGGGGTGGTGAGTGCGGATGAGGAGCGCGATCAATACCAGCGACGCCGCAAGCAGGAAGAAGAAGAAAGACGCCGCCAACAGGATCAACTGGAGCGCACTAATAAAGCAAGAGAACTGGAAGAAAGGGCGCGCCAGCAAGCTTACAACGAGCAAGTGAGAAGGCAGGAAGCGCAACGAATGGAGGAAGAACGAAGAAGGCAGCAGCTGGAAGCCCAGCGCTCCCGGCAATATACACCAGTAGACCAAGACAGTCGGAGGTTTGTTGAAAACTCCCTCTTCATCGTTGTATCTAATTTGGCTTGATTCAGGCTTCAGCAACAAAGAGAAGAAGCATGGCGCAAGGAGCATGAAGAAAGACGCCAACAACAAATCAGACAGAGGGAGGAGGAAGAGAGGCGTAGGCAACAAGAAGACCAAGAAACTCGACGCGTGGAAGCCGAACGCAGGCGACAATGGCAACAAGTGAGTTTATTATTTACTCAGTTTGTTCTACTCATGCCCGTTCTAACGTCTTCTTCTTATTATCAGCCTGTTCTCATCCACTCCTGAATGTAGACCTCTTCCATATTTTTTGAGGTCTGCCAGCACCTCTTTTGCACTCTCTTGGCCGCCAAGCTGTCAATTTGTATGCCCATCTCTCAGTGCTCTGTCTTGCAATATGGCAAGCCCATCGCCATGTTAGCTTCGCTCCTCTTTCGAAAACCTGCTAATTGCGTTCTTCTTCTGATTTCCTCATTTGGAACTTTATTTCGTAAATTAATCCCCAACATAGCCCTTTCCATCGCTCGTTGTGTGAGTTGAAGTTTATTAACTTCTTTGCATGTTAGCGGGATTGTTTAGTGGCCACAAGTGAGGACTGGTAGAACACACGACTCGAAAACTTTTCTTTTAAGGTTTATTAGGGTGGCCCTAGATATAAGAATGAATCCGAGTTTCCTCTATTCAACCTCTCGTTTAGGGCTCCAGTGAAGGAAGAACGCAATCTGGATATTTCGATGAACGAAACGAGCACGAGCAATCGGGAGGTGGAAGAGCCGGGAGCCCTCCTCGAGTATTAGTAAATCACACTTGGACGGTTGAGGGCACGGCTTCTCTAGATGACATTGATCCAGCTGCAGGAGGCCAAATAAATTTCGGACAGAATGCCGCGTCCGGTAACAACTTCCGCACACAGACTATTGATTTGGGGATGGTGGGACGTGGCGGAGCACCTGCAGGTACATAAAAAAGTGTTCATTTATCAGAGTCAAATCATGGGAGTTCTACAGATGCTTCAAGACAGAATGTGCAATGGACGAGCAGCGGCCAGCGGACCAGAGGAGGAACATTCTCCAGCAGTTCGGAAGGAGGCGTGTCTGACCACGATGAGTACGAGTCTGAATGGGAGAGACGCAACTGGGAGGGCGCCCAGCCAAGGGACATGGACACCGGGATGCATCGTGGAAAACGACAGGTTGTAACGACATTAACTAACCCAACAATTATCAATAAAAAAGGGTTTTGCTAGGTTCCAGATATTGATCCTGATATTGACGACATTCTGCGGTGTAGCGCCACCAAGTGCTTCTACATGAGGTGTGTGGTCGGCACGCTGAAGAAGGACGAATTCATTTCGATTGCTTTGAGATCGCGACTGAACGTTCGGGCTGTGAGGCAGGTTAGTATAATTAAAACCACCCTATTTTTTGCCAAGTTGCCGGAAAATGGCGTCACGCCTTTTAAGGGTTTAATGAGGCTTTTCCTTTTTCTGTTTAGTTAAGTAGCACCCAATCAGTCAAGTTGTCCTCGATGATGGTAGCCAGAATAACCAAGCTGCCTTACATCGGCAAACCCAAGGAACAGGTCCTACACAGTCATGAAATATTTACCGATATTCCTGCAGGGGAGCAGGAACTCACACCTAAAGTGGTGCCCCTGTGGATCATCCTGCTCTCTGCCATAGCAGGCACTTTAATCCTGCTGCTAGTCATTTTATTATTGTATAAGGTGAGAACGGTACTTTTGCAATTAGAACGGCAACAACAATTAAAAGAACCACGCCAGACCAACAGAGGCTTATCATGGGTCGAGTAAATCAGAACTCTAAAGTTAGTGCCCCACAACTTAAAGTTGAAGTAGAAAATTTGCGGGTAAAAAAGTATGTGTTCAAACTGAATGGATTTTTTGGACGAGTTGCAAGGAAAAGGCCATGGCTCAGCTAGAGTTTGCCTCAGAATTTTGAAGGAGGGATGTTATTGTAGGGATGTACTATTTGATGAGTCAAAGTCCAAAATATTTGAGGCAAATACCAAGTGAAGAACTTCAAAGTAAAATTTTGTGTGCAGCAGTGAAACACTACGGGGGATCTCTTATGGTCTGGGGTGTTTATCCTCATTTGGTGTGGGCGCGTGGGTTTTTCTTGACGGAAGCTTGAACAAAATGGATTATTGAAATATCTTTTAAAATAGTTTATTTTAAAGTGCGTCTAAAATGGGAATAAAAGAGGGTTTTTAATTCAGGGCAATGATCCTGACCATAGTGCTAGGAGTGTGCATGCATGGATGCTTCATAGCTGTACAAAATTAATTGAAGCACCACCCAATCTCGGAATCTTCGGCACTACATGGAAACCAAAATTCAAGAGTATAATATTATTAATAAAATTCAGTTAAAACAGATTTTATTGGAAGATTGGGACAAAATTGGTAAAAAGTTTTTACAAAAAGTTATATTTTCCAAGCCCAAACGTCCACACCAAATATAAATCTTCAGTTCTGATGTTCTAAGCATATTTATACTGAAGGTAAATCAAGCAGAAGAAAATGACACATTTTATTTCTAGTGTGGCTTCTTCAAGCGAAAACGACCATCTTCAGCTCCCGAAAGACAGCCATTGAGGACGAATGGGTACCACCCCAGTGACTAGAAAGCCCTGCAACTATTAGTGGGTCAGTTTTGTGAAAAAAACACTGCCATTTCCACGAACGCGATGCCGCAGTGATTGTTAAAGATCTAACAAGCCAACTAATAACTTAATACGTGTTTAGTCAATTAAACCTTACATAGACTGACTGTTCCGGTGGAAAAAAGCGTAGAAAAATGGTGCCAGACGATAGTCTAACTAGTAATAAAAACGGCCTTGACTAAACTGAGAATACGCTTATTTTAACTTAAATTAATGCTGCTTGAGCCTCTAGGACTATTATTTCGCAAATGTTTGCGGTACTGAGTGCAAGGGAGTGTGCCGAGCTGAGTCTCAGTCATTTTAGTCCATATATGACCTCCCCCGGTTAATTGTTGTAAAGTTGTGAGTCTATTTATTGAATATTAGGAGATAAGGATTAGTCCACTAAAATAAAGATAAAATAAGGATAAAATCCACTAAACGTAATCAAGTAACTTATTAACGCAATTAGAAGATTTTTAAATTGTAACGCCAAATCTGGTCGGAAATTGAGGCAGGTTCTCCAAATTAAATCCTAACTGGCTGGTACTGGCTGGTTTAAATCAAGGAAAAGTTGCATTCCAGCCCATTTTTATGCAGTAGCTTTAAATTTTAACTCGATATTTTGCCTTTAAAACACAGTCATCGAATATATGTTTTTAACAACGTTCATAGAGCTTCAAGTGCTTCATTGAATGCGAATTGGGTGCTGAATGATGCTTCACGATTAAATCATGTGGCGCTTGCTTAAATAACGATAAAGCATCTATTGTAAAAGTATTTTTTGCTTCATTTTTTACTTTGTATTTTAAAGAAAAATGTTCCTTTTAGCCAGATTTTATCTAAAATTTTAAAAATCTGTCTCAATTAAATTGCTGACCTAAACAACATGCAATCAATAAGTGGCCTTATGGAAAGGAGCGCACCTCCTGCCCGAACGAAGAAATAATGTATAATACTTGTTAAAAACGTTGATTCTAGTAGTTTTAACAATGTCTGTGAATAAACTTAAATTATTGTTATATTTCGGTAGTTTTACTTGAGGAAAACACCCATCGGCTACTATTAAAAAATGTATTATATTAACGTTAAAAAAATTACAATTAGGTACAAATTAACAAAACCTGCAAGAGAGTTCGTCGGTTTAGGCCACTGAAGAGAATTCAGGGTGGGCGAGAAGTTCAGATGCATGCCACATGTTCGTTTTGTACCAAAATACTTAAACCCGAACTTGAGGCATTGCAGGGGCACTTCCAAAGCTGTGGGGCGGCACAAAACAGAAAATTCCATCAGCTGAGTCAACATGCAGCTAGTTATATACAAATCGTTTCAAAAATATCGATAAATCCACATTTGACAACAATTATTAATATTATTATTATTATCATCTACTATAGGAGTTTTAACAAGTCAATATATTCTTCGTCGGAACTTTACACATGGAGAAGGTACTTAAGGCTGAACTAGCCCCAAGTGAAAAAACCAGGCTGCAGTTTAGGTCGCTGAAAAGGGGGCCAAACAAGTACTATTTTCACTAAAATACATATTAAACCTAACTTCCTACCTCATCAGAATAAAACGTCGGGCTGCATGAGTCTAGATCATGCAAGATTCATTCTATAAAAAATTGCACCAGTACCGGCTCTGTTTTTAATTAAAATACTGTTGTATTTACGACAGTGGCGGCTCGTCATAAGGAGCAAAGGGGACAAATGTAACCACATCTAAAATCGTTTCATCCATGAATCTAATACTGAGTAGTCGTCTCTTAAAAAATGTAAGTTCAGACATGAACTATTGGGAGACGTTTAAAACAGAATTTTTGCGAGTAGTTAATGAAAATGAAATGAGAATCCTAATGAATGTTCGCCCAAAGGACCGGATATTGGTCCTTTAGGATTTTTCGTATGAGATTATTTGGAATCTACCGCTAATGTGGCAGTAGCCACAAACATTGATGATTGATTTTTGAAAGATTGCTGATGGAACAGAATACGCCCGGAAATCTTATAAAAATTGTTTCAAGGAGTAGCAAACCATTTTAAAAAATATATCAAATTAGAAGAAATGTTTTACACCAAAAAAAATTTAGTTGATGATCTGGCTTGTGAATTGGAAAATTTTTTTTTTCAAAGTTTTTCAAAGTCTTTTTGAAAATATGCGTTCTTCCAAACTTATTGGATTGCACGTAGTTTAATAGCAAAAATTCGACTCTAAATTAGCACACAATTCCACTTTCGCATCTTCTTTGTGTAAACTTTAACGAATGTTGAAAGTGCGGCTTGAAAATCTTGTTTTGATTCATTTTGTTCTGTGTGGTCTTTTTGAAAATATCGGTTCTTCCATACTTGACACTGTAGAAGGTTGGTTTACACGCAGATTAATAGCGAATAATCGGCTCTAAATTCGCACATAATCCCACTTTTGCGTCTTCTTTGTGTAAACTTTAAAGAATTTCCAAAGTGCGGCTTGAAAGTCTTGGTTTGATTCTTATTTCGTTCTGTAAGGTCTTTTTGAAAATCTCAGTTTTACTAAACCTGGCAATGTAGAAGGTTGGTTTTTGCGCAGATTAATAGCCAAAATTCGACTCTAAATTCGCACACAATCCCACTTTCGCATCTTCTTTGTGTGAACTTTAACGCATGTTGAAAGTGCGGCTTGAAAATCTTGTTTTGTTTCAAATTTGTTCTGTGTGGTCTTTTTGAAAATATCCGTTCTTCCATACTTGACACTGTAGAAGGTTGGTTTACACGCAGATTAATAGCGAATAATCGGCTCTAAATTCGCACATAATCCCACTTTTGCGTCTTCTTTGTGTGAACTTTAAAGAATTTCCAAAGTGCGGCTTGAAAGTCTTGGTTTGATTCTTATTTCGTTCTGTATGGTCTTTTTGAAAATCTCAGTTTTACTAAACCTGGCAATGTAGAAGGTGGGTTTTTGCGGAGATTAATAGCAAAAATTCGACTCTAACTTAGCACACAATCCCACTTTCGCATCTTCTTTGTGTGAACTTTAACGCATGTTGAAAGTGCGGCTTGAAAATCTTGTTTTGATTCAAATTTGTTCTGTGTGGTCTTTTTGAAAATATCAGTTCTTCCATACTTGACACTGTAGAAGGTTGGTTTACACGCAGATTAATAGCGAATAATCGGCTCTAAATTCGCACATAGTCCCAATTTGCGTCTTCTTTGTCTGAACTTAAAAGAATTTCCAAAGTGCGGCTTGAAAGTCTTGGTTTGATTCTTATTTCGTTCTGTATGGTCTTTTTGAAAATCTCAGTTTTACTAAACCTGGCAATGTAGAAGGTTGGTTTTTGCGCAAATTAATAGCAAAAATTCGACTCTAAATTCGCACACAATCCCACTTTCGCATCTTCTTTGTGTGAACTTTAAAGAATGTTTAAAGTGCGGCTTGAAAATCTTGTTTTGAATCATATTTGTTCTGTGTGGTCTTTTTGAAAATATCCGTTCTTCCATACTTGACACTGTAGAAGGTTGGTTTACACGCAGATTAATAGCGAATAATCGGCTCTAAATTCGCACATAGTACCACTTTTGCGTCTTCTTCGTTTGAACTTAAAAGAATTTCCAAAGTGAGGCTTGAAAGTCTTGGCTTGATTCTTATTTCGTTCTGCATGGTCTTTTTGAAAATCTCAGTTTTACTAAACCTGGCAATGTAGGAGGTTGGTTTTTGCGCAGATTAATAGGAAAAATTCGACGCTAAATTCGCACACAATCCCACTTTCGCATCTTCTTTGTGTGAACTTTAATGCATGTTGAAAGTGCGGCTTGAAAATCTTGCTTTCATTCAAATTTGTTCTGTGTGGTCTTTTTGAAAATCTCAGTTTTACTAAACCTGACAATGTAGAAGGTCGGTTTACACGCAGATTAATAGCGAATAATCGGCTCTAAATTCGCACATAATCCCACTTTTGCGTCTTCTTTGTCTGAACTTAAAACAATTTCCAAAGTGAGGCTTGAAAGTCTTGGTTTGATTCTTATTTCGTTCTGTATGGTCTTTTTGAAAAGATCAGTTTTACCAAACCTGGCAATGTAGAAGGTTGTTTTTTACGCAGATTAATCGGAAAAATTCGACTCTAAATTCGCACACTATCCCACTTACACTTCTTCTTTGTGTGAACTTTATCGCATGTTGAAAGTGCGACTTGAAAATCTTGTTTCTGAAAAGATTTGTTCTGCGAAAGTTTTCTTGATAATTTAGTCCTTCCAAACCTGACAATGTAGAATGTTGTTTTGTCCGCAGTTAAACAGCGAAAAATCTACTATAAATTCGCAGACAATCCCATTTTTGCTTCTTCTTTGTGTGAACTTAAACGAATTTTCCAAGAGAGGCCTGAAAATCTTGCTTTCATTCACATTTGGTCTGTATGGTCTTTTTGAAAATATCGCATTTAATAACGAAAATTAATAACGAAAATCATCATTTTGCATGTTTTTTTGTGCAAACTTTCAGAATGAGGCTTAGAATTCTTGTTTTCATTCATGCGTTTCAAAAGACAATTTAACATAAACAAAATTTTGTTGGGTATGGCTATCATCGGAGGAAGTAGGTATGTTTTGCAACGAAAAATATTATTTTCATTTTTCAATTTTCCATTGGTCTCTGCTTTAGAAACTATATATAAGAAACTTTTTTATAATTAATTTTACAAGCAAAGTAATTCTTTATAAAAGTTCTGTAAGATCAGATGTACATTTTTACAAACAAATGATTAGATTGGAAAACTACATTCACCATGTACTACGAACATACTAACATAACAATATGACATAGATCTATCGTAAAAAAGCAACTTTTAAGAAAGTAATAACTTCGATTTAGTTGTATTTTCCTTGTGCAGCTTTAAGTAAGAATCAACTTAATATAAATTGGAGAATTTCAGTCTTGGAGACGTAAAAACACCAGGCTTGAAGATTGTGCGGTGTGTTTCAATGAGATTTTAAGTTTCCTCTGTATAAATTAAAATACACAGCTTTCGTTCTTTACACCCGCAATCTTTTTTAAAGCTAAAACCAAAATTTTATTCTGAATAAACACACCATCAATCACTTAAACAATTATTATGATTAAGGGGGAAAATAATAATTTTTTTAAACGTAAATGTACAGTAGTTCTTATAGTCTTAATCATTGTTAAAATTCGCTATGGTTTTAAAAAGTTCTGGAAAAAATGTGAGGGTGGATGAAAGAAATGTCCAACTTTTCAATGTTTTCAGTGAGAATTATTTGCTTTTACTATTTTTTCACCTCAAAAGAAATTTCGACGCCAATTTTGAAGATAAATAACTCCCAACAAAAAAATTTCCTCAACGTTACGGATCAAACGAAAAAGACCAATTTTCCGTTTTTTAGCCTTGGAAGTCTTTTTTTAAAAAAACGTTTCCCGTTTAAAACTCCACTTTAAACGCACCAGCCGCCACTGACCTAAAAAAAATTGAGCGCCTAATTCGATTCGACTTTGTAGCGTAGTTTGCGCTATTTCTAAAAATCCACTGAAGAAAGCTCCCATCGCCAAACAGCTCAGGCAACACGGGCCCCAAAAGACGCACTTCCTGACCAACAATCGACTCCTCATGATCATAAGAACACATCCCGATGGGAATCTTCGTCTGCTTCTTCGGCGTGCTGCTTCAAAAGGGGGCTGCCGTCACTAACCCGCGTCTTGCTCCCCCTGTGGCTGTTCCGGCCCGAAGGAAATGGGGGCGCAATTGGTCCGCAAGGGGTGCACGGTGCCGACCTCGATAACCATCTTTTCGAGAAAACTGCAGACAAAATCTCTGCAATGGTGTTCGTTTGAGATTCTCCAAGCTTACCTGAAGGGATGGCTTTGCTTTGACTGGCATTCCCGGAATTGACTGTCTGGACGTCGCCTAGGGGCATGTACAGGGTCTTCGCCCTCACTCTGTGAAAGTAGGCTCTGTTGTGAGAGCTTCCAGACGTTGCGGGCGGGTTGGGACTCTTCTGGACGGGCAACTGCTGGATCTTATCCAACAGCTCCCTCATCTCTACAGTGGGCGAAGTAGCGCGCGGAGGCGAGTCTGGAGTGCCTATTTGATATTTCAACCCTCATTAATAAAACAATGTTTCGCACATACATGAAACAATGTACACACCCAGATTTGCCAAGCTACTAATATCCGAACCGGTCATGCTGTTGGTTACCCCCAAGTCCTGGAGAATGGTGGTAGCTTGCGGGTGGGCAGGCTCTCCCGAATGGGGCGCGCAGATGGAGAGATTCAGCAGGGCAGCGAACAGCTCCTCATCCTCTGTCGAGTCCTGGCTGCGCTGCAAAAGAGGTCGGCGCGTCCTCAACACCGGCCGATCTCTGGTTGTGGGAGGAGAGATCACCGTTGAGGCCAATGGAGTTTTACTCACTGAAACTCTTCAGGTGATTCAAATTGCATTGAGCCCATGAGAATACAGACCTAGTTTTGATTCTTCACGGGAAGGCTTGATAGGTACACTGCTTAGATTAGTCGTGCTGCTGGACTTTTGATTAGTTGCTGGTATGGGAGGGCGCAAATGAACGGCCGCAATCGGAGTCAAAGGTGTTGAAGGGGGTTTTGGCTGTAGTGAAGAGCTGGGACTGTGTTGGAGAACCTGGACATCAAAAATCGCTTTACATCCACATTTAGCCGATTGTATGGTGGAATATTGAGAGACGCAATTGAGAGGGAATACGAAGGGCAGGAGGCAGAAGAACCAAGTGGTTTTCGCGCAAGCAGATCGTACATAAATATATTTGCCATCAAGCAGATTATCGAGAAGAAAATTGCCACCAATAGAGAAATCCATTTACTCTTTAAAGACCTTCAGAAAGCCTACGTTAGATAGAAAATATAAAGTTAAAAGTAAAAAATGTAAGTTGTAATGTCAATGGACTACCATGAGACACTTTTTTGGGGCCACCTTGAGACACTGTCTTATAGAGAAACTTTTAAGCTTTTAATAATTAATTGCGTGATTTAGTGTCTTTAGATGCCAATGGGTCGCAAGGGAAGGTCCCAGAAGGGTACATTCCCAGAAGAAAATATGAAACGAGCAGTCCAAGAAGTTTTAGTGGGATTAAGTGGAGTAAAACTGTAATTGCGAAGTCCAGAGGTACTGAGAGGTTACCCAAAAGTTTCTAAAAGGAAACTCTCCAATAGTCAAAGAAAAAAAGCAGCAAGTATCATCCCTACGGATACTCCTAGAAATTTCCAAAAAAGAAGCAGCGAAGAGAAAAGTGTTTTCAAAGAATTTTAAAATGTTGCCAAAAAGGAGATGTCTTCCGATGACGACGGAGAAGATGTCCCAATTGCGAGTTCAGACGATGATTCTCACTGGATACCTGGAATTAGATAGACAACCCAAAGAAGATGATTTTGTGTTAGTTGAGTTTAATAATTTAAATTCTAGGGAGGTGTTCTTCGTAAGGAAAATTCCTACTTGTGGCGACACATCCGAAGAAGATGAAGTAAATTTTTTAAGAGTCAAAAAATGAACTCTCAAGTTATCTGTGTAGGTAACAAAAAATAATTCAAATTTTCTAAACCGGATTTAATAAGAGTACGGAATAAAATCAAACGCAAATTGGTAAGAATCAACCAACGCTTACTTGGTGGTATTCAGTGGGGGCACTTGAAACTGAAGAGGCACTTCTAGGCAGTCTCCGCTCCGATCCCGATGGACTTGGATGAGGAGGAGACTCTACAACCAATTCCTCCAAACTAGCCACGTTGGAGTAAGTCGGAGGAACGATGTTGTTTGCCTACCCCAAACGAAAAATTCAGCACCTCAAACATATGCAGCTCTCCAAACATACTTACCTCATTGGCAGCGTTACACAGATAGCTAGAGCTGATTGAGTCATTTGTGCTGGTAGCTGAAAGTGAACCTGAAAGGACGACATTATTTTTCTACGGCGGATTCATCAGAGGCGTTTTATTAAGCCGGGGCTTGGAGGCAAACAAGAGCCACGATACCCTTATTATTAACTTGCCTGGCGTGAATGAGGATAGTTTGCGTTTAATGGAAAATAAAGGCGCTTAACGATCCAATGTACGGACGATAATAAACGATAGTTAGTGTGCATCATGGCGTTCCAGGTTTAATTAACGGGGCGCTTGTACTCACCAATCGGTCGAATAAAGCTCCTGAAATACTGGATAATGTAGCCAGTGGAAGTGTTGTTGTTTTTGATTACCGGCTCGGCATTGTAGCTAATCACCAGCGGGTACATGTCAGGTTTCGAAGTCACCTTGGCAAAACATCGGAAAATCATCAATCATCAGTGGAAAGCGAGGTAAAAAATTTTTTACCTCAGAATAAGGGGGTGGAGCAGCATGGAAGTTGTTACAGCTACTATACTGAGGCGGCGCATAGCAGGAGCCAATGGAATCCGGTTCGGAGCAAGAGCGATTTTGGCTTGAGCCTGTTCTGCAACAGAGGCCCCCTTGACTGTGCTTGCGCCAGAGAGAGCAGGCACACAAAATGCCTGCTATGGTGGCGGTGACCGCTAACCAAAAGTACCTAGAAGGAAAAACGGAGTAAAAACAAGCTCTTCGGTTGAAGCTCGAGCGCCTTGCCAGTGTCCTAAAAACAAGGGATTAGCAAACATGTTCCCTGTTTGCACCGATGGTGGCCTGGCATAGGACGGGCCCACCAGGAAGCAACATCCTTGTTTGCAGCATTCCTTCGGGGGGTAACAGCTGTAGTGCCCGTCATTGCACTTGTTCGGTGTCAGTTGCTGAAATGCACAAACGGCATTATAGATAGCAAGTAGTCAGTTTGATCGCTTACAGTAGTCATAAGTCTGAGGGTGTCCGTGGTGTTGTTCGAGTCAGCAGCGGAGGCGCAAGAACAGCACAGGACTGTTGCATGGCACCTTATTCTGCGGAACTGAAGCTCGTCGTTGGCCAAAACGATTGGAAGACAGTTTGCTGCGAAAAAGTCAGCAATAAAACCAAACTTTGCAAGTAATCAAGAAATAGTTCCGCCTTGGCTTACAAAACGCACACCTTATTATCGCATTGATATATAGCATTGGCATTGTCTAGCAGGTACCCACTGCGCATTTTTACGCAAACAATAATCAGATTTTCCAACCAAAAGTGGTACCGAACCGAGACAAGGCACGTTAATAATTAAATTGCGATTATGATGTAACAGTTCTAGCGGATACGCGTTGAAATGCACGTTTTCATCATGCAAGTCTTGACAATATCTCGAATGCATGCTTACAAGATGCCTGGAAAAATTGGCCTCAGGTTTCGATGTTTCCCATAAGCTGATCTAAATGGGTGTTAAATTAATCCTGAAAGCGATATTGCTCTCTGATAAAGATTAGATCAAATTGGACCATTGTTTGATGTTCAGGCAATGTCTCATTCTTCTCTTCAAATTCAGATTGTAGTAACATTGCAAGTGCTTTCGCTAATAATAGAAAATATAGTGGATGCCATGTTGAGCTGTTAGATTGGCTTCGTTCGTAGATAAGATTACTTTATTTAAAAAACGATAAAGTATCCTTATCGTCTCTAACAGGGATTAATTTGGAAAACAAATTGAACCTTTTTGAAATGGAAATCTTCAACTTTATTCTGAAACCAAAAAATCATCGATCGGACTCAGGTTGCCCCCCTTTTCACGCTTCAGAAACCAAGATGATCTCAAACCAAGATGATCTCAAACCCTACTTATTAACCCTTTTGGTAGGTAATTTCGGATTTAAGACGGCATAAAGACGTGATATTGGGAACCGCCAGTGGTATATTTTATGACGTTCATTACACGTCGAATCGACGTCGTTTTTTGGGCGGTTTGGTTTCCTGGGATTTCGATCGAAAACAAATCAATGCTAGTCAACTTAAGATTTAAAAAAATTCATAATGTTGAGCGCAGCGTTTAAGCGAGCAGAAATTTGGCACTCTCCTAGGATAGAGACCGGAATAGGATCGATCAAACACAATTTTAAACTTTACCTCTGGACCCATTCAGATTAAAAACCTCTGAATATATCGCTATCATTTGAAGGATCTTTTCGAAAAAACATTTCTTGGACTATTTTTCGCTATAAAAAAACCGAAGATCAGAGTAAGCCTGTCCCAATCTCCGAAACAGTTGAAAGCACTTGATCGGTTGTAATGACTTTTTGATAGCCCATCTCGATAAGCGTGTGTTACCATTAGGGTTTATCGGAAAATTCTAACATTAAAAGAGATAGGAGCGAAAATATGTTCGAGGTTTTCCACAGAAACGGTTTAATACTTCTGTCCTTATGACTTTTTTATATACTTTGTCCAGAACTGGCTTTCATTAATTACGTTTGGTTAAATTTTCTAACCTACAAAGAGATAGAAGTCAAAATAGGTCGTAACTGGACACATATATGCCCAAAAAACTAACTCTGTATCAGAAACGTTGTGAAATGTCCAATGACTTGTAATAATATTTTCGATAGCCCATGTGAGGAGCAAAATTTTACAAAATATGATTTATTATAAATGTCTAACATCTAAAGAAGCTAAAGGCAAAATATCAAAATTAGAGATCCAGAAGTAAAAGAAGAAATCTCCATTCAGTCTTTTCTGCTCTTGCCAACAGTCCACCGTTTCTCAGTAAACTAGAATTTTATCATAAATTCGTAACCTCTAAAAGTAGAGGTGCAAATCTTGAACATTTTCATTCATCTGCCCGGGTGCGAATCCCAGCAGTATCCCAACTTCTGCAAAAACCGGCCATTCACAATTTTTTTTTGTAGTCTTATATTATTTTATTACTAAAATCTCAGCTAATTTTCTGTAGATGTATTGAGCAATATTCCACTTGAAATCCGTATTTTTATTCGTTAATAAAAATAGAATAAAATAATAATAAAGGAAGCCTCGATTATATGTATAATGCACAAGGAGCGCGCCTATCAGTGCGAGTCATCAGCTTCTAATACCAAATCAGGCTCTCAATGTGGCAAAAAAATCATTTTCTTTCCATATCTGGATATTCACAACATTTATTTTGAATCAACCTTATTATCGGTCCAAATCTTATTCCCGTAAATTGCGAATCGCAACTTGAGTAGGTTTTGAAGCCACGAAGATTTTTGCCCGCAGATTTTCAGTTTTCACGTCTATGAAAACGCCATTTTTCAGATATGGAGTCAAGTGTCTTTAGTAAACTGTAAAAATTTCAAGCCGTAACTCGATCAAGTTTTGTCAATTGGCGTCCCGAATTTTTTTATTTTTTTTTGTTATTTGGTCTGAATTTGGCAGTCGCTGCAAAATTAGTTGAAATTAAGTGAAAATTTTTATTTATAGGGTATAAAGTGGGTCGAGACAATTGATATAACGCAGCTCGCAACTTGACGCTTCAACTTTTTCGGTTCGCAAACTTTCAGTTTTCACTTTTGGCTTTTGGCGCTTTTGGCCCTGAATTGGACAGTCCCTGAAAAATGTGTCTTTCAGTCTAATAGAACGAGATGTTGCAGTTATGCAGTGTCAACTGTTTCTAGTAACCTGTCAAAATTTCAAGTCGTAACTTGATCAGGTTTTAACGTCGCGAATTTTTAGGCAGGCAGATTGTAAGTTTTTTGTTATTTGGTCTTAATCTGGCAGCAGCAGCTGAAAAATTATGTTTCTGGTGAAATTAAGTGAAAATTTTTATTTATAGAGTATAAAGTGGGTCGAGACAACTGATAAAATGCAAGTGGCAACTTGACGCTTCAACTTTTCTGTTCGCAAACTTTCAGTTTTCACTTTTGGCTTTTGGCGCTTTTGGCACTAAATTGGACAGTCCCTGAAAATTGTGTCTTTCAGTCTAATAGAACGATATTTTGCAATTGTGCAGTGTTAACTCTTTCTAGTAAACTATCAAAATTTCAAGTCGTAACTTGATCAAGTTTTAGCGTCGCGAATTTTTTTGGATCGGAGATTGTAATTTTTTTGTTATTTGGTCTTAGTTTGGCAGTCGCTGAAAAATTAGGTTCCTGGTGAAATTAAGTGAAAATTTTTATTTACAGAGCATAAAGTGGATCGAGACAACCGATAAAATTCAAGTCGCAACTTGACGCTTCAACTTTTTCTGTTCGCAAACTTTCAGTTTTCACTTTTGGCTTTTGGTGCTTTTGGCACAAAATTGGACAGACCCTGAGAAATGTGTCTTTCAGTCTAATAGAACGAGATTTTGCAGTTCTGCAGTGTCAACTGGTTCTACTAAACTGTAAAAATTTCAAGTCGTAACTTGATCAGGACTTTACGTGGCGAATTTTTTGGATGGTAGATTATAATTTTTTTGTTATTTGGTCTTAATTTGGCAGTCGCTGAACAATTAGGTTTCTGGTGAAATTAAGTGAAAATTTTTATTTACAGAGTATAAAGTGGGTCGAGACAACTGATAAAATTCAAGTCGCAACTTGACGCTTCAACTTTTTTGTTCGCAAACTTTCAGTTTTCACTTTTGGCTTTTGGCGCTTTTGGCACTAAATTGGACAGTCCCTGAAAAATGTGTCTTTCAGTGTAATAGAATGAGATTTTGCAGTTTTGCAGTGTCAACTGTTTCTAGTAAACTGTCAAAATTTCAAGTCGTAACTTGATCAGGACGCAAACTTTTTGGATGGTTCTTTTTCAGTCCTCAAGATTTTACTGTCGGTCTTAACTTTGGCAGTCGCTGAAAAACGAGTTTTGGCGTGAAACGCAATGAAATTTTGCATTTAGAGACTATCAGGTGTATCTAGACTACTGACAGAATTACAGGCTGCAACTTGACCAGGTATTGACGCCGCGAATTCTTCTGTGTGCAGATTTTCAGTTTTCACTTTATCGCTCTAACGCTATCTGGCACCAATTTTAAAAGTCCCTGGAAAAATAACCTTTCAGTCTAATAGAGTGAAAATTTGCTATTGTTTTCAATTTGCAATTGAGCTATCTTTACTAAACTGTCTAAATTTCCAGTAGCAACCTGAAATTTATCCCGAAAAAGTCTTTCGACGTCCAACGGCTTGTTTTAGTAGCAAACGAGCCACATTTAATAAATGTTAAATAGCGTCTTCATATAATAAAATTACATCTTAATTTAGATTTGTTGTTCACTGTCTTATCACTGCAGTGATTAGAACTGGGCTGCAGCTCATTTTCAACGGTTTCTTTTTAATTAAAAATAAATCGGGAGGCGCTCAGTTGATTACACACAATATTGATCTTGAAAAGTTCAAGGAGCTCCAGACCAACCCAGATCACTCTAAACTGAAAATAGAGCGAAATAGAGCAGTGATCCGAACATCAAATCTTATATCGAGCTGCTTGAGATGAGCAACCGGACATAAATATATGCGTATAAAGATCCATTTTAGCTTTAGATCAGACAAGTTTTTAATACGTCGTCTGACTTTTTGCTTGTACTCTTCGTGGCGTATCATTTTTTGTCAATTTAAGTGTGTATCGTACACACTTAAATTCGAAAAACATATATTTCATATACGAATTAATTGCTACACGATTAGGCGAACAAAAGACAAATTAGACGAACTTTTCGTATAAATCTGTCGAAGAAACTCGCTACAACTGGAAGGCATTATTAGCCTAGGTCAATACCAAGCACTCTTGGAGAAGGAGGCTCCATGGAAATGCATTAAAAACCGTCGAAACTGGAGCGTTTTGGAAATCGGCCAACTAGCATTCGGGGTTTCATTGCCAAGATCTTTGCCTTTTCAGGCGAAAACCCCATTTTATCGAATTCGTTTCCTCAAAAGGTAGAGTTTTAAGTAAACCGACAAAGTATTGAATAAAACCATTTCAAATTGAACTCGATTTCGTATGTACGTTATAGCGTGATGCAACGTTACATTTTTATATTTACTTATATGAACTTGACATGAAGGAATAAATCTACCCAAGTGCATTGTGCGTTAATCGATAAAAACTAGGTTTATCATGGCATATAAGTGTATTTATAAACTATTTACCATTACGATTATTATGCTAATACATTTTTGCCCTACTTTAGATGTGTGTATAACTATACAGAGTGTCCGAGAATTAATGTCGAGGTATTTCCGGTTGTGAGTGTAGATGTTTAAATTATTTTAAAATTCGTTTAAATATATCACAAAAGGCCGGAATTTCTTAACCGGAAAACTCTAAAGATGTAATTTTCGAAAAAAAAACAGTTTAAGAGTTTGAAAACATATGAGTTTGTGTTGCTGATATTTTAGTCACGTAGGGGTTTTCCAGCTAATGTGCCCCGAATTTTTGCGCTTATTAAAATTGGTTTTCCTATTTTAATCTCTAAAATATTTCCACATTGTTTCTGGACACTGGATATAGAAGTCTGAAACGAGTTTCTAAACTTTGCTATATGAAAAGAATTAATGTCCTAAACTCATATTTAATCCTTGTCAAAGTCTGGACGTGTGGAAAAATAATGGACAAGCAAAAATCCCCTTCCGTTTTGTGATCAAACCGAAGTAAACAGAACTGCGGACTAATGGAATTAGCCTAGTTTTCCTTTTGTGTATTCAGTTTGACTGAAAATAGAGATTTTTCGGTTGGTTCCTTGTCCTAGAAACTTTATATTGTACCAACAAAGCAACTGCAGCTTTGTAGAAACTTGGATTGCATTTTGTTTAAAAAAAACTTGGAATTACGTACTGTTATAAAAAAATTTCGCAAATTTTACGTACCTTTTAAATTTTAAATATAGAGCTGGTTTAAATTGGGAAAGATGAAAATTCGGATTTTTCTGATAAATCATTTCAGTGAACATACGACAGTTTAGTTTCTTTTTTGGGGCAATGCAGTAGAAAATAATGTTTAATGTTGCAAACTGTGCTGTAAGTACGGACATTGCAAGAGATTTTTATAACGGTAGTTGAAAATGAAGCGACAATTTGTAACAAAAACTTTGTGTTCCTGAAAGATCCAGTTTTATAAGCAGAATTGGGTGTCGCAGTTTCCTTTCTTTGGATCAAAGACATGCATTTTCTGAATCAAGAATCCCCTTTGATAGAGGAACTTTGTGGTCCATTGTTTAATTAATTCGCCAAAACGGCCCTTTTGAGTTGTATAGCGATTCAATTCCTCACCGCATCAGAATTCCGAAATCAAAAAATCTCAACTGACCACGCACGCCCCTGTTTATCTAACGTCCAGGGGTTGGAAAATAATAAACACTCAATGAGTTAGAGCCTACACTTACGTGATTTAGCATGTATGGTGGGTGAGTGCGAAATCTTGACGAAATATGTGCTCACTTCTGAATTTTGGACAAAAAGCAGCTTTTTCGAAATTAGGACTCGCGGCGAGCTGACGTGAATGCGGGTGAAGTGATCGACGCCATCGCACTATCCGTCGAGGCGCCGTGACGTAACGAATGGGGGCGCCGATTCGTCGGCGCCGGATTTTGCAAAAATCTCTCCCAACGCGGCCGATCGAGATATCGGGGCTGATGCTGCGGAGGGCTGTTATTGGAGATTCCTTTGTGTACGGGCCGGACCGAAATTGGGCCAAAAAACATTCGATTTCGAACAAAGGACACTCGGTTTGTCCCGTTTTGATTTAAACAAACTTTCCATGAACATTTTTAGATTCCTGCTGTTTATTTCTCGTTTTTAGGACACTTAAGGGGCAAAAAGGGCTGCAGATGAATTAAAAAATAATCTTTATTAGTCACAAAGGACAGTTCTCCTATAAAAACAAACAGTTATTAAATGGTATCACATTACTTTTCAGCTAAAAGTTCAAAGGGGGATTTAAGTTATTGAAGGATAGTGGGTATATGAACTGCGAATTGAAGCAAGAGCGCCTAGGAGTAGGATCTGGAAAAACAGTTTTCTCTAACCAAACTAGTCACTTGCACGTTGTGGCAGAGGATAAAACACCTTTTTATTTTCCACTACGCATTGTTTGCATCGGCGTCCCGAATCTGCTCCAAAGTTTCACAGGCGTCTAAAAGGAGCTCGGCCAGTTTGAATAACTCTTTCTGGGACTCTCCTATGCAATTTTTCGCCTGATTTGCCAGCACTTTGATGTTGGTTAGATTGCTGGGGGAACACGAAGCTTCATTCTGAAATTGCCAATTAGTTCCTCACCCAATATTTTGCCTGATTACCAGCTGCTAACTTACTAAAGAATCTATATAGCGGCTTAACGTAGGGCTCAAAGCGGCGATGTTTTCGCCCAAGTTGACCGAAGACGATAGAAACTGGCTCAATCGGTTCCCTGCCACTTTTAGTAAATCTTCACCTAAAAGTTCTGGCTCGTCAACGGCAGGAATCAGGTCCTGGGCCACCAAATCGTAGCCACTCATGTACAGCAATAGTATCTGATATCTGCATAAAAAAACGTAAACTAACGAATTTGTAAAAAATGCCTGCAAATTCCCTGAGGATGTGTCAAAATCGAAACGTATTCCACTTATAGAACACACCTTGCCCTACAAAATGTATACTATGGTGACTCAGCTTTGCTAAATGCTGAAAAAGTACATGCCAAATTCAGGCCTGCAAAAACAACTTCTAAGACCATTGAAAGCACATTGAAAAACTTTTGAAAAATTGCCTGACGATGACTGAAAATCGAAACTTTTTTCACATATCGAGCGCACTTTACCCTGCAAAAATACACCCGAAAGAAAATCGGCAGCTTCACTGGTTTCATTGGTGGTCATCATTTCGTCACTGGTGGTATTCACAGAAAATCTTGAAAATAACCTAATGATGTTTCAAATCCGAAACTTTCGCCACTTATAACACAGGCTATGCCCAACAAATCATCACTCTCTAGTTTAACTGGTTTCTGACGAACTCCGGACTGTATAAAAAAGCGCAAAATACAAAGAAATTTTGAAAAAATTGCCGAAAATTCCCTGAAGATGATTCAAAATCGAAACATTTTCAATCGATAGAGCAGGCTTTACCCTACAAATGTGACACAAAAGAGACTCTCTAGCTTTGCAAATTCGTGATCAAATAAATCTTAAACTTCGACCTGCTTAAATATCCGCGAAAAGCAAATTCAAGTTTGAAAAATTCCTGAAAATTGCTTGATGTGAGTCAACATCGAAACTATCCTCACTTATGTAAGGGACTTTGCCCTACAAACTGCATCCAAAATTCAGTTTCTCACTTCACAAGTTGTAGCGGAAATAAATACTAAAATCCGGCCTGCAAACAATCCCATAAAAAACCGACGCAATTTTGAAAAATTCTTCAAATTTATCTAGTAAGGTCTGGAGATCGAAACGTTTTCCACGTATAGAACGCACTTTGGGCTACAAGATTCAAACAAAAAACTCTAGCTTCTGTAAAAAATGAAGAGTTTTTTTCGGGGATTAATTCGGAGGAAAGGATCTTGTCCTCGAAGGTCCTGGGTAGGAATTTCCATTGATTAACCACCAATTAATACCGGAAAAAAAATCAGGAGTTGTCCGAGGCAATTCAAATAGTCAATACGCTGATTTTTTTGCACAAATCCCTACCTTCTAAAGCTGTCAACACTAAGATTCCAAATTCTAGTTAACATTAGACACTTGTCCATCCACTCCATGTGCTCCTTGCAGTAAACCTGCCCATCATCATCCAGAGTGACGGTTTCCAGACTGGAAGTGATTATTTTTCTCAAAAACTGTTCCCTTGAGGAATTCGTCCGCACGTCCGACTTGTTCCAGCTAGCGTCTACTTGCTGTTGCAGGTCTACACAATGGAATCTTAACTCAACATTTTTAAACATCTGCTATAATTACCGGTGAAGAAGAAACAGGCCAAAGTGGGCTCGAATAGATTGTTGACTGGTTTGGAGTGTTTCACATTGAATTTTGTGATCATGTATAGCACTACGCAGAGTTGATAGTGCAAGTGTAGGAGGCCGTAGTCGGCGCGTTTCTGATGAACGGCCAGCTCTATTAGAGCCAACGGGCCGCCATTTTCAAAGAGAGGTTCAAACTTTACTTCTGGTTTGGGTAGGTCTTGCTCACTTTGAAGGGCATCGAGGAAAGAGTCGAGAAAATCGGTTGAAATTTCTGTGAATTTGAGAATATGACGAGTCAAGTGGAAGATTCTGTTGCGCAAAGAGGCTTACCAATAAATTCTGCTATTTCCTTATCGGACAATCCGGTGTCCTGCTGGCACAGCCTCTCTTTTGGCAATTTGCCCACTTTATTGATCAGCTTGCAGCTGGCTTCAAGGACAATCTTCAAATGCGTGTTCCACATCAGATGGAACAGCCCCGCTCGAACACGCTTATCGGGTATTTCGTTGAGACACTGAAGGGCTGCTCTTAAATTACCCAAGTCCTTAATTTCCTTCCTCCATGCGAGAGCGTATTCCCAACACACGTTCGCCAACAGATTGCTGATCTCTAAACTGTAAGGGAATTGCTGCTTTAGCAAGTTTAAATACTTGAAAACAGCCTCCGAGTTTACTTGCTGAATCGTCTCTAAATGCATCCCCTCAGAGATGTCTTGGTTTTGATCTGGATTGGCTGCAGCTAAAAGACAAGCCTGAGCTTGAAATTTGTCAATGTTTCAAACTGGTACCGTGTGAGATCATTTTGTCGTTAATCACGATCTGTTGCGGGCCAATACCGCACGTGGTCAGCCATCGGGCGGTCAGCTCACTTACTGAGCCTTTACCGTTTTGCAGGATATACTTTAGACTAATATCCACCTTTTCATGGGTGAGCTTTGGAAGCACTGGCTTTCGAAGGTGGGGTTTGAAACCCAGCACAAGGTTCAAGGTTGATATATCTTCAAGTTTTCCTGTAATTGAAACATCCATTTCCAACGGCCCTCGTTTCTCATCGCCCCGACCTTACCAATAAGCAACGACCATTCTATATCTTCTTGTGTGAGCAGCTCCATATTATCTTCCAAATCCTGCAATTCGTCTCGTTGCATCACGTGCTTGCAAAGCATGGCGGCCATTAAAGCAGGAAATGAACGGGCATTGTTGGCCAAAGTCTCTCGGATATCAGCCCAAAAACCCGACACTCCATCGATCTCCACATCAGTAAGGATCTCCTTGTTCGCCATCCTTCCTAAAACCGTAATCACCTGCAGGAAGTTGTACATATCCTGCTCCAGGTTCAAGCTGATGTCCAAGGACCTGAACACCCAATAGTGAATGACCAAGTTGAACAGGTCTTTTAATGGTACGCGACTCGCTAATAATGCTGAGAAAAACTCCGACATGTTGTGGCGAGATCCAGATATGTAGTCCCGGAACAGTACCTGAAAAAAAACATTTTCAGTTCATTGTTTAATTGCCAAAAGATGTGTCCGCGGGCTTATTTGTGGTCGATCGGGGGCAAGATTTATCTTGCCTCTGCAAAGGGCAAATGGACAAATTGGATTAAAGTATTTGAATATTTTGAATTTAGTGGATTGAAGCAGAATGTGTCCCCTTCCAACCAGCAATCCCAGCTTCTGAAGAACATTTACCTCGGAACTTTTAAAAAGCTCGCGTTCCTCGGAGTCGGGCTTCAGCCCGATTGCATGGGCGCTTGTGAGATCGAAACACCACATAAAGCAGGATACTGGAAAAATGTCGTCGGAAGAGAAGCGCACCCTGGGAGTGTTTAGATCTCCGTTTTGGGTGGCAGTGGCCAAATCGAGCAACTTTTGCAGCCCCTGCAAGTCTCGCTCCTCTAAGTTGAGCTTGTTGTTGCCATCAGTGTCATTGTCGTTTTCTGGATCTTCATTGGACGGGGATACCGCGAATAAATATAGCTCCAGCACCGATTTAGCGTTAGTGCATAGCACGCGGAAGCTGGATTGAGCGTCGCCTTCAGTAGGATCATCTAAAAAGTGCTGCAAAGTTCGCGCCAGTACCTCCGCAGATATTCTGTGGTGCTTCAAAAGCATTTCCAGAGTTTGCTGGCGCAATTCGACAGTTTTCAGCTCGGTGCAGATGTGAAAAATCTCATTGTCCAAATCGACCTCACTTGGACAATCCGTTTTAATCAACTGTCGGAGTTTCTTGTGCAGGTGAATATCCCTGGCCCGAATGCTGCTCTTCTCCGCCAAGGCGAAATGGAAAGGTACGAAAATTTCGCGAATTTGACCATCGTTGTCCAGAAACACACACGTATATTGGCAAACATAGCGCGACTTAGATGTGGTCGTAAAACCCATCAGACCATGGGTAACGTACAGCAGTTTGCTGTATTTGGATGCGGAAAATGTGACGATTTTCGTGCCTTGTTGCACAGTGAAGATTTCTAAAGTGCCCTTTTTCGGCGAGTAGATTAACAGGAAGGTGGCCACTTTGTTGCCGAATCGGTGTTTGGTTTTACGCTCATCTGGAACCTGAAAAATCAACATTTAGCAACTGTCTTAATTTGAAAACCCTTTAGTCCGGGTTTCCGATATTCCATCCTGGCCTTTCTTGCTGGGTCTAAACTATCCGAAACTGACCTGCAAGAAGGCGCACTGGGCTTCCCTGTAGCCCTTGAAGTTTTTTAGGATCACTCCTCTGTAGGAGTCAATCAAAAGCACTCGACCAAGACTATCGGAGACTGCCGCAAGTTTTTTAT
This sequence comes from Dendroctonus valens, assembly GCA_024550625.1. Taxonomy (NCBI): domain Eukaryota; kingdom Metazoa; phylum Arthropoda; class Insecta; order Coleoptera; family Curculionidae; genus Dendroctonus; species Dendroctonus valens. The sequence continues at coordinate 443,394 of JAJTJO010000032.1, read as the reverse complement.
TGGGAGACAAGAAAATTTGTGAAGCAGTCCGTCTCAAATCACACAGACCAAAGCGGAGCGCCATATTCTCCACTGGGTGCATTGCGATGGTCACCTCCTTAGCTTCGGGCTTCGCCCCTGTTAGCCAGCCACTGAAAGCGCAGAAAAACAGGCGTTATGGACAAACTGACAATGAACCACGTACGGTAATGCCGATTTCAGTTTGCTTGCGACTGCTTTGGCCACGTCGCTTAAAACTGGTTGCGTAACTCCCTCCAATGCATAGTGGTACCCCAAGAACGGTTTGGAACCTGCTGCCAGAACCAAAGTACTGTTAGGGGCGGTGTTCCGATACTTTGCCTCAAACCCTCCACAAACGGAGGCAGTGAGAAGGTGGTCGAATGTATTAGTCATGTTGAGGCCAATCACAGCCACGTCGTTGATACTGTTTTGGTCCTGAAATCCCCATTTTCTGATGCTGAGCGGAACGCCTTTGAATTCTATTGGACTTCCTTTGGCTTGCACTGTCAGAAATTCATGCTTGAAGAACAGCAGGGGTGATTCAACAGTATTTTACCTCGCGCCAGCTGGCTCCTCAAGTTCTTCAGATTCTCGAACAGCTGCTGGCCACTCACCAAACAAACATTACTCTGGTAGTGAATATAAAGTTCTTCGGGGTGTAATTCGGGCGATAAATCCGGCCGGGGGTTGTGTTGGCTCTGGCATTTGACGCCGGTGATATTTTCGCTGTGAAATTGCTCCTCGAACAATAAATCGCCACTTTCTGTGTAGAAGCGCACGTAACCAGAGTCAAAACCTACAGAAAACCCGATAAAAAACCGAAAAATGTACTCTTTTGGTTTAAATCACGTCATTAAGACGTGTATTTCGACGTCATTTAACTTGTGACATTGTGAAGTTTTAATAACGACAATTTAACGTCAGTTAACTGACGTTAGTCGGGCATTAGATGCCCAAAAAGTGACGTTAAAAAGACTATTAGGTCTGGACGCGGCATTACAGACATTTCCGGATACTAACATACTTTTAATCGTTTCGGAGTTATGTGAAGAACTACGCACTCCACATTTTTTTTGGAAAAATTTTCGATTTTGTTTACAAATAAAAATTGACGGGTCCGAGCTTTTCTCCAAAAAACAGTCCGCTGAATTTTAAATGAATTTAAACATTACTTCTGGGGACTCACTGTATATGGATCTTACGTATTTCATTTGGGCAATTAAGGTGTTAAGAGGATGAAAATGCGCTAAACTAAAAGCTCGTTCACACGGTGACATAAATGTCGCGACGTTAGTGTTAGCGATATAGGACAGCGTGACACTGGCTGCTGCGACGGCATTAGACGTCACTACATTAATGTCACCGTGTGAACGAGCTCTTAGAATCGTTTTGCTAATGCCCATACCTAGAACAGTACAGACCCAATCAGGTCCCACGTGTGAACTGTGACTTTCCCCCACAATTGGGAGGCAAAGGGCAGCTTTCACCTTATCATAGTCGTGAATGGAATCAGCAAAACTGATCTGAAACAGGCTCCTTGATAAGGTTGAATCCCACTTTGAGCTTAGGATAACCAGTCTCCTTTCATTGGCTATCGCCAACAAATCGCCTGTCGGTGAGGCTGCTATATGGCAGGTTTGAAGCCAGGACTCTGTACCTGATGAAAAGATATTGTTATAAGTTTTAGCGGTAGAAGCATTTGCCTTTATACGTCCCGTTCAAAAATGCATCGTGGGCAGTTACAGATATTGGTTTTGTTAAGAATTGAAAAAATGCATGCAGTGCCCTAAGAGCTCTAAGTCTAAACGGGCCCTAGGAAACGCTACCTCTGTGGTCATCAGTCGGAAATAAGCATCTTCGGATGCTCGGGATATCTTGTATGGTGGCTGTCACACGAATTTCACAGGACATTTTGAGTAAGCAGGTCCTCTTTCTGACGAATTTATGTTTTAATTCATCAAACAATCATTTAAACACGGTGAAATCCAAGAAAAATCAAGAGTTTGCAGCCAAACAATGCCAACGTCAAAACAGCTGATTTGGGTAAGCTTGACAGATCTGAGTCAGCTGTAACTTGTGATAAAGAAAGCGTAATACGCCAAACTGTAGTGAGACAAAGATAAAAACAATAACAATGATGTTTATAACAATAACAGAGAGTTAATGGACGGTCAATAAGGGCAAGCAGTAATAAAGTTTTGAGTTTAAAAATCAGGGATCTCTTAATAAAGTTCTGTGCTAATTGTGCAGCGATTTTGTAGAGCTTTATTTCTACCTTAAACTGGCAGTTGACGCTTCTAACGATCTTTTGCATATTTTTATATTTAGAATTTCGGTTTTTGACCACTTTTCGACCTAAAAAGTTTGAAATTTTCCTATAAGAAATCAAGCCAGGCCTCCTTGGTTCACTTGTAAACATATTTCACAACACCAAAGCTGCAGTCGCAAAAATCAATACTTATAATAAAAAAAAAATAGTATAAATTTCCGAAATATGTTACTGAATTTCCGCAGTAGTGGCAAATATCTGTCGTTGAGAATCAAGAAGGGGAAAATGACGCAAAATATGGATTTGGCAAAATGCGCGAAATTTTGCAACTGTACCGCTGTGGCGTCGTGTGATAGAGGGTTTGAAAGTCTTCGTTCACCTATGGAAAAGTAGCGAATTTCAAAGAGTTAAGAGTAGCGAAAGAACACATTTTTTTAAGAAAATCACTAAAAGAAAGTGGTCGTCTTCTAGTGCATCAGGCCCCTCGAGTTCGAAATTAACCATGAGCTTATCTTATAGATAATTCCTTCATTAACAACTTTTTTGTGGTGTTTCTTGTGGAAATGCGGTTTTCGACATTGAAAATCATTGATTTTCCATGAGATAAAAGACGCCATAACGTCCACGCTGTGTGTCATAGACCAACAAGTTGTGTCAAGTATCGCATGTTTGCCAAATTTACATTTTGCTTGCACTTGAGTTATTTTAGACACATTTTGTAGATTTTTTAACAAGTTTTGTTGGTATTTGGAATAGTTTCAGATAATTTTGATTAGTACTGGTTTGAATTTGATTTTTTGCTTAAACAGATTTTATAGATATATGGGTTAGTTTTGAAATTTTTTTTTTCAGTTTTTGGTAGTTTGGTTAGTATCTGTTGCTGGCTGTTTTTTATGACGTCAAGCAGCTATTACCACCCCAAAACGGGTTTAGCAACAGTAGTGGAGCATCCGCATGATGAAGTGCAAACTAAGTTGGCATTCTTTTGTAAAAATTGGTCAAAACAGCGCAATTTCCACAAGAAATACCATAAAGAAAAGTTGTTAGTAAAAAGATTATCTAGCAGAAAAGCATATTGTTAAATTCGAACGCGTTTGGGCCACAAACTAGTGAATTTTCATATCTTTAATTTTGCCAACAGTGGCAACCATCTAACGTTTGCCTTTGTAACAATATGACATCTTAAGGTTATGTGTATTGATAGCAAAGTTCAAGTTTAAAAACTTTATATTTTAATTATTATCTACGTCATTGTACAATTATCCTCTGGTAAAAGTGGTTTGCAATTGTCGTCCAAAAATGTCCCTGTCCAAGCCCATTATCAGTGTCCTCAGCTTTTATTTCGGACAAGTAATATGAGCATCCCTTGAGGACCAAAGCAGTTAGCTGGTAAGGCAGCTTATTACTCGTTAATTATCAACTTTATTAATGTTCGAACTCGTAAGATTGTGAAGGCGAAAGTACTATGGCAAATTTCAGTTGCATGGTGGCCTTAGCTGGAAATTATGCATCCAAAAGATCAGTGGGACCAAAATACTCAACATTCACACATTAGCTTGCGTATGGCACTTTGGGTTAGGTGCATTTTAAATAAAAAGTCTCCTAATCCCATGCAGAAAACATTTGCGAAAAAATGCCACTGCATGTAATTCATTGTTTAGGACTGCTATTTGGTGGCTCCCTGCCCCACTTTTTCGTACAAGTTCTTAGAGCATGCAGTGCCAGATGAAGCCTCCTTTGCCATCGCAAAACGGCTCATATTAGAAAGGCTGGTTACTCTCCCCCTATACCAGGTATTTCCAGTTTAGAGGCGGATTATAGTCATAATCAGCAATTTTTAGGCCTTTTCGTTATATGTATTGGCAAGGCTCGAGGGAAAAGACCACGAAACGGCCCGTTCAACAGTTGAAAGGGTTGTACTGGCTAGTGCTCACCTCCAGCTGGAAATACTTGACTATTTTGCAACTTCTTATCTGAGTGTGGTTCCTCCAATGGTTGGTTTCGGTTGATTACGACTGGACTTTTGCCTTAAACAGTTATTTTTTTAGTGAGAGTTCTGGTAGTCAATTTTAATAGGGTTTCTTCTGGATCATTTATATCTGGCGAACAAAAGACGCCAACAGGAGCTAACAATCCAAATGAACTGAGTCTGATGTGCGTTATTAACGCAGTAATAGGTGTTGGAGAAATGTGTCAGAAGTTGTTCATTTCGTTCTTTTAAGGCTAATGACCTTTTATATTAGTAGCTGTGAAAGTTAATAAATTTATTTTTATTATTCAGTTGGGATTTTGCGGCGATGCTTCCATTTGAAACCAAATGGGGGTGAAATTCTCAGAAATGTGTACGTGGAATAAAAAAAGCAACTTTTTAAAATAAAAACTAATTTTATATTTCAATTTACAATAAATGTTTTTTTCTGCCAGTATCAACTATTATATATTTATTAGGTTATTAAATTGAACATGGTACAGAATAACAGAACATTAATATTAACAATGAGTATTGTCACTGGTATGCAAAGTCACTACTCCATTAAGGAAGAATTATATTAAGTAATCAAGAATAGTTAGGTATCAGAGGATTTTCTAGGGTTTTTAACACGAAATATAATTAAAGCTAAAAATTCAATTCACCTAACAGACCATTGCACTACGTCAAGCGGTCTTGCTCATAAATAATAAATTGCCTAGTTTTATCAGAAGGAAAATGTGCCAAAATTGAAAATAAGTTATTAAGTATATTGGTACAGAGGCAGAATTTATCTCTGAAAATGTATTATAAAATACAATTAATAATTCTATTTACCACGGAATGGTTAAACAAGTAGAATCGGTCGAAACAACAAAAACTTATAATCCATACTTATAAGGCCTGAGTAGTTGCCCGAATTGCCAACACTTCTAGAGGAAAGCATGTTTCTTTTAATTTCATCTTCTTGCTGATCCCTGGAACCATTAAAATTTTTTTGTCGCTTAATAACACATTTTCGCAAAAACTCACTAAAAAACGCCAAGTGTTGCTCCAACAAAAAGCGATTACTACAGTGTGTTAATTCGGGCCAATGGGCGATTACTCTACGCAGGTACATTTGCAAACCGCTTGCGGCGCTCTTCTACCAACGAACTTTCCTGAAAACAGTCCAATTACTCCCGGAAACTGGAAGGTTGAGAAAATACCTTTTTTCCTATGGCTTTTTTTCGGCGGAAAATCGAACGTTCTTACTGCAGGATCCAACTTTTTCAAGTCGGAATGCAAAGCGGAAACTGAGCGTACCTTCGGTAGATGTTCCATTCGTCGTTTCCTACTCTTAGGAATATTTGATACACGTGATGGGAATTAGAACCCGAACCTTTAAAAAAACAAGTTGCGTAGATAGCAACATTTTACAACATAAGGAGAAGGCTGAACAGGCTCATTATCTGCGGAAAATTTACCTGTTAAAAAGGCCGAAGGAATCCATACATTGACACAGCCGGGTTCTGCATCATATTTCCAACTCATCCACCGACATGGGACCTCGAAGTGCCTCAAATTCCCTTTTAAGGCGATCTAAAATGGTGTCCTTTTGGTGCAAGGTTTCTGTAACATTACGTTGAAATCCATCAACTCTGCGTGCATTCGGCCACCTAAAAGTGTCAGGTTTGCGATTACTTTGCTCTAAAACCGGCTCTATTTCATACCTGTATGAGCTTCTGCTCGTACATTTTAGCTCATCTTTGTATCAGGGCGGCGACTCGGCATGAATCCCGTCCAACGGCAGTTGCAGGCCTTGGTCGTCGCGCTTCAACATCTGAATCGCGCTCATGTACTTAGTAAGTTGATTTTTTAGGGCCTCATTTTCCTTGGATAAGCGCGCTATGCGATCATCTCTGAAAATGAGTCAAATTTACCATTTTTACTCCCAAAAGTGAGTCATGATTTGGGGGGTAAATGGAGATTGAGTATCCGGATAAGGTCAGGGAAGAGATAAATATGTTTTTTCGGAACCGATAGACTTTGCCTCTGTACTCCATATCCTTATCCTCTAGCAAATGTCCGTTCTCTATACATACTCGTGACCAGAGTCACAAAATCGTATAGGAAATGAGGCCCTTTTTAAATATTTCCGTTTCCTTACACATATTGGTGACCAGTCACAAATTCGTGTAGGAATCGAAAATTGCTTCCGTGGCGCTACGAACACCAAACAATTTTTGCCCATTTCTCAGCATCAGATTGAGCTGGAGCTCTGGAGAGATCATTAAATGGCTCTTTCAAGGGGCAAATAAGTGCACTAGTTTTGCGCGGTTTTTTACTTGCAAAATCGGCGCAAATATGCCCATTGAGCCCCCCAAAGACCCATTCGAGCTACAGAGCTCGTTTTGCTATCGTTGGATGGAGACTTAAAAATCGGATTCAGAACGTGCGAAGAAAATACGGATAAATTTTATAAAAATAACAGGAGACGTCCTGCGTTTATATTCAAACGAATGTTACGTTTTAACGAAATAATTACCTTCTTTTAATCTCTTCTTGATTCTTATTCTCGACCACGGTTAAAACAGCGGAATATCGGTTGGTACTTCCAAAATATCATCCGATGGGTCAAGAGATTCACTAAGATCTGAATCTACTTGGAGGATTTCTTAGATAATTAAACCCATCCCGACTTACCCCGAATCCTCTCTACGGAAACCGGAGTTAACTCCCCAATACCTGTTCTGGTTAATTGGCGTCAAACTTCCAGGAACATTTGAAGAAAACTTTTCTCGTGAGCCACTGTTTTCTATTGACAATTGCCTATCTGGTTTCGGCTTTTCCGCATCTTTGGCACTAGGAATACTATTGGTTGCAGCATGTTTATTGTCCATAGTCGTTTTACTGTCCGAATCTTCAGCCAATCGCTGCTGCCTATACTGCTACTGTCTGAGCACGTACTACTGCTAGAAATCGACGGAACGCTGGTAGACATTCTATCGTCTTCGTCGAATGATATGATCTGTCTAGCCACTTTACGCCTGCTTTTATTGTCTTTCCGGTCTTTATTACCTGGAAAATAGAGCGATATGAAACAGTTCACTAACGCAAAAAAAAACTTGAAAATACCTGGAATTGGAACCTCAATCACAGGCTCTTCTCGGTGTCCGACCAGCATGGGCCTGGGTACGATTGAAGTGTTGAACTCGACTTTATCAATGCTTATTGCGAACAATATAGAGCCGAGCCCTAAAAACAATTAGTGGTTGTTTTGGTTAACTTCAATAATAAAGAACTTACCTGCCGCCATGTTCGGCAGCATGCTGTTTCTGTCTTCATCGCGAAGCAGAGCCCAAGACTCATAATGTTCTTTAAGGATGAGTTTGTCGCTTAGAACTATGTGGAAATACCTAGAGGGAAATGTGGCTTTGAAAAGTCATATTTTAGGAGGACGCAAGGTGCTTGTTATAACATCTAAGAATGGTATAACGAGAATGCGCAATTTTGGGTTTTTTAGTTAAAATACGTGCAAATCTGAGATTAATTTAGTGCCCAACCCACCTTTCTAGGGACTTCTCATTTAAAGCGGATCGAACCCAAGCCTTGCACTTGCCGATATCAGTCCAAATATTCTTCAGAATATTGAACCGCTCGCTTTCATGATTCGTGAGGTGCTTCTCCACAAAAGTCCAAAATGCTGCGATAGGAAACATTATTTCAAAGGTTGACACAGAATTTTCCGCATTTAAACTCGGATTCAATTAATTAAGTAAGCTTGAAATTAGGGCTTTGAATTGACGGTTTCAACCTGATTTTTGCTTAAGACAAGATAAAGGTTTCTCTCGTTAATTCTAAATTATTTTTTATGCTTACCTATGCTTTCTTGGCGGATATGTAAACTTTGAGCAACTATATCAGATACCTGCTTCAGCGCTGAATTGACCTGATTTTGACCCGGAAATGATTTGGTTCGCAAGCCGTGAAGAAAAACGCCTTCAAGGCACAAGCAAAGCCCTGCCACACATGAATCAAACTCGGTTGCTAGCTCGTTTTTTCCACCATATCTAATAACAAAAAAGGCGGGTTTTTTATTTTATTTCATAACATTCCTGCAGATGAATGAGGGTGAAACCACTTGCATGCGAGTTGCTTACAAAGCACGTCAATCAAGGTGTAATGTTGCGATGAAAATTTAGATTTTTTGCCATTAGTAGAAACTTTCTATGACTATCTTGATAGATTTAGAAGAAAACTTCCAAACACCACAACTTAGAGTTGGAAGGAGAGATCCTGTCCCTGCATATCTATAACATCCGATATCTGCAATAGTTTTGATTTCATATACATTTTCAAGGCGTTCAATATCAATTTTTTGTAGAAAATGGATTCCAGTATGAATGGAGATTCATAGTACAACATGATTTATAAAGAAAATTACACAAAACATTTTTTTTAAATTTGAAATATTTCAAGCGGTGAGCAGAAAAACGAAGTAATTAGAGAACGAAATAGGCTTCATTGTGACAATGTGCATTTAGCTTCATGCAAAAGTACAAATTCTGCTTAAATCTTAAAGCGAGCTCCCTCAAGGATCCCCGCTCTCACCGTTTCTCTACAATATATACTGCCATGACATATACAATTACAACTTACCAGACAAAAATCAAATCGACAGATCGGCATACATATTACAATACGCAGACGACACGGCACTTATTGTACATGACAAAACTACTGAGAGAGCAGCTCAAAGACTCCAAACACTAACAAACAACACAATGACATGGTTTTATAAATGGAGACTAACACCAAACGCGTCAAAAAACCAACTTCTGCTCACAAACCACAACTCAATGCTGACTCCCCTACAATAACTGCAGACGGCCAAACGACACAACCAAAAAACGACGTAAAATACCTTGGAATCACAATCGACCACAAACTTAAATTCACTAAACACATACGAAACATCAGGGCAGAAACAATAAAGAGAACAAAACACTTCCGATCACTAACCTACAAAGACAGAGGAATTAGCACAAACACCGCCACCAAAATATATAAAGCGATTTGTAGACCCTTGCTAGACTTTGGACATGTACTCATGACCAACGGAACAGAAAGGACAAAACGTTATACACAAACAACAGAACAAATTGCATTAAGACTAATAACACGAATAAGACACCCCCAAAACCCACCACACCCCCCCCCCAACTACTATACGAACGCACAAACATGACAAAGATCTCGGAAAGACTCATACATCTACAGACAAAATGGACAAACAACCCCTACAACTGGACCATACTGAATCCCCTTTGTCTTACAAGACCAACCCGACAATCCCGCTTCCGTTTCCCTACATCAACGCTACTCGAACACTTACAAACGCAACTGACTAGTGGACAATAAAATAATTTTTTCTTGTCATTGGAATTTTATTTAATATTTGTTAACCTAGAATAAGAGAATTTTCATATTTGTTTTTTATTTAGATTAAGACTACATGTATTAAACAAGGGCAGAAAGACCGATAGGTCAATAGCCTTTTTTAGAAATAAAGATGTTTACTACTACTCTTAAAGCGAGCATTCTCCAATATATCGAAAATTAATCTCATTTTTTATTTATTTGTCTGTATGTTATCTCATTTTTCTTACATTGGAGTGTGGTTTTGCATTATAAATTTTACTTTTCAAATGCCCCAAATGAAAAAAGTCCAACGGATTTAAGTCTTGGGATCTCGGCGGCCACTCAGTTAGATTTCGTCCCGCAATCCAGCGACCAGGAAAGTTAAAATCGTTGACAAACTTCTTAATCGAACTGTGTAATCGGGTCCATATTACTCATTGTTATTGTTCATATTTGAAAATAAGGTTTAATTACTTCTAGCCTTTCTCCAATCAAAGATTTCATTATAATGAAAGCAGTACGGTTTGGATTTGAAAGAATTTCAAGTACACCACCTACATTTAACTGTTTAATCTATGGTTTTGACTAGACCATTTCAAGGCTCAAATGTTTACAGAACATAAATTGGAACATAGAAACGACAATCTGTGATATTCTCGAACGACCTAATATATTATTTTAAACTTCAGATAAGATTTTTAAAAGTACATCAAGCTTGTAAGATTTCCTGGAAAATCTGAAGTGTTCACACACACTAATAATCAAAAGTGACGCGTTAAAGTGTTTGTTTCCAAATCTACCAGAAGAGTCATTAATAGAATTGTGAACTTTTCCATGACACAAATGTACAAATGAAGAAAAAATCTAGATCAATACTTTTATTTTAAAATTAAGCATCAAGCAGATGGCTGGAGTTGCCTGCTTTGAATATAACGAAAATGAAGGATTTATGGTTTATGTGGAGGTAAGTATGTAAAACAAGGTTCAATGTATTAGCTATGGAATTTTGAAGTCTTGACGCTCGGAACACGTAGTCCGATAAAAGATAAAGGTAACAAGCCGGATAAGTTTCTGGGTATTTTACAAGAAAATATAAATTTGAGGAAGGGAATTACAAATGCGAAAGGCTTCAAATCAAAAATATAAAGAACAATGTAGTAATTCAAAAGATGAATATAGACTCCGAAGACACTAAAGTAATAAAGATCAAATAACGCAATTTGTATCAACCTCAGCTAAAGTCACTGTAGAAATAGAGCGAGTTAAAAAAATTGGACAAACCAAATACCTGGTAGAACTAAATAGATAATTAACTATGATTTAACATAAGAAGCAAGACGCATTTAAGTCTGGTGCCAAAAAAGAAAGACAA